>CAJQUW010001632.1:0-57136 GCA_907163375.1 Prostheceraeus crozeri | reverse complement strand
TTACTTTCATTTATTTCTAACGTATACACTGTTGAAACTTTATTTTTCAACTTGTAAACTGTTGAAACTTTATTTTGTTTCTAACATATAAACAGCTAAAACTTTATTTCCAACGTACACACCGTTGAAACTTTATTTTTAACTTGTAAACGGCTGAAACGATATTTTCATTTACAACTAGTAGAATGCTGAGTCTAACTTGCAAACTAGTAAATCCTACGATCGTACTTTACAAACAGATAAAACTTTATTTCTAACGTAGACACTGTTGAAACTTTATTTTTAACTTGTAAACGGTTGAAACTTTATTTCTAACGTACACACTATTGAAACTTTATTTTTAATTTGTAAACTGGTGAAACTTCATTTTATTTCTAACATAACAGCTGAATAAAATTTATTTTACTTGTAATACTGGTGAAGCTTACTTTTATTCTAACATAGAACTGATTTAAAATTTATTCTTCAAAAACAGCACTATTGATAAAACTTTAAGTTTGTAACTTGTTAACTTTGCAAACTTTATTTTAAAACTTGTTAACGTGTTGAAAATTTTTTTAATGTCTAAATACAAAAAGATAAAAACTATATTCCTTACTTGTAAATGCGTTGAAACTTCTATTTGATTTTGACATTCAAGCAGATAAAAATTTATTCTTAATAGTAAACTGGTGAACTTCATTTTTTATTTCTACCATATACAGATAGAACTTTATTCTTAACTGTATACACTATTGAAATCTGTTAACTTGTACGGTGTGAAACTTTTTTTTATTTTTGACATTCACAAACAGCTAAAACTTTATTTCAACGTATCACACTGATTGAAACTTGTAAATCTCTTGAAATTTATTTTATTTCTAACATCTATGATGATAAAAAATATATTTTACAATTGTAAAACTGATGATACTTTATTTTTTATACGTGTTAAACTATTTGAAACTATATCTTATCCTTTACATATAATAGAACGTTAGTTAACTAGCAAAATAGTAAGAATCTTCATTACGTCATCAAATCTAACTGTTATAATCCTCATCATGGAAATTTCAATGTTCCACAGTCTTTGAAAAAGATATGTCACCCTTCATTCTAACCATCCGTCGCCAATGGAGAACAACAACAAACTCTTCGCATAAAAACTTTTATAGAATAACTGTAACAAGATGCACTACAAAATTCAATGGTTTATTGAACAGGATAATATAGTATAAAGATGTAACTGTCCCATATAGCTGAAGCAATGAGAAACCATACAGGTCTTTGACAGTGTTGTGGTAAAGCGCGGAAAGAAGGCATTTGGTTACTGAACTTTGCTATACAAAGAACAGACAAATAGGTACTACAGAATCCATAATTCAAACGTGTGTACTCTATTATAAACTGTTATTTCGCTTGTAAACTGTAAAACTTTTATTTTTTTTCATCTTGCACACTATTTAAACTTTATTTTAAAACTTCGTAAACTATGAAACTTTATTTTTCCTTGCTACAACTATTGAAAACTTTATTTGATTTCTTAACATATAACAGATAGAACTTTATTCTTATTGTAAATGGTGAAAACTTTATTCTAAATGGTAAATTTTTGAAGTTTTATTTTTAACTTGAAATGTTGAAGCTTTTAATTTTAACTTGTAAATCTTTAAACACTTTATTTTTAACAAGTTAACGGTTTGATAATTTGTTTTATTTCTATCATAGAAACAGATAGAATTTATTTAACGTACACACAATTGAAATCTCTTTATCTTTTTATCTAACATACAACAGCTGAAAACGTGTATTCTAATGCACAATCTATTGGAACTCTTTCTTTTACTTATAATGTTGAAAACTTTATTTCTGATTGTTAAATGAGAACACATTCTTCTCTAATGAGTAAACTTTGAAGTTTTATTATTAATATGTAATTGTTGAAAAGAAAAAAAAACTTTAATTTAAATTGTACTCTGTTGAAACTTTATTTGTTCACTTGTAAAACGGTTGAAACTTTGTTTTATTTCTATATACCAAACAGATAGACTAATATTCTTTAACTTGTAACTGATGATACTTCATTTTATTTTCTAACATATAAAGCTTATTACTCTATTTTTGACAGCACCCCATAAACTTTTAAACTTTCTTTCCAACGTGTAACTATTAAAAACTTTATTAAATTTATTACTAACATTAACAAACAGCTGAAATGTTAGTTTCTAATGCACCATTAATATTTGGACTTTTCTATATATTATATCTGTTGAAACTTATTTTGATTGTAAATGCATGAAACTTTATTTCTAACTGGTAACTTCGTGAAAGTTGTATTTTTAACTTGTAATTGTTGAAGCTTTAATTTATAAACTTGTAAACTGTTGAAACTTTATTTTTCGACTTGTAACGGTTGTGAAAAACTATTGTTGTAATTCTATCATAAAAAAGATAGAACTTTATCTTAATTGTAAAACTGATGAAACTTCATGTACTTCTAAGCATATAAAATGTTATAACTTTATTTTGAAGCACATAACTATTAAAAACTTTATTTCCAACGTGTACACTATTAAAACTCTATTTTCGCAGTTAACTGTTAAACTTTATTTTATATCTAGACACTATTTAACTTTATTTTAAAATGTAAATATTTGAACTTTATATTAAATGCAAACTTATGACAACTTTATTTTAATTTATAACATATAAAGTATAGAACTTTATTCTTAATTGTAAAGTGCGTGAAACTTTACTTTTTATCATGAAACCTAATTTTTGTTTCTAACTTACAAAACGATAAAGCTTGATTTCTAACAGCACACCACAATTGAAACTTTATTTTCATCTGTAAAACTGTTTATATGATTCTTTCATTTACAAATAGTAGAACGTCTTAGTCCAAACTTGTAAATTCTGGATGACACTTCATTCTGGGTGATGATATGGTTAGATGAAATAGTGTTTTAAATAAATTTAGCTAGCATTACACTTCTGATAAGGGGATCGAATCACTGGATCAATGTGTAAAGAGCTTGTTAGATAGCCCCCCCCCCCAGATGGGTTTAAAAGTGGTGATTCTAACATGTAGACTTTTTCACTTTGGAAATCAGTAGCACGCTTAGTCTAATTGGTGGGCAAATTCTTATAAATTTCATCTGGGATGATAATGTAGATGAAATAGTGTTAGATAAATTAAGATAGCATTAACTTCTGATAATAGGATAGAATCGTCCTGCGCATCCATGTGTAAAGAGTTGTACTAGATACGGAAGAGAGAGTGTGTTATGTTGCGAGATGTGCGCGTGAGTGTCCTCATATCATTCATTCAATCAATTCGTCTCCATTGATAGCAGACAGCGTAGAACTCATGGTTATCATAACGTATGCAAAGGATAGTTTATAAGGTACAACTCGAACTGTTGGCTAAATGTCGCCCTAGGAGCGATTGCTATACGTTGAGACCGAGGCAATCGCTATGCAAACCTGACGGCAGAGCGGATTATAACAGTTTGACCATTTCGCGAATGCCCTTTATGCGGTATACATAGCTACGGGTTTCACCGCCGCCCTTTACAGGAACGCCCGTCGAATGGAAGTATTACACCGAACTTCATTTGCAAGTTCACGTTGAACAGGATAGCAGATTCAACATTATAGATACGTATTCGCAAGTTCCGAAGACTGCCAGGGCAAACGCGTCGGAGGTTCTATCCTGTCTTGACCCCATTGGGCCCATAAGACGGCCGATGGTTCGTTTCGGGTGTAACGTTCATCTTCACCTACCAATTCTGTGGGAGAGCGTCTTTGACTCTTTCTTTGGTTTAGCATGTCGACTACACCATAATGGCACATGACTAAAAGTGGTGAAGGCTTCCGTTGGATTGACAAGCAGTCTGTGTCATCGGATTGCCAATCGAGCAAGATTGTGGTGACCTCTGTCTGTCCTCTATTTAGCAAAATTCCTACAATATAAATTTCGCGGTATAACTGGGTTCGCGAGGAGAGTCTGACTAGAATGTTACGGGTCTGCCATTGATTGAAATGAAATGAAATGAAATGAGAGGCAGTGCTTTATATACTCTAACAGACGCAACGTAAAGTGACCTGATTGAGGATCAATTCATGATAGCTATTCAGCAGTCTAAACAGATTTGCCCTGGCTAAGCGCGTGGAGGCTCTAAATGTCTTTGCCCCATAGTTGGCAGATTCAATTCGGTAGTGTGTTAGTAGATTTACAATCCGCTGAAAAGGGAAGATGAGAATCATTTCATTTGTCTATCAAAGTTAATCATGGATTCGATATTGAAGGGACATCTATTGAATTACATTTCACTCTATCTTTCATTAAATATTACTTTGCGAATGGCTGATGTTACTATGACCCTGGCGAGAGAAACGTCACCGGTTTGAGTATGAGTTCGAACGTCCCAACATGAGCAATGGCTCAGAGGTTTCAGTTCTTAACAAACGACGAAACCGGCAACACAATCCCTTGTACGGCAGTACGCCGTCCGAAGGAAAGCTCGAGCAAAGGAGGTATTACAGCGATGATGTGCTTTACTGTAGCAGAAATAGGCTGATCTCTGATATGCAAGAGACTATTCAATAGATAGCAATTTCAAAAAATCTGATAGCAGACAAATGTTTATAGTCATGTAATGTAAAGGTGTAATAGGATATGGGTTAGAATCCATCTCAACAACAACCTATTTTATCTAAGTTTATTGTTGACTTCTCCCTCTGTGATACATCCGAAGATGCTGTCGGGATGGGGACCGATCTAGCCACATTAAGAGTGGCCTTTAAAAAGGTTCGTTTGTGAGGTTCACAAGAAAAGCTCTTTTATTACATCTTTATGGGGATTGAATGAAAGATGTAAGAGTTTGGAAAGATGGCATGATGATATATTCAGTATTATACTCACGATACTTACGTTTGGGCTGTTTGACAAGCGCAAGTGGGTTGTAGTCGTTGTGTTGACTATTCTTAACTGGTAAGCACGGCATTCCGCACAGCTGTTAGCAATCTAGCGTGTCGTCGTTGCTCTTATATAGTATTTTACAATGCGGTTGTCAGGGACGACACTCTGCGATGGGGGGGGGGATGTGCACTAGTTTGTGAGAGATGTTCACCTTCTCTACACTCCTTCAAAAGCGCAACCATTCTTCAACAACTCACTACTCAAGCGCCGCTTCCTTCAGCATGCGTCTCTACTTCGCTCTCGATCACACTCTACAACAACTTCATCCACGCTCTTCCTTCAACTTTCTCTCCTTACCATACTCTTTTTGCAGCGCACACTCCATTAACTCTTTTTTGAGTTCACACTCTCAGCATTCAACTTCAACTATCACGTCAGCCAGGTCACCTCTTCAAGGTTACTACTTCCAGCGAATCTCACTCTTCTTCTAACTTTGCACACTCAGTGCTCACATTCGTATATAGCACGCATCATCATCTCTCGACAGCACCAACTTCACACAGGGAACAGTCGGACTTCTACTCAACTTTCTCATAACGCACCTCGGTGAAGGTCTAGGCGTATGATTGTGCAACACCATCGGGTACTGGCACAATCGCCCTCACAGCTTTCTCAATGCTCACGCTCAGCAGCAGCAACACTCGAATCATCATTCATTACAATTCATCATCGATTGAAATCCAACTCACCGACATCAACTCTAACCCTTTTTGGAGGTACTCGCATCCAAATCTATCATCACTCACAAGCACGCTTTCAACATTTACCACCCACCCACACACACACCCAGAACCAACCCACAAACCAACACCAAACGCCTTCTACTGGTGGCAAACGAGCACACATTCCCTCCTCATACAGCATTCCCTGCTCACCACACATCCCATCTTCTTCATCATAAATGGTAAAAAAACTTTCGAAATTTTTCTGAATACACACTTCGAGTGCAACTCACTGAAGGCATCATTCCTTTCATCACACCTCACATTACACACACACAAAACCACACCTTAACCGCAACACTATGCGCAGCATTCTTTTTATGGTGAAGGTGAAAATTCTCACCCCTAAACACTCACAGCACCCACAACTGCATTTTATATTAAAAAATTGTAGGCGTTTATTCACGTCTTTGGTCATTTTTCACTGCAAAGAAAAATGAGAAAGTTTGATATCAAACCTGAGCAGAGCGCAACGTATAGAAATAAAATGTCAGTAAATGTGAAGATTATGTTTTCAAAGTCATACTGTAATGCTATCATTACTTGAGGATAGACAAGTTAAGCTTGATGAATCCGTTACAGGTATTACTCAGAGGGGATCTTATCCCAACTCCAAGGCCTCGGCTGAGGAATGATAGATTTGAGTGTAGTGAGTGGCACTCGATCCCGTCGACAGGCCCGAAGGCCTTGTATGATCACTAGGGAAGTGAGAGATCTTCCCCGATACCCGCTCTTTACAGCTGAAGACATCATTGTCACTGCCCCGAAGTGGTAACAGGAACGCCGAGTCAAAGGTAGTGAACAGTAGCTGGGATCTAACCCTCAAAGCTGCCTTAGACTTAGTTAAATTTGAAATCTGATAGCAGATTTGAACTTAGCATACTTGAAAACCTTGAGGAAACATCCCAAGTTGTTGCTTTGATCAGCTTGATAGCAAGCCGTAGAGAGCTTGATTCACCAGCGTTTTGCAATGGAGATGTTTAGAGGCCACCCATGACAAGATAGCTAAGACTCAACCGATTGGCGTTCAAAGTGCTACGTTGAGAACTGTGTCAAATGCCCAACATGAGACATGAGTTGCCCCAGCGGTTACGGTCTAAACTATGACACACTCCCTTGCCACACTTATCACTACGGCATCGTCCGCCGTCCGAAGGAACACCCTGTCAGTGGAATATTACAGCAAAACTCTCCGTGTCTTGCTCGCTTTCAGTGAAAAGCCGCTTATAGCATGAGAAGACTGGCTCAGACATCATTAAAAATGCTTTCATTGACTTCAGCAGGGTCGAAAACCCCAGAAAACCTCCAAAACTAGTGAATTTAAATTTTTCAACTTTTTAGCACTACTTATGAAATTTTATAAGTAGTCTGTCACTTAGGCCAGGTCAATAGCGACCGAACCCTTTTTGAATCAAGTCAAACGGACTTGTAGAAGCAAAGTTACAAGCCTTTAAGTTTTGGAGTCTTTTATGGCCTGGAGACGAAGGCCATCTCTGGCGAACCTCTAAGTCTGACGGCTTGCTGATATCAGCAATGAAATTTTCTAAGTCGGTTTCTTACAGAAACTTGGAATTTGGAATGTCCGAAGCTATCATCGGAGCTCAGAGAGCGACCTACCTCTGACAATCGTTCTCCTCTAAATGAAAAGTCTCTGTCGGTTCCAAGCTTATATAGTGTGTGGCGATCAGCTGATGACGTAATACCCATCATCCAAACACTAAAAATCCCGTCTATCTCCGGTTCTAGTGCTCCTATTGAGCTGGAAATACACCATTTCCATGTAGAATTTGACGCTGAATCCGAATCTGGCCTCCGTTTTCCCATCCGATGCTTCGTTTTGGCTCTACAGTAGGCAGCCATCGCAAAAATTCTAACTCGTTTTTTCGAAAATGTTGAAATGTTTCTCGCCGATTGACTTGAAACTCTCCGACTGACATGAAACTCACCATACAGATAAAGAATTTCACGCTGATTCCAATCTGAAATCCGTTTTCCAATCCGATGCTTCGTTTTGAAGCTACAGCCCAAAACGTCCCAAATTCTAACTCTGTCGTTTTTCGCCAATGTCCCAAAATCTTAAATGGCGTCTCACCTCTCAACGAAGACAGATAGGAACAAGCCGATTCTTTCACTGAATTTGTCTCACTCTTAGCTTTCAAACGAGCTATCGCACGACAAAATCCGTCCACTGGAAGCCAAAATCGAAGCGAGCTGTCCAGAGGGGGGGGACGTCAGCGAAAAATTTTTTCTCTCCGATGGCGTTCAAATTCACCATACCGATGCAGAATTTCACGCTGAATCCGAATCTGGCCTCCGTTTTCTCATCCGATGCTTCGTTTGGGCGCTACACATCAAAACGTCCCAAATTCTAACTCTGTCGTTTTTCGCCAATGTCCCAAAATCTTAAATGGCGTCTCACATCTAAACGAAGAAAGATAGGAACAAGCCGATTCTTTCACTGAATTTGTCTCACTCTTAGCTTTCAAACGAGCTATCGCACGACAAAATCCGTCCACTGGAAGCCAAAATCGAAGCAAGCTGTCCAGAGGGGGGGGGGACGTCAGCGAAAAATTTTTTCTCTCCGATTTCGCTGGAAACATCCTTCCTAACCCAAAATTTCACGTAGATTCCGAATCTGACCTCCGTTTTCTCATCCGATGCTTCGTTTGGGCGCTACACACCAAAACGCCCCAAATTCTAACTCTGTCGTTTTTTCGAAAAATGTTGAAAATTTTTTCTCTCCGATTGACTTGAAACTCACCATACAGATAAAGAATTTCACGCTGATTCCAAATCTGAAATCCGTTTTCCCATCCGATGCTTCGTTTTGAAGCTAGAGCCCAAAACGTCCCAAATTCTAACTCTGTCGTTTTTCACCAATGTCCCAAAATCTTAAATGGTGTCTCACATCTAAACGAAGACAGATAGGAACAAGCCGATTCTTTCATTGAATTTGTCTCACTCTTAGCTTTCAAACGAGCTATCGCACGACAAAATCCGTCCACTGGAAGCCAAAATCGAAGCAAGCTGTCCAGAGGGGGGGGGGGGACGTCAGTGAAAATTTTTTCTCTCCGATTTCGCTGGAAACGTCCTTCCTAACCCAAAATTTCACGTAGATTCCGAATCTGGCCTCCGTTTTCTCATCCGATGCTTCGTTTGGGCGCTACACACCAAAACGTCCCAAATTCTAACTCTGTCGTTTTTTCGAAAAATGTTGAAAATTTTTTCTCTCCGATTGACTTGAAACTCACCATACAGATAAAGAATTTCACGCTGATTCCAAATCTGAAATCCGTTTTCCAATCCGATGCTTCGTTTTGAAGCTACAGCCCAAAACGTCCCAAATTCTAACTCTGTCGTTTTTCGCCAATGTCCCAAAATCTTAAATGGCGTCGCACATCTAAACGAAGACAGATAGGAACAAGCCGATTCTTTCACTGAATTTGTCTCACTCTTAGCTTTCAAACGAGCTATCGCACGACAAAATCCGTCCACTGGAAGCCAAAATCGAAGCAAGCTGTCCAGAGGGGGGGGGACGTCAGCGAAAAATTTTTTCTCTCCGATTTCGCTGGAAACATCCTTCCTAACCCAAAATTTCACGTAGATTCCGAATCTGGCCTCCGTTTTCTCATCCGATGCTTCGTTTGGGCGCTACACACCAAAACGTCCCACATTTTAACTCTGCCAAAATTTTGAAGAAACAGTTTTTCTCGCCGATTGAGCTGGAAATCACATCACAGATGCAGAATTTTACGCTGAATCCGAATCTGGCAGCCATTTCACCATCCACGACAACCTAGACGGTCGCCCATGTCAACCTAGACGGTCGCCCACGTCAACCTAGACGGTCGCCCACGTCAACCTGGACGGTCGCCCAAGTCAACCAGGCGGTCGGACCAACTCACTCGAGTCTCACACTCTGTCGTTGCAGAGGGGGGGGGGAGTCAGCGAACATGTTGTGAACCAACCTGGCCGGCACACCACGACAGACCACAACCTCTGTCGTTCCAGAGGGGGGGGGAGGGGGGGCGCGCTCTGTTTATTCTGGACCTTTTGTTACTACTTATAATCGGTTTGTTTATTTCGTATACACTTTGTTGATTGTTTTATATGAACTTGAAGCTAAGATAAGGTTTCAACACTGGGACAAAAATACATGTATTGATGACAATTATAGACGCTTTTTTATATACATTAGGGTCATATATCCGTTAGTAACATGTTTTCATATAGTAGCCTATGACATAAGAAGGTCGTTCGATTACTATTTGATAGCATCAGACAATTTTACCTATCCCATAAAACATGAAAAAATGAAAATGTAATAATGGGGTGAATAACACCCCACAACGCCGTTATCCTAGTAAAAAAGGCAACGCCGTTTAACGGTTAATAAGCACATGTTTGGTTTCATCATGATTAATAGGATTCAACCTTCACTGGTAAATACAACATTGAAGTCATAAGTCTTCTGAGGACTAATGAAACTATCGCTTTCTATCCACTTCTCTATTTCTGATCTTCTCAATCCTCCTGCCTCTTATCTATTTAAACTTTAAGTCTTAATGACAATCAAATGAATCTGAAGAAGTACAAATTCTCAGTATTTTGAGTTAATATGAGTTTCGATGAAGTGAACGCACCGCAGTACATTTGATAGCGATCACGCTTTGCAAGTAATTTGGTTTTGATATGATGAATGCATCATATAATGCATGAATCCATCAATATTATCATCAGGGCTCTTATCACCATACCATACATCGCAATGCTTGTGGGAATGTCAGCTTTTATTTGTACACAAAACATAATGAGCAAATATGTGCAGTTTACACTGCATTTTGCAAATTGTATTTATGACTTAATTTTTCTCTCAAGTTCATATCTTCGATTCCGCTTTGAACAATAACTTGAAATAATAATAATATCCATACTCTATGATAATGACTTGGTTAGCTGGAGCTGATCAGTTGCGGCCTGTGATAGGTCCATGGTTAAACTCGATCACATTATCAACTAACTCATCAACAAAATGATTTTACAACGACGTATTATATTCTGGTTTATTACCATTTTAATACTGTTCGTGTGAGATGCGATGATAGATATTGAATACTTTTTAAAGAATATGCATGCTCATATGCGAATCTTCCTTTGATAAGATCCATATAACCTCAATTTTCACCATTTTAGGTCGAGATTTGAAGTCTTTAGCAAAGAATCTGTCTCAAAGCAGGCGAACAAATGAGCTCCCTGAAGGATGGCATCAATACAGCACAGAAGATGGAACTCCGTATTATTGGAATGAGGTTTCAGGTGAAAGTACTTGGAAAAGACCAGAGGGAATTTGTAAACCCATGCCTGAGTTGCCGTCTGATTCAGTAATAACACCTGTTCAAATAGAGAAGGAGAAAATAGCAAACATCATCAAAGAAAAGGTCGCCTCTCTAGAGAAAGATGGGAAGGTCAAATCAAAGTCTGATACTGACTCAGATGAGGAAAAGGATGATAAAAAGTCAGATGCTGAACCCGATACCATTACACCCGAAGAAAACGAGTCCGAAAAAAAGAACGTCCCAGTCAAAGCAAACAATCCATACGGACGATGGGAAGTTGTACAACGGTAAGTTGCAATATTCCGAGGTACAAAATTTTAAAAAATGTAATTATTTGTCCTCACCTCAACAGATTCAAATTCAATGTTGAGTTATTTGATATATTTATATATCGACAATGAGGTTTTCCAACTTGAGTAGTCAAAGTGCTCAATGTTTAAGAAAAACAGATCGTGGTATAAATAAATAAGCAAGCGAAGTTGGATTATTTGTTTATTGCCATGACTGCAAGTTTCACGGAAATACGAGTACAATCATTATCCATCATCAGACAGCAATAAAATGGAAGAACCTCAGTATTAAAAAAACAAGGCTATACATTTACACGTACATTCGAATTCAAATCGATGTACATGTATTGAGTATGAGACGATGGTCAAATGTTGGATAAAAGAAATTTTCTGCGATCTCTACATTCTGATATCCTCTCACTCTTTTTGTTAATCGGATGTTCAGATTTAGATATTATGGTATAAAATTTCTCTATGAAACATAAATTACTGCAAGGAAAGTAATTTTCTTTATTACAGAAAATTGGAAAAGCCAGAGTAATACCAACCTTAATTGGCTCACCTCTATAATCAGTTCTTTTGAGAAAGAACAAGACTGTTCCTTACAGCAATAGTTGCTTACGCGGAAACAAGGGTATGTGCAACGCAACCACAAGAATATAGTATATAAAATCATTTGCACCCATTATAAAATGTTATATTTTGGCGAAAGTTGGTGCACATTAAGCATGATTTAACAACGTTTTAAGTTAAAGCATAAAATGAAACCAACAAGTGAAGATATTGATTGTGAAATAATATAAGAAAAGGTCGACAATGTTTGTGAAAGAAAAGGCAGCCGAAAGGTTTTCATTGAATCTCGTAAACCTGAAATTAACATTGTACATAATTGATTTTTTCTATAGGCCTTTCATCACTCTAGACCATACAACCGAGGAATTTTCCATAATTTTTTCGCTAATTGTATGGAAATTTTATCCCACTGCCTCCTACCATAATATTGAAGTTTTTATCTTAGATCGATGTCTTTGAATATAATGTTCAGATAACTTGTTCAGACGAATTTTAGACGTGATCAAGTGTCATATGAAATGTCGTCTAATAAAGTTTTTAATTCATTGGTCTTGTCTTATTTTTCCTTTTGAATACATGTTCAAACTAGTATTTATCGTCAACACTCTATATAGTACTTACAACTTACTAAATGCCAGGCAACATTGCCATCCTTCGAAAAAAGTTTCTCAACGATAATGTCAAAAAGCATTTGTTTCTTCATTGTAATACCGTTACAGCTAGTTTGTTAAGATAGATTCTAATAAATTTTTTGCGTTGGCAATACTTCTAGTATAATTGTAACACAAACCATCATTTTGCACGATTTTCAGTTTTTTTACTGCGCAAGAAAGTGTCCTAATTTTGACGTTATGTGTGATATTATATATATTTATGACGTTTTCGAAATGAAATTGTGTTAATCATGAAACTCATTTCAACTGCATTTCAGGAGTCCACAAGTTCAAATCACAGTTGCGAAAGAAGAATCTGGTGGAGCAGGATACAACGATGCCACATCCGATGATCAACCATTTTCCATCACTACAAAAACATTTTCTGATGTGAAGCGCAAATTACCGTCCAATCAGACTACGTCTTTCAAAAAACGCAAGCAGGGAAACTTTCGCAGTTTGAGAACACGAGAAGACGATTAGTTCAAGCAAATATATATGATTGTTTTTTGATGATTTTTTCTCTGAATTTCGACTGTATGGGAGATATGTTAAGTAATAAGCATCAGTTGAAAGCATTAAGGTTTTCCGAGAGAACGTAGAAGACAAAGAATAAAATGTCTAACGACAGAATCGTGCGACTGCTTAAGCTTCGTTCACTGGGGCAGTGAGGGCTGCTACCGAAAATTTCATCTAGCTCCTGAACGAAGGAAGAAACGGACTCCTAATTTTAATTAGCTTATCTTCCACGTATTCCACACCTTTCCAACAATTTTAAATGACATCGACGTAATACCTTCGTCACAATGAGAGATAAAAAATTTGAATGTTCGACAGATTTGTCTAATTTTTCACTATTTCCGCTTTGATTGTTTTCAGACGTGTCCTCATTAATATTAAAACTATTCGAATTTATAAAAGATGTTCTGGCGTCAATTTATTCAATGATAATTCCCTTGTAGATTCTATTTTGAATTCAAAATTTAAATTGGTCTCTCAAATAGGGCATGAAATAATAGCCATAGTAAAAAATTATATCCTTTTGACCTCCACATAGACCTTGAATATCAAAATAATGATGTTCGGACTCGTCATATACGAGCTTTCATTTAGAGTTTCGTCTTGATGGTCAGATGGTTTCTGAGATAGGGCAAGAAATAATAACCATAGTGAAATAAATTCTTTGACCTTCGAACTTACATTTGACCTCCACAATGAACTTGAATATCAAAAGAATGATATTATTCTGACATGTCATGATGAGACCAATTTCATTTGGCGTGTTTCGTTTTTAATTTGGATCTCTAGTTTTGGAAATAAGCGAGGTCGCGGCTCAGCCTCCCCCCCCCCCCCAGCGTTTGTCAAAATACCTGAGTGGGGCGAGTGATAATCTTAAAATGAAATTCTTGGTTAACATCTGTTGCTGAACATTGGCGTTGTGAAAGTTTTTTCCAGGTAATATCAACTTACTATAATTATCAGCATATCTGCATCAAAAGAGATGTTAAGTAATGGTAGACCTAATTATTAGGTAGGCCTACCGGCAATAGTAGGCTACCACAAATAATGGTAGCCTAATAATTGCCCAAATAAAAAATCACCGTAATTTTTACACCACTATAGTACCAATTATAAATAGCTGAAGCAGTAACTTCATAGGTTTGAGTCATGGCAAACGCAGACTTCAGATTACCTATTCCATTGCCGTCACCAGTCAACTGTTGATAACGCTCGATGCGAGTCAACTCGAGCTCAGCCGTTTAGGTGTTTAAAAATTCAAATTGTTGTAGAATAGAAGGAAAGCGACCACTATGATATAAAAATATATTATCATTTTTACAAGGATTACATACAATCGTGCCTTACGTAAAAAAATGACAATAAAACCAAGGACAAGCACATGTAATATTCGTCTAGAGAACTTCAACATTCAAATTGACCCTTAATTGCTCATTCTCCTTCTTTTCCTCGTGAGATGTAGACATCAAACAATTACCATTACAGCAACACAATACTAAATAAAAACACGCCATCTTATCAGGCTGGCATTCATTTCACTATCATGAGACATCATTAATTTGTCAATCAAAATAATTTTCATCAAATTAATCAGTATGAGAGCTTTGTGACGTACCGCATCTCACGTGGTAACCACAAGGTAGGAAAATATGGATAAAATGATAAAACTCTGCAGAATTGATAAGAATTGACATTCTGGATTGAGAAATTGGTGTAGTCATAATGTCGATACAATATTCAGCGCGTGTATTACCGCGTCCTTATCTGAGTTAGGCGCCATTTTCCAATTAATGTTCAGAATCAGCAAAAATGAGATAAAAGCCATTTACCTGATCTCAACTTACCTCTTAAGTATATACCTATGCTCACACAATGCACTATAATACTGCATATTATCAAATCAGTCTGATGTGTAAAAAACAATGATAAACATGAAGTACATTGACCAAATAAATATGTTTCAGAAAAAAAAATTTGGAGTAAATTGATATTAACATGATATAACATTGATATAGGTTTTGCGACCCAAATGTGAAACTTGCAAATCCAAATACGACATAGCAAAAGCAAATATCTTTATTCCAAACACAATGTAACTATTCCAAACCAAACGTGACTATTCCAAACCAGATCTGACACTAATAATTCTAACCCAAATACGACCATTCCAAACCAAATCTGACACCTATTATTCCAAACCAAATGCGACAATTTTAATCCAAATCTGACATGTGATCTAACTGGAACTCTGGATCATAGCGATAGAAAATAAGTCAATGATTATAGATCAAACATGACATTTAAGAAGCAAATGTTGCATGATTGAAGTGTCAGATGAAAAGATGTCGTACTCACGTATATCTACTGCCGATAAAGAGCGCCTCATAGCTGCATATCAAAATGGCAATGACTACCAAGAGCAACATTGTTGAGAACACTTTTTCCGAGTGGAAAGCAAGTGTAAAGAGACGACTGACCGAGATGCATGCGGAACTTATCCTTCGATCTCACCAAGAAAGGATGGCGGACTTGGCGACAGTTGCGGAAGTCGCTATCGGTGATGTGACTCAGGATGGTGCACAGAAGGCCCAGAACTACTTCACTACTTCAGAAAACTTTTACAGGGTCGAATTCCTTTGTGTCTGACAAAGTCAGACATTTTGATGTAAATAAATAAGTATTTTTCGGAAAGTTACAGTGTTTTGGCGCGATGCTTTGAAGGACCTATTTTTGGCAGATTGATGTGAAGATATATTGAATTTAGTTAAATTGAAACTTCTTGAAAAACAAATGCTTTTCGCATTTGATCACCGTCACATTTAATACGTATATTTCAATCTGAAAATTCATTAGTCAGGAAGGGCAATGATGTGTAAGTTCAACATGCACTACTGCGAGTCTAATTTTAAAAAATGTGAAGTAGTTGTATTTGGTTTGGAATTGCCTCATTTGCTTTTTTTCTATGCACATTTGCCTGGCTATGTCGTATTTGCTTTTGCATTGTCGCATTTGGATCAACAAGTGTCCACGTTAGTCTGGCTATGTCGCATTTGCTTTTGCAATGTCGCATTTGAATTTACATGTGTTCACATTTGGGTCTCAAATCCTATATAACATGAATTCAAAAATTCAGTCTGTGTATAAGATTCAGCTGCATCGAAACACAAAGTAAAATATCAGATGTAAAAGCGTTAAAATCACAGATATTCGATAAATCGCAAATGTTGATTCACGTTCAAATACTAGAAATACTTCCGAAAACAATCTGAAATCAATATCACCAACAAAGGAAATTATTCAAAATGGCTAACATTCTCCCGTGTACATGTGTTCATGCATGCAGCCATTTCAATTATGAAATGTCAAAAGAAACTCCTAAGTAATGAAAGGAAGAAAAAGTCAAACATTACTTTCTTCAATAATGTAGAATGTGTGGCACAAGCGTCATCAATTGATATTCAATTATTATTAAGAAGAGTTCACCAAGACGGTCAAATGGCAGGAACAATATTCATTAACTAATTGTTCCTGCAATGATCAATTTATGTAACAACTTAATACAAAGAAGATGTTCGTGAGAGGTCTTCATAGCCTTTATTTACTCTTTACCAAATTTTAATGCATACTAACTGGTACGACATAAACTGTAATTGCGATATTGTCAAAATGCAATGCTACATTGAATAATACTTTCTAGTCATCCATGTGTCTTGGAGAAAATAACTAAGAAAAGTAACTCACTGCCTCAATGACTTCTAGAAAGTCCTTTCTTCAATATTCTTAAAATGCTAATCAGTGTTTCTTCATCTCTGTATGCTAGGAGGCCTTCTTTATTACTAAATGGTTCAATCCCATCTTTAGAATTCCTTCTTTCAATTCCAGCTACTTTGTAAGTCAATTGTAAATCATGAAGAATATCTGAGCGTGTTTCTCCATTACTATTGAGAATTGCATCAATACAGTTCATTGTGTCTGACAGACGTAGTAGACCACCACCCATCGCACAAAGAAGAGCATGTGGACCACAACAGTCCCAGCGATATGTATTGATATTGAATAATATGTACACCATTGCAAAACCATCTATTATACATAATTGCTTATAACCTGCTCCCGGGACTTTCATGACTGTGATATTCGAGTCAGCAAAGTTGTTTCGAAGCATTTCAATATCTGATGTACTGGTCAAAATTAGTTCATTGGAATCACTATCTTGACTGTCCAATAAACTGCCATGATGGACTTTTACATTCCCAGTATTTATTCCCCAAAGCGCCCGTCCTTTCCATGTGTGCTCCTTCGAACGTTCGTAGAATGGCTGATTGATAACGCCAACAAATGGCAATCCAGTACTCCATGAGAACACGCCGATCAGTACGGTGACATTTCGTAGGCCAGAACGACTCATGTGCGTGTCAGGATGTTCATCAAAACTCCCATGTATGTATTCAAACGTTGAATCAATAGGATCAATCCATATACCGAAATCTTCGACATCGACTTCTTGAGTCAGATTATTGAACGCGCTGTTTTCAACAGTAAAGCTCGAAGTAATAACACGGAGTAAAATCTCAGCCACTCTTGAATTTCCATCGAAAACTCGCTCTAAAAAGGATGAAGAAGAATGTTTAGAAAATGATACCACAATTCTACCGAAAATGAAATTTATTGTAGGATAATACAATATACAACATCCCCACAAGAGCAGTGCTGACATGGTAAAAAATTTTAGGATCATACATAGAGTAGGGATATGTAGCTAGGTAGAGTGTCGACTCAAAAAAGTATTTGTATACAGTAAAAAATTTTATATGAAAAGATTCAGCTTTTTGTGGTGATTACGTTCCCGTGGTCCAAAAACTTATTTGAGCAGTTTTGAAAAAAGTCAAAATTTGCCAATTTATATACTACCGAGATGACTCTCCTGTATAAGTCCTAACAAGTTGGATATCAAAAGGAATGAATATTTGATAATAAGCATCCTAACTAAGTGGAAATGATTTTATGATTCGATCACTAAATTCATGTTTCATTTCTTGAATCTGAATAGTGATGTGGACCCATTTACATCTTTCAAAGATAATGAAGTCATTGTCTTTGATTATGTGATTTTCTGCCAGTGGCAGGTTGCCTGTGATGTGTTCACGCTTAAGAAAATACTCTTGAGGTTGAGCATGAAAGTAATAGGAATCCATCGAATTGATAATTTAACAAACATTAAATCTCCAAGGCTGTCATAAGAATCTGTGAAATGCCATCATTCCTTCTGCATTACAATCATGATCACTCAATTCCGCTGTAATTTCTGCAAAACTGCAAAACTTTGCATATCTCACATTTGGTGACAATAACATCTGTATCTCCCTTGAGTTCATTTAATAAAATCGAAAGTGTGTACACATTGGAAATTTAATACATGCGGAGTTACCACTCAACCTAATATACCTACTCTATGGGATCATATCTCTTTAAATATAAAATCGTTTAGACAAAATAAATTACGGAAAGAATTTGTAGTTTTGACAGTTTTCAGTAATTTGATTCTCATCAAGATCGAGCGATATAGACTCACATCGTTACCTGACCAATCAGCTGAAATTAAAATCAACCACAGAATTAGAATAGTCTCTTCTTCTGTTTGACTAGAAAGGAAACATTGGAACATGTAACGCTAATGAAATAGCACAATCTGCTGACTAAATGCCATAGCAATCGAACAATGCGCAGTCAGTTCAACATTAAACACGCCAAATTGTGCGAAGTTTCGGTGACTGTTGTCGACCGGATCACACAGCAAAGAGACGATGTTCAAATCTACAGAGAAATTTGTGAGCGCTTTTTCGTGCGCCTGATCGGAAGGCCCAACATTATCGAGAAGACTTTTGCGCAATGATCTGAATTCTTCGAATCTGAAGGAATCGTGGCGATAGGAGCATTTTGAAGGAATTCACGGCAATCCGCAAGTGACGTATGACTATTTTTCCTATCTCTGCAAGGCATTGAAAAATTTCTTTTTGCCCATTTAGCAAGTTCCTGCATGTGCCATTGTTTTGAATCAGTTTGCACTTCCATCACAGTGATGCGCTTAAACAATCTAATTCTGTGCGATCAACAAACCGCTGTTGTCCATTCTAGTCTCACTACTTTAAACGACAAAAAGTCGGATTTCCATGCTAGCCACCATAGTCCGACTTTTTGCTTGAAAATAGTGGGACTAGTATGGACAATAGCGGTTTGTTGATGGTCATTTCAGGTGCTCGGTCTAAAGAAGCATGCAATTGTTTCAGATTCTTATCGCAAGATGGTGTATTGTACGTTAATTTATCAAAATGATTTTATATTTAAGGAGAAATTATCATAATCGCAAATCTTTATAAAATACACTGACACGAAGCCAGTGTTACGATATTCAGCTTCCCTTGGTTTTATTTTCCGATCGGAAATTGTAATATTACTTTCATATTCCTACTAGGAAAGAGCTCTTGGTCTCAGTTGCCTAATAGGAAACTTAAAACCGCAACATGTACACGTCTCCAAGTTTCCGTAGCATGCATTTTCCGCATTCTCTATAGAGACCGTATTTGACCTCACTGTCCCATTGCATTACTCAGTTGCCAATGAGCTTGAAAGGCAATGTGAACATTGTGGCAGAGACGTGTAAATTTACAAAGTTTCCCTACGCGAGACATAGCACCCACAACAATAGCCACATTCTTATATGATTTATTCTGTATGAATGGCTGGCCGAGGATATATCTCCCAGATCAATTGGCAAGTACCTCTCATTTCGCAATGTTGCACTTGTAACACAAAACTAACATTAATGATTTTTTACATAAGATTGCAAATGGAATGCATCTAGAGAGGCACGAGAAATATATATTACTTTTTTTATTGAAAAATAAGACAGAAGGGGAAAATGCATCGACTGCCTTAATTACTTCTCAATATAATAGGATGCAAAAGTTGAACAGGAAAATTTTTAAACCAACATGACCAATAGGAAAATGAAAGAGTCTAGGAAAATAAAATGCTACAATGAGTATGGTTAAAATTTCCGATCTTGAATTAATTTTCAATAAAATAAGATGTAATATTGGTGCACATAGCCAATAGGAAAATGAAAGAGACAGGGAAAATAAAGTAGGGTCTAAGGAGCATGGTTAAAATTTCCGATCAGAGGATGTAACCGTGACACCGTGACCGGTACCTTCCTATTGCAAGCCATTGAAAGCTACCACCGGTTAAGTACCGTGCGTCATCACTACGGTGGCTACCATAGACATCCGACAATATCATATCATAGAACGGACTTTTATGTTGACTAAATGACCATGGACACGCGTTGCCTTAAAAAGAGTGCCCAAAAAGTGATGGCTTTCACTGACAATGGTCGGGTTACGGTGCCTTGTCAATATACCTTGCAAATATCCACGTTATTGTCGTCTCTCTTTAATAATAAAATCATTTTGATACAATAACTCACAATAACATCATAATCATAATCATCATAATAATATAATGCTACCACCTTAAGGCAAGAACATACAATTATTGCATGTTTCGGAGTCATTTGACCTATTCGTCTTAAAATCAGGTATCATTGACCGATGCAGATCGGTACCTATCCGTGTGACTAATATGGTCATCAGCAACCGTTTCTCTTCTCATCTTACCAATTTAAACAACAGTGAAAAGTCGGATTTTTATGCTAACCACGGTCGTAAAGTACCTAGACGCAAAACGGGACGATTCATAATGTCCTAATCAACTAGTGTGAAAAAAACTCATTCTGTTTGCTCATAACAACTGCATTGAGAATTAACATGTTCGTTCCTATTAAGTCAGTTTTAAAAGCAAAGTCTAGCAATATGATCGGAACTTGTAAAGAAATATTTAGATAACATTTTAATTGAACAAAATAACACTGATCAGCTGAATATGTTCTTCATTTTCTGGTTCAACTGGATGTTGAGCGTCAGAGATAGACTGAAAAAAGCTCACAAGATGCTTCTTAGAGCTGTTATGCTTGTGAGTGAGGCTCAAAGCTTTCCTGAACGATGAATTTTCGTCGATGACTATATTTGAACTCTTCACTTTATCGCTGTTACCATGAGATCGATGGTTAGACTTTTTTAATCCTAATGAGCCATTGATTAATATTCGTAGATAATGAGCTAATTGTTTCCGACAACCGCACTGACACACACTTTCAGTTTGGACAAAAATGTTGAGACCGAAGACAATCAAAATCTCCATTGTGCGTTTCAGGGTTCTACTTGATTCTTCCTCCATGTTTTACTATGCACTTCGTACTAATGACATAATTCGTGCTTCGATTTGCGGTTGTCGTCTAATCAACAATTAGTGCCATAATTAAATGATTACTGTTAATTAATGTCTTCCTCCAAGATGAAGCTGTATGAATAGTCAATAATATTCACTGAACAGTAGCAAATTAGTCGATGATTTGCTTGTACAAGATGACAAACACAAGCAAAGATTCTGCGATTCCCGGTACAGGATACACTTCTCCAAAACTATCAGCATTAAGCATTATTTCCAACTGACGGAATGGGGATTTAGAAGGAATAATTGATGAGAATTTTAGACCAGTTTCAATACATCATTGGTAGGGTTAACGATTGACTGGTCTTCCATGACATATAGATCTTTTCGAATGGAAATTAAAAAGTTGACATTCTCCTCATCATACTATATACTCTACTGATTAGCAAGGAGCAAGATCACAAACAGGTAAACCTGGTCAGGCTAAGGACACGGCTGTAGTCACATTTCCAGGCACCGTCTCGTTTAGACAGTGTCCCTACTTAACGTTGATAGATTACTTTCATTACCAACACAGACAAGTTTCTATTATAAGCCGAATGAATAAATTGTTACGTGAAAGTTGGCGAAACTTCTAAACAAAAAATAATCGAAAAGGCGAAACAAGAGAATTACAAAACGAAGCACTTGTCTCATATTTCCGCATTTTCGAAAATAATTCTGTTGGTTAGAAGAAGCTTCGCCTGTTTTTTGTCTATTTAATAGTGAGTCGGATAGCGAGAAGGCACAGACATTTGAGTTACAGGCTTTGGCACTGAGAAGTGTTGGATAAGAGTGCGGGTATGGTTCGAGCAAGTAAACCATTTACCCGAAGATGAACACCGATTACTCGGACACATGTACGGGTCGACTGGTTCGATTCCACGGTCTATCTACTTGAGCATCCGGGTCCGGTTGTGTTACATATCGGATACCTAGATACGGCAAAATTTCCAGGCACGATCGATCCCTAATCACAATATCATTTTGACAATTCTGCTACTGTATTTCATTGGAATACCAACATTAACTGTAATATCGGTAATAGCTCAACAAATACATGTTTTTTGCATTAAATGGAAAACCGTAGGGATATTCTTCCGCATTATAGGACCATATTACATCACACCATATTCTTTCAAAAACCAACCGAAAATTGTTGAGATTGTCATGAGTTGCACCTGACACTCCCTTCATGTATCTATAACATGTAAAAATCACGGTGGAGGACACTTTTGATGCGTTTTTATATCAAACGGAGTGATTGTGTGCTCTCGATTTGAAAACTAATCCCAATTATGTGATCTGAGTGTCGTCGATAATGGTGGAGGTCACCTCAAGTGATTAATTTACATATAATCCTGGAATAAATGGAACTGCTATAAGCTTTCTCAATTCTCGGTAAGTTGATGTGCTTAATTCATTTGTCAATTTTACGAAGCATAAAAGCATAATCAATATTTTTGTTGCTGCAGAGAAAATCAGAAATTAAGAGCAATGAACGTGTATAAGCATAAAAGTAAAATAATCATCGAACCAAATCCTCTTAAATACAAAGTCGAATGCGTTTAATCTTTGATGAATAGATGCATCAGTTCGCGCGGTGAGCTTATGAATAAATATCTACAATAGGATTATATGCAATCCATCGTTGTTATTTCTGATGGCGCGCCTGTTGTTTAAAACCTTCTAATGCGCATCATGCAATCATCAGATACTAATGATGAAAATAGAGTAACCTGACATCGCAATTCATAGTTAGACAATCAGACATCATCCCAAAAGTACTTATGAATAAGTTCCATTAATCTTATTTCGGTCATCCGAGCATACAACGTGCATATAGGAGAAATGCGATCGCGCTGGGCAAGCTCATTCTTACATCACATCTATCTGCTTGATCTGTCCGTGAGGCAATGACTTTTGTGAAGAATAAATCATAAATCCATATCAAAAGGATTATAGAGCGCTTACATTGGGGACTGCGGTACAGATATGAATCGATATTTGTTTTTAGGCAGGTTCACAGAATTAGATTGCTTAACCTTGTCACTTTGCTAGAAGAACAAACTGATTCAAAACAATGGCACATGCAGGAACTTGCTAAGTGGGCAAAAAGAAATTTATAATACCTTGCAGAGATAGGAAAAATAGTCGCACGTAACTTGCGAATTGTCGTGAATTCCTTCAAAATGTTCCTATCGCCACGATTCCTTCAAATTCGAAGAATTCCTGATCATTGTGCGAAAGTTTTCTCGATAATGTTGGGCCCTGCGATCATTATTTAAAAAGTTAGCAGACGCACGAAAAAACGTTCACAAACTTCTCTGTAGAGCTTGACATCGACTGTGTCTCTTTTCTGTGTGATTCGGTTGATAAGCCAATGAAACTTCGCACAATTTGGCGTGTTTAATGTTGAACTGACTGCTCATTGTTCGATTGCTATGGTATTATGTCAGCAGATTGTGCCATTTCATTGACGTAATATGTTCCAATGTTTCCTTTCTAGTCAAACACAAGAGCATAGTCCGGCAGCCAGAACGAGTTTCTGCAGGGAACGAGGCCGAAAATGAGACTTTCACAGAATAATGTACATCCTATGCCTACTTGCAATCGTCACGTCTGCCGAGTTATAGTGAGTTCCTCTTCTTGTCAGACACGATGAAGGAAAACACATGTAAATCCAATGGGACGCAGATTGCAGTTTTTGGCCAAAATGAAATTTTCTATGTGGCAAACACAAGCATTTTAAGCATCTTTGTCCACTTTCAACCACATTCTCACATACATTGCCGATCAGAAGCATGATAATAGCACATGCACATCATCGGAAATGACCTGAAAACATTACATGCCAAAAACTAAGACTCTGAACTTAATACTTTTCAGTTGATATAGATTTTATCACCCATTAGTCCGAGAAATACAGTCAATTGCATTTTATCGCATTCAAATATCCAAATACCGCTTTCGGATATCATAATAGACCATCTAAGTATCCAAAAAGTGCATTCATTAGTCAACAGAAAACATTCATGTGTCACACTAGCATACTCAAGTGTCACGCTAGATCAATCATCAATAAATTTGTTCATACAAGTATCAAATGGTAGAATTTTATCAGCACCAAAACCTATTTATTAGCTTAGCTTATGTTTAATTAACTCAGGTTTTTAATTTCAAGAAAAATTGGTTAATTTCCTTATATCACCACTTAATATGCAAAGAAAAAACAATCATCTATTCCAATAGTCTATTATTAGCAAGTCTCTATAATAAAAAGTCACTCATAAGCAATTACACAAGAATGTCAACCTTCTCTATACAGGCAGGAATGTAACTTTGCGAGTGGTTGAACCAAGCGATTGACTTCTGTGGTGTAACTACCGCTACTGACTGCTCGGCCAGTTGGGTCAGAATTGCCAATCTTCTTTCATGAGATTCGTTTATCAACTGGTCCCGAATCTCTTCCAACTGATTCTTTAGCGGCCATTTAAATGCACTGAATGCATTCTCGACTATGTTTAGAAAGGGTGAGTAGGGAGGAAGAAAAATGCATTCATGTACGTCTCTCAGATCAGGACCACTTTCGGCTTCGCTTCTGCTTGCGATCGAATGACAAGAGGCATTGTCGAAAATAAATCGAATCGCGTTTTCGTGGGTGGCTGACAGAACTTCGAGGAACTGTCGAAAACGGTCTCCAGTCATGCTGCCTTCTAGAATATCATGGTGCAGAAGGCCTCTAGTATTACTGATGGCAAATACAACAGTAAAGAAGTTTTTCCCTCGTCTCCCAGCTATTGTCCGCACAACTCGCGATCCAACTATCGCTCTTCCTCGAGTTCTTCGGGTCCATAGATTGATGCCACATTCATCGATGAACACCAGTTCATTATTTAAGCCATTGAGCATTAACCACTGAGCATAGTCATGTCTTAGAGTTTTTACATGGTCTGTGTTCCTCTCTGAGGGGCAATCTTCCATTTTTTCATTACAATGAGCCTTCCTTTCAAACAACGACCTAAGGAAGTGATCGACAAAGGAGGCTTATTGTGGATGCGGCGGCGAAGTTCTTCATTTATTTGGCGTAAGGTGAAAGCAGGTTTCTCCTGCACGATTTCAGCACACGCGTTACCAATTTGGTCATCAATCTTAAGATGTGTGCGGCCACCTCGAGGAACAACCACGACACCGTCGCGAAGACGTGCACGGCGAATGATCGCATAAGCAGTATTGGACTTAATATTTAATTGCTCTGCCAGTTGTAGGTAGTCATCTCCCCTATCTGCTGCATCGCAAAGCCTTTGCTTGCCTTCCGCACTGATTCTTTGTCGCATCTTGACACATGAATGAACATTTTGACAAATGCTTGCTCTATATTGACTGTTGAACATTTCTTACTAACAATGGACAATCGAATGCGTTATTTAGACACCCGATTGAACCAAATGGACAACTGCTTGAAGATAATTGACAACTGATTGCGTTACATTGATTGATGATTTAATTCAGTGGACACATGGGTGATAAAACCTGTAAGAGAAAATATTAAAAAATTCATTTTAACCAAAAGCTGCAATTTGCGTCCCATTGGATTTAGCCTACATGTATTTTTCTTTGATCCTGTCTGACAGGAAGAGGAACTCACTAGATTCGTAGTAGGCATAAAGTGTACATCATTCTGTGAAAGTCTCATTTTCGGCCTCTTTCCCTGCAGAAATTCGTTCTGGCTGCCGGACTAGCAGACGACCTTTCTAATTCTGTGGGTTGGGTGCTTGGTGTTGAATAGCTTAGTTGGTTAGGGGCCGCACCTCGACAATCTCTCACGCAATTTTCGCGGCAAAATTGTCAGACCCTGCACATGCCTTGAAAAAGCTGCTTCTTATCGGAAAACTGGTTATAGGGAGGCGCAACATCGACATCAATTTATTAGACCGACCCTCTAATAAGTCTATAACTTCAATCACTGATTGTCTGTCATTGTATTGCTGTCCACTGCTGCACATCGGTCACTTTGATTTCGATGCCGTTCACCGAGTCATTCAGCATCAAGTGATAGCATGTCAATTAAATGAATTTGTCATTCCATGTCAAAGCATTTCATTGCATTCGCTAGATCAGAATTGGACGAAGGGCTTCGAGGTTTATGATAACATTGATAACATCTATTACTTCATGTAGTTTCACTGGATTTTACTCAATGTCTCATCATGATCGGTGATGCAGTTTCAGTCTGTTTGACAGTGATCTTCGTAGCACAGTGGCTAAGGGCTTGGCTTACTGGTCTCATGGTCGTGTGCTCAAACCTCCTCACCAATAAAGGACATCCTGATACCACACTGCAAATATCAAAGCTTTCCGGCGGAAGTTTGATCAAGTTAGTACTGTCTAAAACTCCCATTTTTAATTGCCATCTTTCAGCATGTGTTAATAATACACAGAGCTAGAACCGGGCCGCTGTGTTCGGCCCATGAATTTGTATCTGAGCCCGGGTGAGAAATTTTATCGTTTGTGAAAAGTGAGGTCATTAAGTCAAAAGTTGAACTAAATATTCAATCGACTTTTTTTACCAAAATTCCAGAGAAATTTTGCTTGTTAATCTTCTATCGATTGTTGTTTCTGTTTCAGAAAAGCATATTTATGACTATTCCGTCGCATGCCGGTATTTATTATTTCATATTATTGCTAAAGAATAAGGTTGATAAGCCACCATGTGAAAATGATTCAGAGCATTTAAATGATCAAATGAGGAAGATATTTCTAATTTCAGATTTAAGAAACATCGGCCCGGGCATTAGATATTTCAGGCCCGGCCCGAGTGCGTACAGTGGAAGCCCGGGCCGGCTTCCACCTCTGATAATACAAACATGGATCTTGGTCAATTACACCCCATCATTCACTTTCCAACAAATTACGGTAACTGTGATACATGGTCATCGAAATGTTGCATGGGCAATGGGCATGCTAGGAGGTCCAAGATGTCAAAGAGAAAATGTTAATTATTACATAACACGGATGAAATTGTGTTAGATAGTTAAATAACTACAAGGAATAACGAACACCGCCCGTTATTATCCAGATTATGCCATCCATGTCTAGCTCTTTATAGATCACAAGAATGAATTCGTCTTGTTCAAATAGTATGAAGTCGACACGTATTGTGCTTATGTTGGTTTACTGCTCAACATAGATGTACACAAGTAGCTCTTCGGTGTGATAGATCTCTGAGCTAGGGAAACTTGCAAATAGTACAGTTGTTCCTCAGTTTGGCTTTCCTATCGATAGTCATGGTGAGTCAAAGTGAAATTTCTAGCAACTTAAATAGCGGAATTATGGCAAACTTACTCGCACACTTGTTATGTAAACAACACCTATTGCTTTCCACCACCCAATATTATCAGAAAGGACAGCACTATCGGGAATGCCGTGTCGGTCTATCTCAAATTCTTGTGATAAGTTTCATGTCTTCAATACTAAATAATTATCTGATAATTTACTAACTAATCACCACTGTTTGAAAGCAGACAAGCGAGACCCGTTAATGCAGAACATACTGACACAGACGACTTGCGATTTGCTGCATTGTATTCTCATAGACAGATGTCTTGCTATTGGTGCATGCATCACTGGTCCGAATCACCAGTTGTCTACATGTAGTACACGCATGCTCTGCATACTCTGATGACGATTCCATAGATGAACAAAAGTAAGTAAACATATCAAAAATTCCAACTATTATTTGATTATCATAAAAGGGTATTTCTTCTATAAAATATATGAATATAGATGTTGCATAACGGATCGATCAAGCCACTCCCCCATCCGTATAAAGCAGTGTAACTATTGGCCGAGCCCCCCTCGCAACTCACAATCATTTCATGCTACTATACAAATTATGGACAACACCCTAATTCATCACTTTCTACAGTGAAAGTTCTTCCCATCATCGTCATTCGTTGCATTTGCGAAAAGCAACTGTGGAATTGTCTTATACTGTGCATTGCGTGGGTAATTGTCGAACGTTTCAAATAAATTAAAATTCATATCGATCTCCAGCTTATAAATTCATTTCTCAGTTAAACTCATTTTTCTCAAACTATTGTGACTGACATACACCATCCGGCAGTCGATGAAGTTACTCGTCACGACAAGTACCTCAACTTTGTATGTCTTGCTCTAATGAGAGCGAGTCAAGGAGAGGAAATATTGTGGTTAACGTTTGTTTCATTAAACTGTCTGCATAAATACAGTGTTGGTGGTTGACATGCAAAGTAGTTGACTTAACAAAGTCTTCGAGATCAGGGCTACACACAATACTGCTAATTATATGAGAATCAATGGTCGATAATGTTGTTATAACTGTTGTACATGGGAGGAACAGAAGGCTAATGTGTTGTAGAAGTATCAGATACACGAAATGCACGAAACGTCTTTGGCCTGACGACATGTACGGGAGAAGATACGAAAATCCGCCTTGTAGATTTTAAAACGTTTTTGAATAACATTGGATTCGAAGAAATTGTACACGTGCATGGTTACAAGTTACAAGCTAAATGTACACGTTGTGCCAAAATAGATCCATGTGTGAAAAAGCATCTTGAGGAAAGTAAAATTTGAATCATAAGTTTAACAGGCTATAATTACCATTTAGCATTCAGCAAAATATGACTTAACTGCACACAACAGGGTAAGCCCCAAAGTTTACCGTCATGAGGCACACCTTCGGGGGGGGGGGGAAACCCCGAGCGAAAACTAAGAACAACAAATAAATCTTCGTCTAATGAAGTTTCCTGGCGTGAGTTTTCCTGTCAATTATAAGAAGGCAAGCATACGTCCTTTTATCAGATTGAAGCAATGCGACTATGGCAACCCGAAAAATAGTCCTGAATGTACACGGTATAAACGGATGCGAGTCACACAATATTAGTATGTATATCACAGATGGTGTCAGCTCAGTTACTAACCCTATTTAATCTGCAGATAACTTCCGCATTGTGACACAGCAAAAACACTGTATTTTAAATGTACTTTTGAGCGTGTTTTTTAATGTGCGATCACGATTTCTTACATGATATTCAACAAAGGCCAGTTATCAGAAACAATTGTCCTGACCAACTTCCTGACCAGATGAGCACCGCATCTGGTACTCAGTCCTTTGATGCTTTTACATTTTTTAGCTGTTATACGGAGTGTAGGCCCTAGGTGTATGTAGCATTCGTGACACTAATTGCTCAATTCCAAACAGTCATATCGCAAAAATCATTTGTAGAATGTAGAAACTTTCTTTCACATCGGTTTTCATATCTTTTCATATATTTGCAACGTTCTGGAATTAATTTTGAGGGTTCAGGAATGAGGTTGATAAGATAATCTTATTACAAATTCCTCCTTTTCGGAGAACAGAGAGAATTAGATAAAGGAACTCTTGTTTGAGAGAGAAATACAGCCATCTAACGTGCTCCGAGACGCAGTAATGCAATTTTTATCAGCATCAGATCGCATTTTCGTCAACACAGTAAGGACAAAAATACTATTTGTTTTTACAGTACGAAAACATAAAATAAGCAATGCGAGTATGTGAAGTTGCATCCTTATAGCGTGTCATTTTACCGCAGAGCACGATAACTGGATCCGACTGCATATGCATGAAGTAGGCGTATCCAATGTTTTAGACTTTTTGATGAAAATTGTCATGGATTTAGGTGAATATTTTATTATTACAACTCGCTATATTTTGCATTAGCAGCATGTCTTCCATCTATGTCATTGATTGAATGCACATCTATTGAGATTCCTTCATTCAGTTCGAATTAACACGTTTTTAATGACAGTGTCTGCTAAGCAAAATTTTCGGAATTGCGGTTATAAAAGTATTTGTCACCATGATTTTGTCAACGCTGTCTTTATGTCCTTCCTCAGTTAAAGATATTTTGATCGATGGAGAAAGATTTTCTCGATTTTTATTTCGATGTTGAATGACATTGCTTTAACTGAGCTTATTGAGGCCGAAGATTTATTGTTAAAAAAAATCAGAGATATTAAGTGTATTTCGAATTTTTACTGATCATTGTTCATTGAGTATAGAAGGAGATGAGTTGAAACAGCATAAAGATTGTTTGGACTGCAATTGAAGTAGTATGACATAGCCTATGCTATTGGATGCGAAATACATGAAGTTTTGACTTTTTTACGATATATACGAGATTAGTTACTCTAAATTTTATCGCTTATCAAAATATGACAAAATTTATCTTCACTACGGTTCTACTTTCAACGACACTGATATAGAATTATTGCTTCATCAAAAAATGAATTTTTCTCTGATGTACTTTCAGTGAATTTAATAAATTTGAAAATCAGTCCATATCAGTCATTCACAATGTCTGTCTGTTGACCTCAGCAGCGAAAGTGAGGTTGACGTACTAAACCATGTACTTCTGATGTTTGTCTGACTGAATGTACCTGCCGGCATGACCCCGTATCAGTTGACAACCAAATTTACGAGGAAGGGATATTTCATTATCAGGGATTTTCCCCGGAACTTAAAATCAAAGTCGGCACGCTCGCGAATTACTAAAATGCCGATGGAAGCAAGCAGGCCCGCGGGAACGATTATTTTCTAGGGGGTGCAGATCAAGATTACGTAACCATCCCGAGCTTACTACTTTTAAAATGAGTTCATGCAACGCGTAATTGCTATAGTTAGATATAAAAAAATTCATCAAAAAATGTATGAACAATTAGCACTATATATTTACAGATAATTCATCACGCTTATCATAGCGAACCAAACACCGCATGTCGCTCTGGCGTTTTTTTCACAAAGTCAGTCATGAGTTCTTTCAGAACGTCCTGATCACAAAGAAGATCACTGTGGCTGGCTATGACAGCCAAGTGTGACAAACGTTTTTGTGTCATACTGCTACGTAGCCAAGTCTTCAATCGTCGAAGCAGGGAAAATGTGCGCTCCGATGCAGCAGTGCTGACTGGCAGACACAGTATTAAAGACACCAGTTTCTGAACCTCACAGAACAGATTACGAGTCTCTGTCTGTAATGTTGCGAAGACAGCAACGAAGTCGGACATATTCTGGACAGCCTTTCCTTGGAATATGTTCGGTAACAGAACCAACTCTCTTTTCAACCTGTCTTCGTTGAAGTCCGCTGGTAGGCTGGGCAGTGGTGAGTCCAGAACGGTCGAAGCCGATGAGATGAGGAATTCTTCTCGCTCAGCAGCAAGGCTCAACCCATCTTGTGTGAAACGTCTTTTGAGCTCAGCTGTAACCAGATCAACGCATTGGAAATACTCTTTTCGCCATTCGCTTTCTATAGATTGTGTTTGCACACTGACATCTTCTACAACAGACGTGTGTCGCAAACGAAGAGGAGTGCGGGTTATTCGGCTTCTACACTTGATTTTCAGTCCGAGTTTTTCACCCTTTTCTTTTGCGCATGTGATCAATTTTTCCACTGTGTGATCATCACGCAAGCTTTGGATCGTGGAGAGAAGCAAATCCGTTCCTTCTTTGGTGCCCTTTGCCGTAACATGCCCTTGCAATTCCTTCGCCAACATTTCACATGGTTCGAAGATCTTCAGAGATGCCATCAACCCAAAAACTGTTGAACTGCGTTGCGCTATCCTGAGCAGGCCTCGCACTCGAACCTTCACTTCTTCTCGGGTTGAGGAGTCATCGTGTAATTCTTTCATTGTGTCGAGTACCTGAGCATATGAGTCAATCAGGCGTTTGAGTGCCCATTGCGAACACACCATCTCGTCGCGCTCAACGACTTCAGCTTTTGAACAACTTCGTCTTCGCCAAACATCGACTTATACACGTTCAAACGCTTCGATGAATCTCGAATAAGATTCGCACAGTCTTTGGCAAATAAAATAGCCTCTGCTACGATGCTGGTGTTTCGTGCAACTTCTTGAAGAACAAGGTCTAACGCGTGATTAGAGCAGTGCACATATACACTCCCAGGCAACTCCCGCTTTAGTCGCGCTTGCACTCCATTGATATGGCCGCTCATATTGCTTGCGCCGTCAAAGCAAAAGGCTTGAAGACGTTTAAAATCCAAATTCAGTCTCAAGAACACATCTTTGACTATCTTCGTCAGGGTTTCTCCCGTGGAGTCCGGTGCATTATAGAAGCCCAGGAAGTCACTGTGCACTTGAAGCTGTTTGTCAACATACTGTATGCTGATTGAAAATTGTTCATCACCGGAGATGTCCGTAGTCCCATCGGCAGTGATTCCGTAATAGCTCGCTTGCTGAGCCGAGGCTTGCAATTTATGAAGGCAAAAAGACGCACACCTTTCAATTATTTCATTCTGTATGGTATCTGACATCCAGTTGTTACGACGATTAAACCAACTCAAGACAACAGGATCTTCTTCGCATCGCTCTTTCACAAGACCCCAAAACAATCCACCTTTATGATCGTCTCCACGAAACGGCAAACCTCGTTGTCCTAAGAACCTTGCAGATCGGAAAACCAATTTCAAGAATTTTTGTGCTGTCTCCTGATCTTTCTTTGCGGCTCGAGATAGCGATGTTATTATAGGATTTTTCTTCGACGTTGACAGGAGAATTTCTGTTGCCGTCCGATGAGCATTTGACTTTTCATGAGAGTTGAATTTTTCGTGAGCTTTGCGCCAATTTTTGAATCCTTGTGTTGAGAATGTAGAGTCTTTTTTCGAAACATTGAATAGCAGACGTTTGCCTTCGCCTCGTAACAGTTGACACAAAAAACGGAGTCACTTACTTGGTTATAGCGGAGCCATGACCATCTGGAAAACCATTCATGTTGGCATCTTCGATCACTCGATTCCGTACCAAACTTCCGTCCAGGAAATACGAAATTCCGTTCTGGTACACACAACGTCATTGTTGATACATCCTTCTCTCGATCCATTTCCATTTCCGATCCATCTCTGCAATATAAATAAAAAATATAATAACTAAACCGAAATTACGCATGCATTTTTTTCACGAATCAACGCTCAAATTGTTAACGTAATATCTTTAATACTATATCACAAAGAGAATGTATGGGCACTCATCTAGGGTGTACAACTGTGCGACAACAAAATGCGATTTTCAATTTTTGAGCGATAAATGCGATTTTCACCTATTTCACTGACTAAAGGATAATTTCGATCTCATTATATCCGATTTTATCTTTGCTCAAAAAACGTCCGAAGGAGGCATCTGCTAGACTAGGCCTGATGTAAACATATGGGAGGGAAAGACTTATGGAAACAGATTCTTTGAGTGAATGGGAGAGAACGAGTTTGACTCACCATTTTCTTCGATTTTTGCTTCTTTTCGAGAGGAATCTATATAAATGCGATAAATACGATTTTTCCGTTTCTTTTCAGCGATAAATGGTGCTTTTTTAGAGCGATAAAAAAACCATCCTGGTAATACCTCTTCTCTTCTTCCTTCCCTTTCTTCCCCTCTTTCCTTTCCTTTCCTTTCCCTTCCTTCCTTCCCGCCTCCCCTTTCCCTTCCCGTCAGCACCGCTGACGGTGCTGACGGACTTTTTACAACCCTGGTGGGACATCATACAGTAGCTAAGTAAATTGCTGTTCGAAAATATACATTAAAATTAAATTCTCTTTTTCATTTACAAACTCATTTACAAATTCTGTTTTACATAAATTTTCACATCAAGTTTGAGTTAAAAATATCAAATTTTGTTTTTCATTTTTCTATAGGCCTTATGTGTGACTTTTGAGACACCATGTTCAATAATACCAGTATTTGAATAACGAGGATAATGTTCAGATTCAAAAAGTGTTGAACTCACTCCGACTTCTCTTGACGTTCTTCTGTACTCGCGCTGGCTGTCGACAGTTCCTCCTCCGAAGCGTGGATAGGCCTACTTTTGTTGGAAGGTTGACCGAGAAAAAATGACTGTATTGATTTTTGCACTTTCCTACGTTTTGCTGGCGGTGAAGACATCTTAACTCGCTGCGTCGAAAGATTAAAATGACAGCCTGCGCGCGTGCTGTGAAACGTGAGCGATGCGTGTAATCATACGTGAAATGATAGCGTGCGTGTATGTGAAACTAGCCAATCAGACAAAGAGTTATTTTGTCTGACAAAATTTGTACTGATTGAATCGTAAGCTGACATTCTCTTAATATATATTTTCTCTGGTGTCGACCGGCTTCGCTCGCCAACAAAGGCGAGCGAAGCTGACAAGTTTTACTCGCGTGCGCATTCTGTGCAACGACAAACCAGTAAGGGAAAGCACGGGCAGTGACATAGGCTGGCTGCAGAAGCATAGAAAAGCGCTATCGCATGCTCACTAAAGTCAATCACTATAGCAGTGATAACATTGAGGGTGCTACGCACCCTCGATCTATTTATTGGGGGTGCAACCACACCCCCTGCACCCCACGTTCCCGCGGGCCTGGAAGCAAGTACATGTACTTCCGTCTGATGATGACTGCTACCATTGTTTCTATAACGCTTATGGGTCATTCCACACTAAAATCCATCTCAATTCATTTCACCAAAACAAAGTTGAGTGGCTGACTTTCTCAAATTCGGCTCATATCACAGTATGATTATGCTTTGAACCTATCGAGAATATACCTGAAGCAATTTGGAAAAATCCGGACTACTCATATTTTAGAGTATTTGAAATTTGAAAAATTGGAAAATTATGTAATTAAGTCTAAAAAATAGTGTTCCTTTCAGAACCTGCATCTCCGGTCTCAGCTTGAATATCGACTTCATCTTCACGCAAGATATATGTGTAGCATGCAGCATAATAACTGACAGTAAGGGGAGGCCCGCCCATCATCGAGAAACGTTTCTTAGCCTAGCAAAAAATACACTGAAATTAAATAAAAATCAAATAAATTTGCCTTACTTTAGGAAATTGACGTGAAAATGAGGACGAGTGAATTACATTTACTTCTCTCAGTATCATTTCTGCAAACCAGGATAATGAGAAAAGTGGTCATGAATAAAGGAGATGCTCATTATTTAACTCATGAACTATTGATTAACATGCACTAGATGCCGCAAATGCAGCATTCGTCAAATGATTTTGTGTGCATTGTAGGCCTACTCAGACTGCAGGGGTGAGCCGCCATAATTGGATCTGTGTCACATTTTGTCACATCCTGATGAAAAGACATTACCAAAATTTGAAACATGCCGCTGCGCAGAAGATTGGCAGTTATCAATTTAGCCTTAAAGGCTGATTTTTTTAAGTAGAGCATTTGACGTAATATTCGTGATAAATATCAAATGAGGTTTTAACGGGACAAAATTGAGAAAAATCGTTAATTTATCAATTATTGCTAATTATTATTCTTATTTATATAGTTCCACATGGGTGGTCTCTGTGGCACGGTGCTTGGCCTAGCAATCTTTCGATCCAGAGGTCGAGCCCCGAAAGTGTCATTGGAAGTCGTGAGGAAGGGCATCCGGAATAAAGATCCCAAGTCTCCAGATTAAAGTCTGAGACTGTCAGTACCGTCCAAGCCCGCACTATGGGGAGGGGGAGTAGCGACGTTGAACTATCACTTCATTTCCATAGAGAATTGCCATTGAAAGTGCACAACATTTACCCCGAGCTTTATGGTAATAACAAAACAGACCATGGGTAAAACCGGGATGCATTTAACTTTGTTTAAAGTGGAAAAATTGCACTCAATCCTTGCTGTACTCTTATTACAATTGATTATCTTCATAGTCTCGAATTCATTTATAATTCACTACTTATGGCAAATGTGATAGTATAATAAACACATACTCGGAATATGTTTACACGATGTGAATTCACAGACCATAGCATTTCACAGAAAATAGGAAAACTCTGTTTTCAGTGAATAAATGCCACTCAGTTTTATAGCGATTAATATCACTTTTGTTTTGTATTCAGATCAGTGGTATATATAAATACATACGCGTGCATTATAGGAACTATACATTCGCAGAGACTCCTACGATCTGGTCATGACAATCAAGAAACATCTGGCCACATACAGTGAATGCTACAATTGTGCCATAACACGTCGAAGTCAACTTTGGAAAGTCGGACAAATGACAGCACGCTTTCCTGAAGCAAGTACAAGTCGCCATTTGGAGCAAGGGGGGAAAATATCAATCTTGCATATCCCTACTATAAATTATCATCAAAGAATAAAGGAACATTAAAATAATGACTTCGTTGTTTCAATCAAACGAAGTTGATGCTCCTCTGTGACTCTGCTCATATTTTGTCAGAATATTTTCCCGCGACTTTGTCACATTTTGTCACACCAACAACTAAAAACACACATTTTGTCACATTATATTTTGAGATGAAAAATTGTCACATAATGTCACGTTTTGTCACATCGGCCCACCCCTGAGACTGTGCATTACATGTCAAAATACTAACAATGACCCTTTCAAAAAACACTGTGCAAAAATACCAATTACTTTACCAATTAGAGAACAGACTTCTAAAGGTGCGTAAAGGTATTTCTTCTAAATACATGCATATGAGCTTATAAACAATGAAGATAATTTGTGATAAATTACTGATTATGTTAGCATCCTATCAAAATATTTAACAAGTACAATATTAATGTTCATAATATATATATTTATCGCAATAGAACTTGGAGAACAGACTCTCAAACACGGATCGGAGAGGTTGACCTGCTAAATTTAATTAAACGAAAAGCCGCGGCTTAATTTAGATTCAAAATATCTCCAACATTCAACAACTGAATTTTTAGTTTTTGACGGTCTGTAATGCAGAATCTGCGCTTTTTCAGCTGTCAAAGAAAGCAGCCATTTTCTCAATGCTGAACAATAATTGGTCAATGCAATCAATTAATCAAAATTCGAAAAAGTTTATTGACAAATCGTTCTTAATAGTTTCAAGAAAACTCAGATAAAGAATGATAATGAAATATTTTAAAATCGGCGCTATTTTCAGGCGGCAACCACTTTCAAACGTATGTTGGATGCCGAGTGCAATTCTATAAATGTGGCTAAATCACAGAACATGTGAAGTATGCGAAAAACATTACCTCAATTGATTGAAAAAGAAATTTTTAAGGTTTTAATCAATCACTTCAGCATACTCTGCGAATGTAAATGGATTTGTGGAAAACATCAGGATTCAGTATCTTCAACAGTCCGTAATGTTCAGTCACAATCGTCTACTTAGTGAGCATTTATTCTGATAATTTGGGAGCACTTGAATTAAGTGGTTTAAAAGCTGAACAGAATGTTGTAAGTACTGCATGACAGCTTCTTTCACTCTCCTTCCGTTGGCTGATTATGAGGTCTCCTGATAACTTTGCATCATCAACACACCTGTGTCTGATGCATGTCCTAGAACTGGTACAATTGATGTGAATTTCATGACTATAAATCAATCCGGCAGTCATGAAAGACATGAAGGTCATCGGGTCATAAAAACAGAATCTTTTTTCTAGAATTGCAGAACATTTACAGAACATTTAGAAATTCCTATTCAATAAGAACAGTACAGTGAGTGTACTAAAGAAATTATGAGTTCGACAGTAAAAAATGGATGGCTTAACGTCACTGCTCCCCTCACTGGAGGCTCGGACGGGGCTATTATAGTCAGACTTTAATCTGGAGCGTTATGAATGTGATCTTTAAGTCCGGATGCCCTTCCTGACGACCTCTAATGACATTTTCGGGGCCCGACTCTGGACCGTAGATCGCTAGGCCAATCACTTTAAACCATTGTGTCACGGAGACCACTACAATAGATTATCCTTGTTTATAATCGGAAGTACATTAGGCACGGAGCCTTTCTTCCATGTGACGACTTCCAATGACATTTTCGGGACCCGACCTCTGGACCGTAGATCGCTAGGCCAAAAACTTAACCACTGTGCCACGGAGACCACTGAAAGAGATTATCCTTGTCTATACTCGGAAGCACATTAGACACGAAGCCTTTCTTCCATGTGGCCAAGTTGTAATTAGTCTTTCTCAGAGTGAAAAGTCCTAGCCATAAAAGTCTTAGTTTTGATCCGACCAAGGTTTGAACTACGATCTCCCGGACACAGAAGGAACACTCTACCACAAGGCCACAGCGCCTGTACAAATTTGAGTTTCACAGTGGTAACCATTTAACATGTAAATCAAGATTTTCACTGTTCCAGGGATTATAACTAGGGTCATAAAAAGTTTTCAGATGATTTAAAACAAAGTAGCATTACCTTTCCGATTCTTCTAGGTTTATGTATTTTTACATTCCAACATTTTCCATTGAACAACCTATTAAATGGGTCGGCATCCTCAAAAGCTGCTTTGATGTGCGAAATGAAACACTTGCAATGTCGATAAAATGTTATTCGTAAGATTGCTAAGTTATATGTCTATAATATACTACTAATATTTGCTGAGAGCAACTCAATTTCTTGAAAGTATACTAAACCTTCGAATTCATCCTTACTGTATGTATGCACCTGCGTCTCTTGCAAGCCATGGATTGACAGTATGATTGCTGGTTCAGTTGTCTTTATCTGCTCTCACTTTGAACAAAACATCACAGTGTCTATCAGCTAATCACTCTCATCAGCTACTGGGATGATTATACGTGTAGCTCTAAAACATAGCGTATTTAAAGCGCATCGTAGTTCAGTTGGTCGAGCGACAGGTCTAGGTAACCTGAGGTCGCATGTTCGAGTCCTATCAGCCGCACATCTTTTGCATGAATATTGGATCTAACGTTTATTTCATTTCATTCTTATTATAATGCATATCAAAAACTACTGTCTGAAAATATACTTGAACCCGCGGTTATAAAAGAGAAATTTTGAAGCTCTATTAAAAAATCATGCTTAAAAAACAAAGTTTTGCAACATTGTTTAAACAACAGAGAATAGAAGTCATTGAATATCTAATGAGAATGACAACTATTAAGTCAATACAAGACACCAACACCTTTGATTCTCCAACTCTACTCGCCCGACTCAGAAATGGAACCGAAGTCCCCGGTGTAGACGAGCTCGCACCTTCTTCACTAGGCCACGCTGACGGTACCAAAGGAATGCGAGTGAAGGCAGTAGTCATCTCAGAGTGATATCGACAGCATATTGTCCTATTTTTATTAACAGAGTGCTATCAGCATTTATATTGTAGCGAGACAGCATATCAGCTTGTCATTCGACTGCGTCACACAGTACAGATTGACCACAAAGGTTTGTCGCAGAATATTGAATTTCCAATGAGAATGACAACGATTACGTCAATAAAAGACATCAGCACCCTTGATTCCCGACCACACGCCCGTCCACGACCCGTTCAATGTACTGCGACAGACCTTTGTTATAGAAGTCATGTCTATCACAAACTCATGTCAAAAGCATGGCTTCAAAACGGTCTTTGAAAGCAAAGTTCTGAAACCATGCACAAAGCAGGGCTTAAAATCCATGTTTCATACCATGGCTATAAAAGTCGCCTTAAAAATATTGTTTTAAATAAGGCATTGGAATAGAACTGTTTCTTTTTGCCGTTTCAACAACACAACGGTTTCATAGATATTAAAAGCCTACTCTTTTTTCGCAAAATACTGCAATCATGCCTATTCTAAGGCGAATATCCGTTATTCAGCATTATTGCACAAATGTACCGTTAGTGACTATCAAATCCATCTAAAAACCAAGAAAACACTTATGAAAGCTAGGAATATTTTTTGAAGTCAATATTTGCTATTTTATAAAAGTAAATCACATTTCAAATTTCAAATTTCACTGTTTGGAAATTTCTAAAAAAGCAGAAAAACAAGAAAGCGTTTTTTAGCCAAAAACCATGCAATGTTTCAAAATTATTTCATGAGATTTTTTATGATCCTATTTATGACTATGCTGGAAATCTTGACCAAATCCTGGTTAACTTTCTGAAGTGTGAGCGTGAACTAATAGGCAGTGGCAGCATAACAGTGGCTCGGTGCCTGAACCTGTGAGATCTCTTGGTCGAGCCAGACATTAACCAAATTCAATTCCCGCAAGAGGGCTAACCTCGCATTAAGTTTGTTCAGTTCAAAGATTCGACACTGAAATTTTTATGAAGAGGATAACCGACGACTGAAACATAACTACAAAATACCAAAGCTGTTTTATTTTGTATTATTAGGTAACTAATACAGTTCCATGCAGCAATTTATCAATCTACTGATGAAAATTCCACGAGCATCACAGAAAACAAATATGATAAGGTGGACCTGAAATGATCACCATGAATGTGCAGCATAAGTTCTTATATTGTACATTCATGGTGACTCCAAAAATTTGCGATTAATCTATACTTTTTGGAATAAATGAAAGCAACAGTGATAGAAAAATAAGATCAAAAAGACTATTTATTAGGCATCTTTACCTGGTACATTAAATATATATCTATATATATTTAAAATAAAAAAATATGGAAGCATGATAATTGGAACATACATTGCTTCAATGAATAATTAGCGGTCTATATAACAACGGAAGCTCAAAGCTTCCAAATACAGTCTCTTAATTTTATACAGAATAAATCATCACTAGCGTCATTATGGTAGTTATACGGTTTTCACGGTACTACATGTTCATTGACAATTCAGTCGATGATCACATACTGAGGTTTTTGAGCAATATTCCTGCTGCTTCTTTGGCAAATGCATCGAGTACCGAAACAAGAATGCAGTTCTAAAGCATGTCCTTTGAACATAGACTACACTGTCAAATCTCCTGTTATATCAATAAGTTTTCTATAGGTATCAAACAGGTCATGTAAAAAATCTTTCTATGATATTGAAATACTTTTTATCTGCTACAGGTTATAAATCTGGCAATTGTGTTCCCTGTGATTCATGATGGTGACCCTGTGGCACAATGATAATGGAAGTCGTTATGAATCAGTCATTGGAGTGGAAGGACCAGGAGTCCAACCATTAAAGCAACACATCTCCAAGAAGCTATATATTCACCAGCTTTGTTTGCTCGAAGTTTTATACGGGACATAAATTAAGTGAAAGATTATGAAGCAGTTACTGAATTCACCGACTCGTGTCAATAGTTGTTTCATCTTTGCCACGATCACTTTTTGCACTGTTTTCAATGCTCGAAATGGAATATAGAAACTTGGAAGCTTAAAAGTCAATCATAAACAAAATTACACATTAAGGACTTCTCTCATCATATCAGCAAATGTGTAGTACTTTGTTTTCAGAACATGACTGCACATAGGCTAGAAGGAGCGTATATAGTCGCAGATGGACATCTAGAGGAATTGTTAAAAAATGTCCATTTGTAATTTCCACCAACAGCGAACAGTTCGCCACCTACTGACTAAAGGAAACATTTATTTGCTGGAAAATTTCAAGTAACCGTCACTTATTCGCTACTTTTTGTGAATAGCGATCCGCGATGCATTAATATGGAATATACGCACTTTTTATCTTGGGGAAATGGAGGGCTTGAATCATTGATAATACTCATCACCGGAAGTCACAAAGCGTCGATGTATGTTTATCATTATATTCTCATAATAATTGTCATGGAATCACAAGGCCTCTCGGGCGTCACAGATAACTGTCGTCAGCCGGATGATGGCGATTTCCGTAATGAGCATGACGGACTTTTTATATTCTTCATAACATCTACCAATCATAAAGGTTGTCGTCCGTGCTCTTTGAATAGGGTTTTATGATAATCGATGGTAATTATAGCATCGATGCAGAAGACCTTGCTGCTGGCGAATGAGAAAGGATTATCGATGGACAAAATGGCTTTATGGGGTCATGCTCTACTACAACATACTGCAGCCGCTGAACCAGACTTGTACTTTCTCAGATCTTTTTAATGTATTATTTCTGCTTTGAAGTTTTGGTCTTGTTCTCAAAGTTCAGCTGCTGAACGCTACAAATCATTAGCTATGCACAGAGGAATGCACCAAGGAATGAAGTGCTTACGCTGAACACTTTTCTAATATATGCTCAAACGAACTGGCACTCAACAATCTGATAATATTGTGCAATAAATGCGATACTATGTGATCGGAAATTTTTTCGGCGATTTCACTTTGATTTTCATCCCTGCACGTCGTCGGGAAATTCTTGCGGTTGAGTAGGAAGTTACCTAATACATCTTCATTTGCTGCCTTCAGGCGTTACGGAAAATGATTGCGACACTGCAAACGCACAAATGATAAACAAATATTGCTCTCCTGTGCAACACTTATGATGAAGATAAAGATAACGAACCATCCAAAAAAAGGAATAGGTTCCAATTAGCTGAGAAATATAGGGAATTAGTCGGAGAAAAAATTCTATCGACAATCTACAATGCACGTAGGTCTAAGCCACGATTTAATAAATAATGAATGAGAATAATGAACAGGTTAACCGCACCCAATCCAATTAATGTCTATTTCTAGAAATATGCCATTTCAAGGCCAAGCATTCGCTAACTTAGTTCAAAATTTTTTGTACTTATGGGTTATCTCCCCCCACGTTTTCAAATTTTTCTAAAATTCGTAGAAATAAATTAATCGTCACAAAACTTTAAGCACAAGTAAGTGAGGTTATTCTCTACCCGCATGCACAAATTTAGGCAAATCGGATAAGTACTTTTTGAATTAGGAGCGATAACTTGAAGTGCAGCGATGCCGGCAGCTTGATCTGACTTCTTGTGACCTCACTGTCGGAGCAGGAAGCACTTGAGGTCAACAAAGTAATTTCCCGACAACTCGTGAAGCGATGATGACCAGGCCAAATCCTTTATTATTAATATACTTGACTTAATAAAGGTGTGACAAAGTAGTGGTCGTGGGAAGATTTCAAATAACAGTGGATGAGACGAAGAGGGAGAGAGAACAACGCATACACGAGTAACAATAATGCGCCGAACAGACAAAGTCACATCATGCTGCAGACTTCGCTACACTTCACGTGATCGTCTCTCATGCAAAAACTACTTGTCTGATCTGCATAAAATGTTTTGTGTGGGTAGACAATATGCTTAAGTACGTTTACCTAAAATTTGGTGATGATTGATTCATTTTTACAGATTTTAAACAAATTTGAAAACCTGGGGGGTGGAGATAACCCATAAGTATCAAAATTTCTTTAAGAAAATGTTGGAACTTTGATGTATTGGAATAATATAAGTATTAACTGCAAGCTGCGTTCACATTTCTCTATATCAAATTGAATTTCCGACATTTTCCACATGACCACTATGTTTCAGACCCGTCTTTATTCCCGGAAGGATATCCAGCATGCTCTATTGAAAGCACACCTAGATGCAGACGTAGGCTTATTATTTCAATCAAACATTATATAACGCGCTAAATGACTTTCACCGCTTACTATCATCCGTTATTGATATCGCTATTCAATCTATATAACTATGGCCATAAAATAGAAACTGACGGCCTCAAAAATTGACAGATTTTGTATAGTTTATCTTCGCAATTGAGAAACTTTATTTTCTGTCAGCATTGCGCACTGAAAGCCATTTGCTTTTATAAGCGGAAAATATAGAAATTCCTGAGAACTGGAAACATAGAAAAATTGTCGAAATTTCAATTATAGGAGAAAATACTTCATAAAAGTCTCCCTTTCATTGTCTGTCTGAATCAGCACTTACCACTGACATGCTTATTACGACTTTAAACTGACTAAAACTATGGAATAGGCAACTTTCCCCTTCATTTTTTCTTTGTTTTCTGACTCCCTTTTTACTTTTTTCTATCATCTGTATACGGTGTATCAATGTGTTTTGAGTTACCATGGTTTCTGCTTGTCACAGATTTAGATTTTCCATAGAATAGTTTTATAATGTTGAATATCTTATGTAGAAATTTATATGCATGTATTTCTCAGTTACTAGATTATTTCCATGATGACGGTAGGATGTTCCTACAGAAAGACCTTGGGCATGAATTTACAATCATTTAATTATGAAAAGTGGTTGTTTTGTTGTCTTATTTGGTACAGAAATCTATAGTGGGCTTCCTACTGGAAAATGACTAAAACGACCTCAAATATTTTTGGCTAAACAAAAGAATGTCGGAGTTCTTTTTCGAGTCTTTCGAACAATAATGCTCTCTTAATGAGCGGGATACGAATGGATATTGTACAACTAGATGCGTATATTTATAGGCATGTTGTACATTTTCGTATTTAAATTGTTGGTAAAATATATAACGGAAAATGAAGACACGTTACGTGTGTGTGAACGCAATACTGATACATGAAAAGTGAAATGTAATGTGCACCTGGAAACTGACTCCTGTTTAGTTCGCTTGTCTGCTGAAATAAGCGATGTTTATCAATATTTTCGATGATAAAGCGTCTGCGAGAATTCCATGAATATACACTTTGAGATTTAGACTAATAAGAGGTGGTTTATTATCAGAACGTTGAACTATTGCTGACATCAGCCATGAACTTCAGACCACTTTGATTACGCGAACTTGTGATGTCCTTCTAGATGCTATTTATAGCAGCATCTAATGCTTCGATGATGCAGTAGTCTATAGATGAACCCGTGCGTGCGAGATAAAAATGAACTTTGTCGTCAATTGCAAGTCAGATTTATCATATGACCATATTTTGAAATAGCATAACAATGATTCCCATTGCACAATTCACATGCCTTGTACATGTAATATTTTCACCATTGTCAGTACAGTACAGTACAGCACAGTTTGATCATGTCAGATATTTAAAAGTCAGGAAATTGGACACCCGAAATTGATCTCATTGAAAGTTTTTATAATTGACTCATTTTTGAGCATGACGCTTCCATTCTCAGAATATAGTATAGTCTAATTGTTGTAATGCTGATACATATGGTATAATGAGGCCATTCCTGGATGAGTAATTGAAAAAAAATTGATTGCCACTGGCTTCGCAGGAATTATTCTTTAATTTGAAAAACCCGATATTTCGGATTTCTTCGTCAAGCGTCAATTACAGACTGAATGCATGCAAAACAACGGCAACAAACGGCAGGTATTGAAATTATCTAAAAAATATGATCCTGACAACAATATACGGGTGATTTATCAAACGGAAAGACCTTTAAGCCATCGATGGAGGAAGAGACCTGAACGACCAAAATGCAAAACAGACTGTTGGGCATGCCAGATTGCATCCAGAAGTGGACAATGTTACCGCAAATTTGTCATTTATGAAGTAACCTGTCAACTATGTCGGAAAAAATATATTGGCTAAACTGAAAGAACAATAAAGTCGAGAATTAAAGAACATCTCAAATCTCCTTCTTCTGCTGTTTATCAGCATGTCACCAATGAACATCAGTCATTCGTGGAGGAGAATATCAGCTGGAGAATCCTGCACACCGAACGTAATCATTTTCTAAGGCGTGCACGTGAATCAACTTACATTCAAAGAAATAGTACTTCTTTAATGAATAATTGTATTGGTGAGACACTGCTGCATTTCATTTAAGAGTAATGTGTTTTTTATGGCTTATTTTAAGCATAGTTTGCATTCTATGTTGTGTTCTTCACACCAGCCCGGTGTGCGCGTCCTGCATTTGTGCCATCTGTAGATAGTTCTCATTCTTCATTGACTTTCACGTTCTGTTTTGCATGCATTCAGTCTGTAATTGACCCTTGACGAAGAAAGCCGAAATATCGGGTTTTTCAAATTAAAGAATAATTCCTGCGAAGCCAGTGGCAATCATTTTTTTTTCAATTGTTGTAATGTTTCATATTTATTACATGTGGCGTGCAGAGGTGCAATTCCTAAAGGACGGTCTTCGGATCGCAAGGCATTTCGGATCGCTACTATACTCATGTGATTCAATTGGTAAATTTTCAAAAATTCGCAGAATATGCTGTTATTCGGAAACCAGCAATGTAGCTGCGAACAATTGACAACTGGACTTGAGAAGTCAATGGAAAGAGTCCTTCGACAAAACTCAAAATTGTCATAATTGCAAAGATTATACTTTAGTAGTAACAAAGTAGTAGCAAAGAGCAATAGTAGCGATTCGAACTGCCTTGACAAATTGTGACTGGTTATAAGAGAAAAGATTGTACCATAGTGCTTCAATTAAAATATTCCCGCTTGCAATCATGTGCGGAATGTTTCAACAACTAAGATATATTCAAAGAATGAAAGCAGAATACTTAGAATGAATCAATTATAAATATCAACTACATCAACTGATCATGCGGTTAATTGATTCTGTAAATCTTCTCAACTCTCAACTACACTTGTAGTCTGATACTTTCGTGATAAGATTCATAAGATTTAATCATTGGTTTGAGACGCCCTGTGCTTTATATCCTTTCGTGTATATAGTCAGCAACTTCTTCCATGTAGGAACACGCAAAATTCAGTCACAATGGCATTTCAGTGTCAATTCATCAAGTCTTAACAGATTATTCCTGTTTCAGATTTGCAATGTATTCGTGGACTTCCATTCTATGACTTCCTATTTTTTTCAGATGAACCGTAACGAAGACAGTGGACAGGATAAAACCGTGCTAAATGTCCAGTAAATTAAGACGCGCTTCAAGTACGACTCTATAAGTCAGTCACTGTTGAATTTGAAAGAAAACATCGAATGGAGAAAGTCACTACGTGATTTACAGAAAATGAGTAAATAAGTACGACAAATTACGAGATTCAATGCAACTTACTTAGCAGCTCTAATGTTTTTGAGTCGTCGGGGTTTATTGTCACGGTCACTGTTTCGCCCTGAGTATTCGTAAATTGATTGGATTCTTCTCCAAATATTCGTTTTCCTATTCCCGGGAACTGCAACAAAAAAAAGAGCAGCATTCTTAACGTGTAAAGACGTGAAATGTTTAGACGTATAATCGGTATAATTGCTAGCATGGCAGAAGCTTCGGATGCCCGATATAGGATAAGATTCATGACAACAATAGTGAAGGAAAATTCTTCTACTTTGAATCGCAACAGACGGAAATTATTAAGTATCATAGTCATTGGGTGGACCAATACCATTGCTTCCATCTCAATAAATGTGCGAGAGGAGTCAGCGAATCAATGAAAACAGCAAACCAATGAAGATGTAGAAGACTTGAGTTTTTCAAAAATTGTCGTCAGATACCGAGTTTCTTCGAATACTAGCCGCATCTTTTGTTAAAAGTCTGTAACAGTAGCCACCCTCAAAAAGTAGTCGCGGCTGCTGCTCGAAGCAATGAATCTAGGCAACTAAATAATTCAGTTCTCATCAATGCCTCAGACACTTACTGTTTGAGTTCTACATCATCGGTGTTATTAGTGTCACATTTTAAGCCACATCTTCATTTGATCTATGCTTCCATGCAAAGAAATAGATTATTTATCAGAAGCTGACTAGAATGGAAATCGTCTCAAGGTCGCGGGCATCCGGGGGAACTAAGTTGGGGCATGAAGAACCAATGAAATACTTAGAATTGCACATGTGACTGATTCTAACCTAATGATTCAGCTGTTGGCAAATGTATCTAAGTGAACATGCGTGCGATTTGTGTGCCGCTTTGTGTCAAGCGATATTGTGTATTGCATGGCGCTTAACTTCCATTCTAGAGGTTTTATTGTTATCAATTTCTATGTATGAAAAGATGTTATTTGGCAGATTACAATGTTCAGCAAGCCGTCAGACATTGTAAATTAAGTCATAATCAACCTGACTTTTAAATATAAAGGTAGGTAGCCGTCTTCACTTAGGATGACCAAATTGCATTATCAGTATCAATCATTGTGTCAGAAATGTTGTCAATTGGCTGCTACCATAACCTGTTCTTGAAACACTACTTTTCTTTGATACGGCTGGACTCCATGATTTTATAGCGGTCTCTTCGATGATTTCATCGCTGATGTTTTCATTTCAGCGATAACGATTTCACGGTAAGCAGCAACGACAAGTAGCATAAAGCAGACCTTTGATTGAATTTGCTAATTCACATTTTCGGCAAATACTTCTGAAATGTGATGGAAAGCTTTCATGATAAAGCTGTGACCACGACTTCGGCAGGAATTGTTTAGAGCAACTCATAAGCAACATTTGAAATAAACATGTTTTTGTATATCTTGACATCATATAGTGCCATCGTAACGAAACCGTTACGGCTCTAATTTTTAAAAAATGGGTTATTGTATTGAACTGGTCATCATAGATTATTCTTAATAACAGCATTCTAAAATACTTACCACAGTATTTATAGAAAATTTGCAGATATTTATATAGGCGGCCTTAAATGGGTTAAGTTGCGTTAATAAGTTTGCAATCGCCTAAATGTTGCGTCGTTAATATCGTAATATCGAAAATAATATGTAAGTGCATACAAACATGAAGAAATGCAAAAATTGTGGTTTTATAATAGAAATTGCCAGGAGTTGGATTTGGAGACTAGCCGTCCTCGAATAGCAGCTGCAGCCAAGTATGACTCAATGAAATAAGGCACTCAGTGACCTCCAACATAAAATTTCCTTCAGAGACAGAAACCTTTCGAGCACGCTCAAAAGTAAAGCCATGTTGAGGTAGAAAAATTGGCTGTGAAAGCGAAAATTGAATCACGCTCTTGACTGCCTCTTCTAGCTGAATTCAATCAAAGTTTGCTCTTATCCTAAAAATCCGCAATGCGGCCTCTGCGAGCTATCGTGTGGCTATACTGCGCAATGAACGTGATGGGCCTTTCCTTAGATGGTAGCAAAGTTCAACACATATGAGGCGTACTTAACTTATGTCATGTGAGGAACATGGATGACAGGAAATAGAACTAGAGCATCATATAGAAAAGAGAATTTTTATGACACATCCAGTAGAATTAGAAAAACTAAAAGCTTACGATAAACTGAAATCACTATGTAGAATTTGCATCATAATAAGTAGAATTCCGCTACCGAAGGGACTGCTTTTAAGTGGTCTGCCTAGAGAGCTGGTCCGAAACCATGTACTCGTATATAGAGAGGGAATCGTTGAAGACTGAGAAATAGTGGTCCTCTTTAGAGGTGTTCCGTTTGAGTGAGTCTATTTTATATGTTTGTCAATAACTGAGCACTGAGTAACTTTTTGAGACTTCGTTGGATGTCGATAGAATCTGACAAAATCGAGGAAGTGCTTAACAATTCTGGTTTAGAGTACACATCATTTTTGCAACTTCATGCAAAATCAGAAATATAGAAATATCTTCTCGCTATACAGATTGCTATTGGTTTTGTAGAGCTGCGTTGGCTACTGTTCTATAACTTCCGTTGACAAAGAAGTTCATAATTACTTGATAGGATTGTACATAGCAACATCGTCCTCTGATCTGTAGAGTCACCATCAATGTCTGAAAATATGGAAGTACATCATAAAACTTTATTTACTGAGGTAGAACGTCCAAACAAACATCGACTACATCTATGAAGTGTGCAGCAGGAATTGTGAAAATAAATAATGACTTAAGGCCATAATATTAATCAGGGAGACGGATTTCGTAGGCTTATGGTATAAAAATTCGATTGACTGGCAAAAACAAATCGGCGTTTTCCGTCAAAAGTCAAGAAAATTTGACAAGCTTTTATATTTGATGAGTAAATTGCACCAAATAATCTAGAAGGAAAGTTAGGTGGTTGGATGATGGGCACAGGAACAAAAGAGAATCAGACAAAACGATGTCATTAGTTGCGAGGCCTTTCGCCGATTCTTTTCGGGCAACACTTCGGAACGCGTACAATAAAAGAAAAATCAAGTCATTATATACAGTTAAAATGAAAGAAAGGACGGAGTTGAAGTCACTGCCACGGAAGAGCGAGCGTTAATACAGTTTGCTTCTGGATACATAAAACCGGCCGCAATGATGCTATCATTGTCGCTTCGAGAAATGGTAGCAACATTGGGTGGCGAGCGCGAACCAGCTGCTTGAAGTAAGAGATCTTCTCGTTGGCGCGATCGAACGATGTACACGTCATCGTGTGACGCGTGACCGCGCTTGTCGGTGCTGCTGAAGATCGCCTGCACTTGTCCTTCATCAGCCATTGGGGAAGGTGTTCATCAGCTCGCTTGGTCAACCACCTCTCCGTGCGTCCGACGTAACTGTCACCACAGTTACATGTGAATTGGTAAACGATGTCGGAGGCACAGGTCGGCGGCAGCGGATCCTTGAGGGGGCGAGCTGGAATCTTGGTGGTGGAGAAGACGATCTTCGGCTCGATGGCATAGAACGCCAGAGCTGTTGCAGCACGGACTCTCATTCTCACTTCGCTTGAGAACTGTTCTCCTCCCAAATACGGAACCATCAGGTAAGCTGGCTTCTTTTCAGGTCCAGAAACAGCTTCTCTTTGCCTTTGCAGGCTGTAACTTTTCGATGAATGAGGATGGATAGCCATTATCGCGTAAAGTTTCAAAGAGAAACTTTATTTCAGCATTGAGATGCTCGGAGCTGCAGATCCGTCTCGCACGATCGAAAGATTTTTTACTAAATTTCTTTTGTAAGAAGAGGGAACAAAGCTAAAGAAATGAAGGTAAAGACCTGTCCACGTCGGTTTTCTATGAATACAGGTCGATAAAGAATTGTCGTTGTTTTTTATGACTAACACATCCAGAAAGGGAAGTTTTTTCCGGCCTCAGCCGATTCTTTAGTAAAATGAAGATTAGGATGAACGCTATTTATCATGGAGGCGAATTTAGTGATGTGATTTTCATCATTAAAGACAACAAAGGTGTCATCTACGTAGCGAAAATAGTGCATCGGGCTATAGCACTGACTATTTTTGAAAAGATGATTTTCAGCATAACCCATAAAAATGTCACTAAGCAGGGACCGAGAGGGCTACCCATGGCGACGCCATCTTTTTGAAAATATAATTTGTTTGTTGAATTTGAATTGGATTTTACTACTGCACAAAAGAATGAGGGACTTCAGCTTTTTAATATCTAGTCCTAATGTCAATGTTATATTTGTCTTTAATAACTTCTATGAATTCAACGGTTTCCACCAGAGGCACGTTGGTAAAGAGTGATGTGACATCAAACGAACAAAATATTTTGCCACTTAAATCTATAGTGCGAATGCGATTGATAAAATCAAACGAATCTTTTAGAGTATGATTGCATACTGCTTCACGAAAGGGCGCGAGGATATCGACGAGCCACCTAGCTAATTTGTGATATGGCGAATTAACCATACTAAGAATAGGGCGTAACGGTATCCCTTCTTTATGAAGCTTAGGGAGCCCATGCATCCGAGGTATGACGGTGCCACGACTTTTCAATATGTTGGACTCCGCATTAGTGATTATTTGATTCCTAGTAGTTCTGAAATGGCTTCGTTTAATTTGTTTTTCGATTTTAGGTGTCAGGTCGATCCCGAAATTATCAACTTCGAATTTATTAGAATCATTCAAAATGTCTTTCATCTTCTCAACATAGTCGGACTTGTTCATTAAGACGACTGCATTTCCTTTGTCGGGACTAGCGATGACAAGATCCTTATTTTGCTTTAGTGATTTTAGGGCGTTCATCTGATTTTTATCTATAGGACTTTTAATGAAGCGTCTTTTAGAAAAATCCTTAGCAGTGGAAACTAACTCAGCTTTTAGTTTTGGAAGATGCTCTTCTACTGCACTGGTGGGACTGGAGTTGGTGAAAATAACTTTCAAATTCGGCATCCACACTCGGTTGGTGGGGCTTAGACGGAATGCTGAATTTTAGGCCACGACTTAGAGCCTGGGTTTCAACTTTATTTAAATTATGAGACGAAAGATTAATTATATGCTTATTCAAAGGAGAAGGATAGGATTTATCTTCAATCCAAGGTATGGAATTTTTATACTTATAACTCAAAGAAATGCTGACTTTTTTGCGGCAATTGTTGACCGCTTGAGTACTAAGCTTAGAGAATTTAATAAGCGAGACTAGATCGAGCAGGTAGACAACGTGCTTGTGTTCAGTAAGAAAGCGAATTTGGCTTTCCAACCTCATTCGGAGGTCGTCAAGTTCAGCCTGCAGGTAACGCTGACAAGTGTTGGCAGTGCTTTGGAGGCCCCCGTAAGCGACCTTGCGCTGCACGTCAGGAGGTACAAGAGATACGGTGCTTGGACGATCGTAGAATTGCTCTTGGAGTCGCCATTTTGCCAAGCGGCAACCCGCCGTCAAAACTTTATCCAAAGTTTTGGCGCATGATGGTGAAATGGCCTTTAGTCGGTTGAAACACTTGTTGGCCGTAATCGTATTGGTAATTCATAGAAGTTATTAAGCACAAATATAACATTGACATTAGACTAGATATTAAAAAGCTGAAGTCCCTCATTCTTTTGTGCAGTAGTAAAATCCAATTCAAATTCAACAACAAATTATATTTTCAAAAAGATGGCGTCGCCATGGGTAGCCCTCTCGGTCCCTGCTTAGCTGACATTTTTATGGGTTATGCTGAAAATCATCTTTTCAAAAATAGTCAGTGCTATAGCCCGATGCACTATTTTCGCTACGTAGATGACACCTTTGTTGTCTTTAATGATGAAAATCACATCACTAAATTCGCCTCCATGATAAATAGCGTTCATCCTAATCTTCATTTTACTAAAGAATCGGCTGAGGCCGGAAAACTTCCCTTTCTGGATGTGTTAGTCATAAAAAACAACGACAATTCTTTATCGACCTGTATTCATAGAAAACCGACGTGGACAGGTCTTTACCTTCATTTCTTTAGCTTTGTTCCCACTTCTTACAAAAGAAATTTAGTAAAAAATCTTTCGATCGTGCGAGACGGATCTGCAGCTCCGAGCATCTCAATGCTGAAATAAAGTTTCTCTTTGAAACTTTACGCGATAATGGCTATCCATCTTCATTCATCGAAAAGTACAGCCTGCAAATGCAAAGAGAAGAGTCAATAAAGAAAAATCAAGTCATTTTTATAAGTTAAAATGAAAAGAAAGGACGGAGTTGAAAGTCACTGCCACGGAAGAGCGAGCGTTTTAACTTACTAGTTTGCTGTCTGACACATAAAACGGCCTCCGCAATGATGCTATCATTGTATTGTCGCTTCGCGAAATGGTTGCAACATTGGGTGGGCGAGCGCGAACCAGCTTGCTTAAAAGTAGGAGATCGTCTCGTTGGCGCGAGCGAACGATGTACACGTCAGCGGGTGACGCGTGACCGCGCGGGTCGGTGCTGCTGAAGATCGCCTGCCCGTGTCCTTCATCAGCATTGTGAAGGTGTCATCAGCTCGCTTGGCCAACCACCTCTCCGTGCGTCGAGTAACTAACTGTCACCCAGTTAATGTGAATTGGTATACGATGTCGGGATGGCCACAGAGTCGCGGGCAGCGGATCCGTGAGGGGGGCGTGTTGAATCTTGGTTGGGGAGAAGACTGAAGGTTGAAGTTAAATCCTATCTTCTCCTTTGAATAAGCATATTATTATCTTTCGTCTCATAATTTAATAAAATTGAAACCCAGGCTTAAGTCGTGGCCTAAAATTCAGCATTCCGTCTAAGCTTCTCATACCGGAGTGTGGATGCGAATTTGAAAGTTATTTTGTCACCAACTCCAGTCCACCGTCGGGCAGTGCAGTGAGTGCATCTTCCTAAACTAAAAGCTCAGGTAAGGTTTCCACTGCTAGGTTTTTTCTAAAAGACGCTTCATTAAGTCCTATAGATAAAATATCAGATGAACGCCTCCTAAATCACTAAAGCAAAATAAGGATCTTGTCATCGCTAGTCCGGACACAAAGGAAATGCAGTCGTTTAATGAACAAGTCCGGATATGTTGTTGAGAAGATGGAAGACATTTTGAATGATTCTAATAAAATTCGAAGTTGATAATTTCGGGTATCGGACCTGACACTAAAAATCGAAAACAAATTAACGAAGCCATTTCAGAGATACTAGGAATCACTAATCACTAATGCGGAGTTCCAACATATTGCAACAGTCGTGGACCGGTATACCTGGATGTATGGGCTCCTAGGCTTCATTAAGAATGGATACGATTTACGCCCTATTCTTTAGTATGGTTAATTCGCCATATCACAATTAGCTAGGTGGTCGTTGACACATCCTCGGCCCCTTCGTGAAGCAGTATGCAATATACTCTAAAAGATTCGTTTGATTTTATCAATCGCATTCGCTCTATAGATTTAAGTGGCAAAATATTTTGTTCGTTTGATGTCACATCACTCTTTACCAAACGTCCTCAGGTGGAAACCGATGAAATCATAAGGAAAGTTATTAAACCCTAATATAACATTGGACATTAGACTAGATATTAAAAAGCTGAAAGTCCCGCATCTTTTGTGCAGTAGTAAAATCCAATTCAAATTCAACAAAATATTATATTTCAAAAAAGTTGGCTTCGCCATGGGTAGCCTTCGGTCCCGCTTAGCTGACATTTTTATGGGTTATGCATGAAAATCTTCTTTTCAAAAATAGTCAGTTGCTATGCTCGATGCACTATTTTCGCTACGTAGATGACCCTTTGTTGTCTTTTAATGATGCAACTCACATCACTAAATTCGCCTCATGATAATTAGCGTTCATCCTAATCTTCATTTTACTAAAGAATCGGCTGGAGGCCGGAAAACTTCCCAATCTGGATGTTGTTAGTCCATACAAAACCAACGGACCATTCTTTATCGACCTGATATCTCACTAGAAAACCGGACGTGGACAGGGTCATTACCTTCAGTTTCTTTAGCGTTGTACCAACTTCTTACAAAAGAAAATAGTTAGAAAAAAATCTTTTCGATCGTGCGAGGAGGATCTGCAGCTCCGAGCATCTCAATGCTGAAAAAACAAGTTTCTCTTTGAAAATTTACGCGCTAAATGGCTATCCATTCTTCATTCTATCGACAAGAACAGCTGCAAAGCAAAGAGAGCTGTTACTGGACCTGAAAAGAAGCAGCTTAACATGATGGTTCCGTATTTGGGAGAACAGTTCTCAAGCGAAGGTGAGAATGAGAGTCCGTGCTGCAACTGCTCTGGCGTTCTATTTCCCATCGAGCCGAAGATGTCTTCTCCACCACCAAGATTCCAGCTCGCCCCTCAAGGATCCGCTTGCGCCGACTTGTGCGCTTCGACATCGTTTTACCAATTCACATGTAAACTGTAGGTGGACAGTTACGTCGGACGCGACGGAGAGGTGGGTTGGGCCAAGCGATGCTGATGAACACCTTCCAAATGGCTGATGAAGGACAAGGTGCAGGCGATCTTCAGCAGCACCGACAAGCGCTAGGTCACGCGTCACACGATGACGTGTACATCGTATATTTTCATCTAACTGCACTAGAGCTAGTTATACCACATGGATATATTCAAGACGATGTATAAATTAAATCCGAACTCTTCAATTTTGTTTTAAGTTGAAACACTTTGATTCAATCGTTAATACAATCATCTGGCGACAAGAAAATATTTTTTCAAGTCAGTGTTTCGGTAAGTGACGAATATCTTCCTTTCAAAACAAGCTTTTGTATGTTTATCACAAACTATTATCACTTCTGACCATCCCCAACACTCTCCAACCGTTGGTATAGCAAATAGCAAAATTTACAATTTTTCAATATTCAGTATTACTTTGTAGTGGTGGTTCATATTTGGACCACCAGGCGTAAAAGGAGTCTAAAACAGGCTATTTTATGATGTATTTACATATGTATTATATGTATTATTTGATACCAAATCTAGCAGGATATAATGACTTCATGTATATGTAAAGAAATAACATTTAGCTAAAATTGACATCAGATGGTAGAGCTGAAATGATTAGTGACTTGCATCAATAACAATGAAGTAGGCATACAGGTTGTAGGCCTAAATGATATTTTGCGCCTAGTTTGCAGTATGAAATAGAAGTAGGCGCACTACGTATATAAGTGGCCACTTGACTGCAAAACAAAGATGATGTGACAGTAAAGAAAAATCATGACTGAAGTAGAGGCCTGCTTGACGTCCGTCAAAAGAGGGATTCGAACTCTCCCTCGCTAGAGCTAGGCTCGCCACTCTACTCCTGAGCTATTTCAGTTGACGAGAAGACATGTGCTGTAGCGATGCTTTATCATTTTCAGGTGATGTCTGAACGCGCACGCCATTTCATTCGACGGAGAAGAGCAGCTGAGGCGGCTATCGGACTGTTATTCGGGAATACGTCTGATGAGGAGCCAGAGATTTCTACATGGGTGGGGTTGACTTGGCCGATCAGTTGAAAGAGGGTTACGAAATTGATATTCGTGCAAAGTGCAAATACTACCTTCGTTTGTTTTTCGACATGCTGGATATGTCAATCTGCAATTCATACATTGTTTTCAAAGATTGTGCGCATTCAGAATCAAAACTGTCTTCGAAGGAATTCAGACAAGTTGTTGTTCGATCACTCGTGGCATCGTTTTCATCTCGCAAGAGATCGTCTTCGGAAATGGTTGGCAGCAAGAAACGTCGTCTGGACGTTCGGCCTGTCTGTCAGCATTTGCCGATTCATTCAAGCCAAAGAGGCCGTTGTCATCATTGCTCGACAAAGAAGACGAACTTTCGCTGAATATAAAATGCAGTGTATGCAATGCTCATTTTTGCTTGAATTCAGAACGAAATTGCTACTATCGATTTTATGAGTAGTACAGCATAGGATTCCTTTGACGTCTAGTGGTCCATTTATGGACCACCTACAGAAAATGCACTGAATTCATGTAAATAGATATTTTTAGAGTCGAAACATGTTGTTTTGCTTCTTTAGGCATAAAAAACACAAGAAACATTGACACAAAATATTTAGTTTGATTGTCGTCCTTAAAGGGTTAACTCTGTCGTTT
>CAJQUW010001631.1:180000-302813 GCA_907163375.1 Prostheceraeus crozeri | reverse complement strand
TTCTTCGGAACGCGGGGCTTCAAATTCCTCGTTAGATAACATATTTTTAAACAGAAAAAATGATGTTGACAAATGTCGGAGGAGGTGCTTACATTTCAAATAATCAAGAATCAGAAATAGACCTAGACAACTATATCATGAAAACTGGAGACGTTTTAACAGGACCGTTACATCTTTCTATTCTTCCACAACAAAATACTGAATTAGCAAATAAAGGATATGTTGATAGACAGGTGGCTCCACTAATAAATGAATTAGAGTTGCTAAAACTTAATGACAAATCATTAACAAAACAATTATTAAAACTTGATAAAAAGAATAAAGCTCTAGAAGTAGATATATCAACACTTCATAAAAAATAACAGAACAGTCAAAGATTGTAATCCTATTATCAATAACTTTAAGGGGTGCCATTATAAAGAATACAAATCAAAATAAACAACTGAAAGAAGAGTTAGTCAAAGTTACTGAAAAGAATCAAAAATTATTACAACAGTTGCAGCAACTGCAATCTACATTCCAAAAAAGTGTTGACGAATTCAGTACCAGAATTACACAACAAGTGAAGTTCATGAATAAAATGATAAATGAAGTAAAAACACTTAATCAAAAGGTTAGTGATAAAGCACAATTGAATGCTCTTAAAACGGCGTTGAAGATTAACCAGGAGAAAATGCAAGTTAATAGAAAAGAAATTAAAGTACATCACACGCTGCTTGACGCAATAGATAAAGTGCAACAGAAAATTAATAAAGTTATCTGGGAGTTGTTGTCCATTCACAAACGTAAATCTTGATCGGACCAAAGGTCCTCAGGTTTCTAACCTATAGAACTTTGTTCAGAGGCTTTAGCCGATCAGATCAAAGGTCCTCTGGCTTTAGCCGATCAGATCAAAGTTACTAACCTATAGAACTTTGTTCAGAGGCTTTAGCCGATCGGACCAAAGGTCCTCAGGTTACTAACCTATCCTAGCCATCTTTCCATTAAGAATTTCAATTGAATATTCTACATCTTCGAGCAATAAACCATAAGCCATCAATGAGGTTGTGGAATTTGTCTTTTCAATATTAATTGTAACATCACAACCAGTCTTGATAATATCTTCAGATTGTGCACTTAAATCAAAACAGAAAACAGGATATAAATTCTTCCAATCTACAGGATTTAATTGTGCTTCAACTCCAAATTCTCGGCATAGATTTCTATAAACGTCATATCCTTCCATGAATTGATTATTTGAGCTATCAAATCTTAATGGATCGATAGGTTAACGTGTTTGATTTAATGAAATTTGTAAACTTGTAATTGAATTAATATGAAAAAGATTGTTGTTCTTATCAAAACTACGTGTTTCATTCTTTTGAAAAGCGAGTAAAAAATATCTTGGAGTATTCGATGTCCTTGTGAAATGCCAGTTAAATCTTTGTTCAGTAAAAGTGACTGAACTTGCAGTACGCTTCATAAAACTTACTGGAATTGGTTTATTAGTATTTAATCGTTTCGTAATATTTAATTCAACCTCTAAACTAGGAGTAATGTGCTTGATCCACCATTCAAATCGATCAATTTTTCAATATGCCTTCTTCCCAGCCTTTCCATAAAATATTGGTTCATTATTTACAGTGCGATGAATTATTAATTTGAACTTTAATTGATATGATATTTTGTTGTAATCTAAATACCCGAATAATGGAGACAATGACCAATCAATAGTTTGTTTACTTTATTATTAAAATTACGTCTTTCTTTATATGCATTATTATTTGTTTTATTTAAATGTTTTGCAATTTGTTCTACATCTTTCGCAATTCCTGCTGCGTCTGTTCCAGCGTGAGTTAAATCATCTATAATTATACTATCATTATTATCTGGAAACCATCCTTCGATTTCGTGCATTTTAGTATTTTCACCTATTGTAACAAATCGAAGCATCGAATCAATAATACCTGGAGAATCACTTATTGTTTCTATATTTTGTGTTGCAACATCTAAACGCATTTGTGTGGATAATCTTGGGAAGAAATTGTTTTCTAATGTAATATTATCTGTAGCAGGTAATGGTGTTGTAAAATTAGCATCAGAATATAGAGAATATTCACAGTGTAAAAATGAATCGGGTAAATATAAATAACTTTGCTGATTATCAACTTCAAAAATTAAATCACCTCCAGTATTCACTCTTCCTGAAGAACCGGGGTTCATAGCAACTCTTATATAGTCATTATTTTTGATTATAACTGACAAACGGGGGATTGTCTCATCTAAATTTGCTTTCGATCAGAGTTGACATTATATTTTTTATTAAAAAAAATCAGTTTGATACTAGAATTTTGCTACTAGAATTTTGCAAGACCATTTCCTCTCATTTCTTCAATTGTTTTTTCATCATGTTTACTTTCCATCTTCGCTAATTGTGCAATTTTGTTTTCTGTTTCCTCTGAGAGTTTTTATCTTTTTGTACTTCTCTAGCATTATTCCTAAGTTTACGAATAGCTTCTAGTCGTTTTAATTCGTTTTGTGACCTAACAGCATTCGATATTGCACTAGCTGTACTACCTATAGCAGCTGCTCCTTTAGCAGCAGATGAAATCAAATCTTTATTATTTTTAATCAAGTTAACGATACTTCCAATACCAGAAAAGATACCAGCCCCTTCTTTTTGAATTGCTTCTAGACTGTCATAATGGTACACAGGTTTCATAGATGGTTCGTTCGCAATTTTTTGATTTGAAGTAAAATGTTTAAGATTGTGTTTATAAATTATAGGCATTTTTTAGGATTAAATTTGACTTTTGGGAAAAATATTTACGTTTATGATTGGTTAGTAACCTGAGGACCTTTGGTCCGATCGGCTTAAGCCTCTGAACAAGGTTCTATTGGTTAGTAACCTGAGGACCTTTGGTCCGATCGGCTTAAGCCTCTGAACAAGGTTCTATTGGTTAGAAAAACCCAAGACTATAAATTTTTTATTAAAAAATGAATAACAAAACGGTTGAATTAAAACTACGTAACATCATTGACAAAAATACACCGAAAACTATTACGGTTGAAAAAAAAGGAGTATTACATAAGTAGACCAATGATCGAGAATATTGAATTACAAGAAGAAAGGAATGGTGGAATTCTACCATTAATTCCTCTAATAATAGGAGGTATAGCAGCAGCAGGAAGTGTTACAGGTGGGACAGCTGGTATTGTCCAGGCAGTAAATAAAAATAAATCAGAGAAGGCAGCATTAGAAGAACAAAAACGACATAATCGAGAGTTAGAGAAAGCGGCAAGAGGTGAGGGAATAGTAGATAATTTTATTAGTAAATTAAATTTAGCTAATGAGGGGAAACGAGTTCTTAAAAATGTACTAAATAATATTCATGATTTAATTGAAATAAAAGAAACGAAGGATGAATCTGGCATATATCTAAATCCTAGTATGGTACGTTAAAAATTAATCTTTAAAAATGAGCAAAGTGGATTCCTTGAATTTGAATAACTTAAGAATTTCAACTCTAGATCTAATGGATTATCTCTTAATAGTACATAAAACCTCAAATTCTCAGCGTCACGAAAGTGGGGATAGCCTTTGGCTTCACACAGGAGGTGATCCAACTGCATCTTCGATGCCGAGACGCGAAGCGTCGACTTCCGGTTGCCAGCGTTACGAAGGTAGCGATATACAAAAAGCATTAGAAAACCTTCCTGGCTTTATTTGGAGTAAATATTCGAAAGAGAAACATTTACCTGGACATTCATATACCGGTCCAGGAACTCGATTAGATATAAGACTAGATGAGAATAATAATCCAAAACCAGATGAAGAACCAATAAATAGAGTAGATGCCGCAGCTTACAAACATGATTTAGCTTATCGAAATCATGACCTAAGTTCTCGACATGTAGCTGATAAGAAGATGATTCAAGAATTAGATAGTATTCAAAATCCTTCCTTTAGAGAAAGAATTGAAAGAATGTTTGTTAAGAAAGCTTTACAAGCAAAAATGCTTTTTGGCCAGGGGATAAATGAAACGACGGCAAAGCTGTCTGAGAGCAACGCTCGAACCTACGCGTCCGAAATTCATAGGGAATACAGAAAGCCGAAATATCTATTGAAGGTAAAAGTATTTAATAAAGATGATATTTGGAGTGCAGATCTAATCAATATGCCTAATGAAAGAGGGTTTAAGTACGCATTGACCGTTATAGATTTATATACACGATACGCTTGGGTGAAGCCTTTAAAAAACAAAAGTGGTCTGTCAGTTAAATATGCGTTTGAAGAAATCTTTAAAGAAAGTTTTAGAAAGCCAAAAAAGCTATTCGTTGATAAAGGGTCGGAATTTTATAACAGAAATGTAAAGCCACTATTTGAAACTGTTTATTCCACAGAAAATGCAGGAAAGGCTGTAGTAACAGAGCGCTTTAATAGAACGCTAAAAGGTAAGATCTTCAAGAAATTTACTCAGCAAGGAAATCAGAAATGGTTAAAAATATTACCAGGAATTGTAGATGAGTACAATAATAAAGTTCATTCAGGTATTGAAGAAACTCCAAAGAATGCTTCTGACGACCCTGTTTTAATACGAAAGAAAATATTTGAAAATAATTATTCGAATGAGAATAATCCGAATGTACAGAAACATAAGCCGAAATTTGAAATTGGAGATAGGGTACGAATATTTAAGTATAAGAATAAATTTGAAAAAGGCTTTGTTGGCTATTGGACGAAAGAGATATTTGAAGTTTGTAAAATAAATCAAACTTATCCGATTACGTATGAAATCAAAGATTTAGATGATGAAGATATCAGAGGCCAATTTTACCAAAATGAATTACAATGAAGCGAGCTTTAACCTTTTAGCTGGCGCTTTAGCTAGCTAGCTTCGCTTGATTTTTAATTATCATTATTATTATTCAATTCTAACATAATATCTAGAAATGGTAATCATTCCTGTAATTTCAATAAAACATAAAGACACACAGTAAGTAGTTCCTGGTTTTTGAATTTGAAATGTATTATAAATTCCATTTCCAAGTAATCCTTTGACTTCATTTGTAGGTGGAAGTCCATAAGAGTCAAAATAGTAATTATCTCCGTTTATATTTCTTTGTCCCGCTGACCAATATACTCCTTTTTCATCTGACGTATGAAGATTTGTTATGAAATTTATAGATGGCTTATTTTTTAGGAATTGTAATTCGTCTCTCATTAGGACATGAAAATTCTTTATTCCTAATCGATTAGCGATTTTCTTTAGATCAAAATTCGTAGTTGTTTGCGTTCCATATAATTTAAAAAACTCAGTCAGACTTGTCATTTTTCATAAAATAAATTCTATTTCAGAAGTTTCTTTCTCAAAAGAATTGTTTGCGGACATGAGATTATGTGACATCTGATAATGAGAGACAACCTGTCTGACTCAGAGCTTTGTTACCCAGCAAGGCGACCTCTAGCCGCATTATGCATGAGACCATTGTCTGCCACAAGCAGCAGCGGTTGCCATTAGGAGCAGTGTGTTGACAATTTCATTCTTTCTGTGAGTGTTCTACGTGACTGTGTCTGCAATTTTGTGCGTCTTCCTGCTCTGCTGTAGCAATGTTTATCAATTTCGTTTCACCTTCGATTTTGTTCATCCTTCATCTCGGAATATGACATCATCATCACAAAGCTGTGACAAATAATGAGTGCTTCTATTCATCGAGAATCCATCGACTGTTTATTTTTCGAAAGAATTTGAATGGAGAAATCTTCAATACCGCTGATGTGGTGCTTGTAAATACAGTTTTGTCTCTTCACAAGAAAATGTATCATTAATGTCAATCTCGCAATAAAATTATAAGTAGCATAATCTTCCTGTTATTTATGCGAGAGACGTGAAGATCTGTGAACATCGTTCCCATTTCCAGATTTACGTACGAGTAGAACGTCTTTTCTCTCTTCCAAGAGCAGCAGTTACTGAGAGAATGAGGAACGGAGACAGAAAATGAAATGGGGGAATCTACTTCTTCGTAGAGTCAATGCATGATGGAAGTTCTATTAATTTATCATAATGATCTAGTCTAAGTAATAATTGGGATTCTTTATCTTTCATGTATCTGACTCTATCTTTGTGTTTTGCTATATCCATTTCATATGATAATGAAGGATATAAAGGGGCTGATGGTTCTTTTGTTTTTACATCTTCCATTTTTAAATGAATATTTTTGTTCATATACATTTTCCTCATGTTGCATTTTTATATTTTCATCATTTTGTATTTTTATATTGTCATCATTTTGTATTTTTATTACATTTGGTCATAAACATTTTTCCTCATTTGCATTTTTATAAATTTCAGGAGCGTTCCTATTTTTGTATTTTCCTCATTTGATTTTTATTACATGTGGTCATAAACATTTTTTCCTCATTTGTATTTTTATAAATTTAAGGCGCTTTTCCTATTTTTGTATTTTCCTATTTTTATCATTTTGTATTTTTCCCATTTTCCTATTTTTGTATTTTCCTATTTTCCTATTTTTGTATTTTCCTATTTTCCTATTTTTGTATTTTCCTATTTTTTTGTTTATAGTTCCATTCGTATCTATTTGGGAGTGTGATCCGGTGCTTAGCGAAGCGTTGCGCCGGATCTCATACCTAGTACTACTGAAGTAAGTACATTAAATGGAGCAACTCAGTATTAGTCACATCTCCAATGTCATAGCATTTTTTCAATTTCAATTAAATGGCCTGCTTTTGGTCTCTAGAACCGCATGTGAGTTGCGCATTTTTGCTGTTATTTATTAAATGACTATCATGACAGCAATATGGAAGACAGAATGGTATTTTAAAAATCCTTCTAGAGTCACTGATTGGTTTGGAGAGACAATGTTTTATTAATTAGCTTCGATAGAAATAATTATTCTTTATGACTGAGCTTTGTGAACAAGGATGTCTTCTTTTTCACTTGTCCCGTCACATTCGCCGGATGCTGATAGATTATAAATAAAAGACAATCATCATTAACTTGAAGCCATAATATGTCTACAATTATCCAGTTTAAAAGCAAAGCTTGATTTATTGAATATTGATTGAATCTTATTCGATATTACACCGTATACCTAAGAAAGTCTTATTAATCCACGCTGAACGAATCAAGTTGTCATTTTAAACATTAAGAATTAAACATTTAAAGATTATAAAAATAAGATATTGAGTACGAGTAATTTGAAAAGTTAGCAAGTAAGACTGAGCCAAGAAGAAGATTATTCTTTCTTCTGATAATTAATGGATTCATGCTTTTGTGCCTTCCAAGTTAATTCGATGTTGAAATGAAACTATCATTGATGTTGCTCAGCGCCTCGTCCGTCCTTTATAGACCAATACACGGAGCTGCATTGTGGCTGCAGGAAATCGCTATCTGAGAAAGGCTCACAATTGATTGACAGTGACACATTGCATAGGCGGAAGTGAAGTGGACACTTAAGCATAAAGACAATACAGTAAGAGACAGCGATTGACAACCTGGTGCAAAACTCATGTACATGTCATGAACAAATAATCGATTAAGTTGGAGATAATTAAATTGAAGAACATAAGAAAAGTAACATCATCGAAGGTAGAGGAAAGAAGATAAGGAAATAGGAGGAAAAGAAATAAAAAAATGGAAAGCAAATAAAAAATAGACATATAAAATCACAAACAAAGGATCACAAGATGGTACTGAGAAAAATTCGCCCCTTCTGTATCCATACAGATGGACGAAGCCATTTTATCACAACACCGTCGGCGAAAAAAGGTTCAAATTTTGAACGGCACTTTTTGATAGCGGAAAAGTTACTAATGCTGGCAGTGGTGCGATACGAGCATTCCTGCAGGTGTCTCGTGATGCTAAAGGATGCATCTTTTGTTGATCGCGGTCGTTTGGAACTGACAGTGGTTGCTGCACAACCACAACCTATCAAATTAAATTAGTATAGATGCATCCTTTTGCATCACGAGACACCTGCAGGAATGCTCGTATCGCACCACTGCCAGCATTAGTAACTTTTCCGCTATCAAAAAGTGCTGTTCAAAATTTGAACCTTTTTTCGCCCAAGGTGTTGTGATAAAATGGCTTCGTCCATCTTTATGGATACAGAAAGAGCGATTTTTTCTCGGCACCATCTTGTGATTCTTTGTTAGTGATTTTATATATGTCTATTTTTTATTTCTTTTCCATTTTTTCATTTCTTTTTCTCCTATTTCCTTATCTTCTTTCCTTTACCTTCGCTGACGTTACTTTTCTTATGTACTTCAATCTCTCAACTCATTCGATTCTTTGTTCATGACATGCACATGTCCATGAGTTTTTGCACCAGGTTGTCAGTCGCTGTCTCTTACTGCAGTGTTTTTATGCCTAACGTCTATACAATGTGTCACTGTCAATCAATTGTGAGCCTTTCCCAGATAGCTTTCCTGCAGCCACGATGCAACTCCATGTATTGCTCTATAAAGAACGGACGAGGCGCTGAGCAACATTAATGATATTTTCATTTGAACATCGAATTAACTTGGAAGGCACAAAAGCATAAATCCATTAATCATCAGAAGAAAGAACATTATATTAATGGGCTGCAAAAAAGGGATTCTGTCTTCATTGTTTTTTGCATGAAGACTTGAACCATAATGCTGTTCAAAAGAATTTCCTTGCCAATCGACGCTTAGCACTACATACCTTTCTTGGCGTAATTCGTAATTTCCCTGGTATACGTACCCGCTTCCACTCGCCAAAAAAGAGAGGAAAATGCCTTGACGTCATCATATGAGAATGATTCACATGGTCATGTGGATTACGCGCCTAGATTTTAGAAGTTGACACGCATTCTGCTTTTTGACGCGCTACGCAAGGTGTACTTTTTGAAAATAAACTAAACGAAGAAAGATTGCATTTAAACTATCTTCACCATTCGATCAGGGAGTTGGAATGACAAAGATAAAAAAATGGCAGGCTGATCACACATCCTTCCTGGCCGCCAGCCGTCACACTTCTCTCAGTTAGTGCCAGGCGCTCAGGAACGACGATTGGCCATCTGTGAGTAGACATTTAGCATTTCATTTATAGAATTTTCTTCATTATAAAATCATGGGAGATTGAAAACTCAGGCCACTTGCATGAGTTCAGAAATCGGCTGGGAGACAATCGAAAATACTTGTGATGATCATCAACATCCTCCACATTCCAAATGTCTCGAAGCAGGGTGCTAAATTCTCACGTCAGTTCTCTTGCAATGCGCAGCGGTCGAATACAATGCTCTTTCTTCTAAGCGACACAAACTTCTTAATGCAATGTTCGCAGAATGTTTGGTTGCATTTGGGAGGATTTGATCGGCGCTAAATTGAACTCAAAAAGAGATTCATTCAACTCAACATTCAAGACAAAATCTGGAATAATTAATTCATTGACCTTCAGTAACATTAAAACCATCCCCATCTTCATACCTCTATCAGCATTGACAATAATTTGTTCAAAATTCGATTCCACACTCCCGAAAATATATGTAATCCAATCATAATGTGTCTCTAATCCTTCAAATCACAAGGATCTTTCTCATGAGTGAAAAAATGAAACACACTAGAAGCTAGATGAATTTAAAATATTCTACCGCAGAGTGACTTTGCTGGATAGCTAGGCTAAAACAAATGTCATGCAATTTGTAAACACTTATGAACATGTGACGGATAAAATTCCTCAGCATGATAGACTAAATGGAGAAAGCATGAAAAGATATACCAGATGATAAACAGATAATGTTCGAAATAGGCGGGGATCATTCTCAAACGCATCAGACAGAAAAGCACATAAACAGATGAAAGTTGCGTGAGTGCTCAACCATCTTGTTTTGATACCAAGAGCCGTCATTAATTGGCAGGAATGCGCCATTTTTTAATCTTTCCGGTTATTACTTTTTTACTTGTAGAGAGACTTTGACTATGAGCAACCCTGCAGTCTTAGCTGCACGGATATTTGAAGACTAACAGGAATGTGGAGCTATTATGTTCAGCTCATATGTCATTTGGTTTTAATTGACTATTATACCTGAACTCTCATTATGACATTCCAAAACAATTGGGAGATGTCAGTTCCAACATCAGTTCATCATGTTTTCATTGTTTTAGTTATCTTTACGAGCACCAAATCTCAGGAGTGGATGAGAATGTACCTACAAACTTGCTTATTTCAATGTGAATTTTAGTCTGAGACTGCACTGACATGACAACATTTTATGATAGACTATTGTTTAAAGGATTTTATGACATTTCATTAGCACTACTTTAACAATGACCATTCATCATTTTCAGTTAGAGCAATTAAACCCATGCAGTGTCTGATTGATTTTTTTCAAAGGGGATTTCTTGTGAACATTTGGAAATTTAGTAGCCAATAAAGGAATTTCCCATCTTTTTGTGCGCCCACTCGCAAATACACGGTGCTGGGACACTGTATGCCAGACACTGTCGTCATTTGCAAGTTGAACATTATTTCATTAATATTTGGCAGTTGGAAAGTCAACATAAAACTCATTCGATAGCTTGAAATACCATTTTCTTTAATATAATTTATCCATTGCGGAAAAACAGATCTAGATGCACATCGTCGCTTCCTTTCAACTTCTCTTTGCCGCTATATCTATTCTGAAAGCGTGTTTAAGTCCTTTCTCATTGCATCATGGAGTCTGCTTGTAATGGAATACAAGCATCAAAGTCAACTGGTGTGACTCTCAAAGGTTCTGTGGTAAATACAACGGAGAATTGGTGACTGGTCAAAATGCCATCGATCTCAACAACAAGAACTTAGGAGCTGGTAATTTCTTCATCGGTCTGACCGACACTCTCAATGAAAGAGGATCAAATCGTGATGGTTGGAGATGGACGAATGGCAGCGTCACACCGAGCTCAAGCGAGCTGGCATGGAGTTCCGGTCAGCCTGGAGATGTAGGAAAACGTCAAGATTATGTAAAGCAGATAGGCGACACTGGCACATTCGGAGATGCTGTAATAATCATTCGTACTCGATCATGGCAATCAATCCCCATGTGGCAACCAAGGGAAGGATTGACTCCTGCATGGACATCTCAACGATCCCACCAATTCCGACAGGTTCCAGTTCCTGTATTCTCTGATCCCGGTGACTATGCAGGAGAAGGAGGATGCACACGCGATGTTACAAATGTGATGAATGTCATAGATTGCGCTGTCCAATGCTCGGAAGAAGAGTATGACTGGTGTGTTGCTTTCTACTATCATTAGGGGTCGCATTACCGGGTATTTTTGGAAAACCGGTAATGCCGGTAATTACCGGTTTTCTGATAATTAATATTGTATCTAACAAGGTAGAGAAAATACTAATTACATGTACATGTACGTTAGAAGGGCCTACATACAGTACGTGGATAAAATCTATTTTTCGAAACAGACACTGATTTAAATTATTACAATCTACAGAAGACTTATTTCACTGCTTCCCTCATACCACCGATCATCGAACGAGTAACACAAGGAAAAGCTTTTTGCGAATGCTTTTCAGAAAAGTCTAATTATGAGAACAAAATATCGGTGCATCAAACAATACGACAACAAACATCAAACCTCAGTGGCAGTCACTTACAACAATCCTTCAAAAGCAAATTCGCACGAAGAAAGCATAGCACGTCCAACGTTTTGTCGGAAAGGCGACTGCGCAGTTTATTACAGAAGTATCCGGCTGAAGAAATGCTCTCTCAGACTCAACTGATGTGAGTGGTATGGTGAGCAAATGGTCATAGACCGGATGAAGATAGACTCCAAGTTTGCCGCCTTGCTCACCAGATGTGAGCTCAGGTGCAATGACTGCACTGAAATCACTGGTGCCGGTGATTGACGATTCTGTAACATTCTTCTTCAGTGAGTCTGCGATCGCCTGTATATCGTTGCAATTGCTATGCTCAAGTGCTCGTACATCCATTTTCGGCGAATTCATCCTCTTCAAAAGTTCACAGCCGCCTTCTTTTGTAATTTGGCTTGAGGATTGTGAAGGTATTGCAATATGACAGATTCTTTGGTGTATCGATCTTGTACAACACGCTCTTCAATAGCCTGTTTCATTTGTTTGGCCAATGTGCTTCCTTCACTGTCAAGTGCATTGAATACAAACTTGACGACGCCTTCAGCAGTAAGAAGATTTGCATCTCGACGAGAGAGGGAAGTAACAGCCAACTTCACCGGTTTTATTGCATTGAAAATGTGTTGCACAGTTTTGAAATCCTGATCGGATAGTTTCTTCTCCTCTGGCAATTGTATGTCGATCTGCGCTTTTAGAATGCACTGGCGGGAAACAATTATACGCTCTAGCATATCGGCGAGACTATTCCAACGCGTTTTACAGTCTAGAATGAGAGACGACACACTGAGACCGTCGTCAGACATATAACGCCTTAGAACTTCATTGTTCTTGGGAGATCTGCGGAACGTCTTGACGATTGAACGAACTTTATCGATGGCTTCTTTAACAGTATCGTCCTTGAATGGAAGTGGAACATCAGTGTAGGATTCTTCTAAGACAAGATTACTTGAGGAATCATCCACGTCTGAGTCAGAGTCAGATTCAAACCCCTCAACAGGTTGAAAGTCATCTGCATCACAATCTTGAGCAGCTTTCTTTCGGTGCAGAACGTCTAGAACAGCAAGTTGTATTCCATGATTGTAGCACAGTTGCTGAGGACATGAAAGCAGTCGACCGAGTTTTATCATCATGCTGCATCCATCTGTCGTCACACAAACAACGTCGGTATCCAGATTAAGATGGAACTCTTGCAGTTTGACGCGTAATGCCGTCTGTCATTGTTCAGCAGAAAACGTTTCCATTATTCTCACCAGTCCGAAATTATACACCAATCGCGAAGAAGTGGTCGAATGTAGATTAATGTTCAGGTATCTAACGTTCCGAATCGAAGTCCACTCGTCGAATGTGAGACTGAACCGTTTTCCAGCTCGTAAATACTCGTCAATTTGCGTCGTGATAGTCTGTCTAAGTTCAGTAGCATTAGCGTAGACACGGAGCTTCACACCATTCGCAGACGTTGGAAAGTCCTTATAAAGGCACAAAGGAGCACGACGTAAATCCTTTGATGTTGCAAACACACTGAAGGGAATGTCATCAAGCGCTCTCATTCCAGCAAGTGCTTCGTTCAATGTAATTTTGGATTGGAAGAAGTTGGTGATTTTAGCTTTAGGCGGTGTGTCACTAATATCAGTCTTTTCACATGCCACTGATCTCTTCAATGTATCGACGTTGTGAAAACTTTTTTGATGGTGATGTAATCCACCTGTTGAGCCTCCGACGCACTTCATTACTTTCTTGCACTGTGCATGTTGACCCGGTTTGCCTCCAGAATCTTCCCGATCATAGAATCGCCAAATGCCGTCGGTTTTGAAGCTCGTAAACTTCATGACGTTCGATAAACACAAAAAAAGCAGTGCTCAGTAATACTGTCCTTAAGGCGAACTGCCGTAAGCATTGAAATCGTCATCCGTTTGACCGCGACTATTCGCTATACAAAAGTCACGTGAACTGAATCAATACGCGTTTCGGCTTGCGTTTCGGCCTGTCATTGGTAATTCTCCTTTCTCCTGCATGCGCTAACTGCAATCAGGTTAAAAATTGTCAGACGCCGCATTGTATGAAGCGTATGCCAACCGCCTTCCATTGTGTGAGATCATAAGACCACAGAAATCCGGCCTGACGTGACTGCCTCCCACCATAGTCTATGTAGAGGTTGTGTGCAGCGCGCAGTGGTGTGTGAGTGTGTCTCCTCTAATCGAACAACTCAGATGATCTGCATGATTGTACTTTAATCGCCTTCCATGTCATATTTGGCTGCAATGAATAAGTAGAATGAATGGTTTGAATTACACTTTCGAAAACCAGTAATTTCATTTGAAAAAAAACCGGCAAAACCGGAAAAAAATCACAATTACCGGTATTACCGGTTTCGGTAATACCGGTTATGCGACCCCTAACTATCATGCTAGCTCTGCATTGTGCAAGCTCGTGTTGTACACTGATCAGAGTTTGAATGTTGGGGCTGCTGCTGGATGGAAGAAGTACACGAGGCAATAGAAACTGATCTGATATTATGAGTGAGTCTACAATTTCAAATTCTTTCCTTCAGTTGTTGATGTTGTGCTATTCAACTCTTGTGAAATGACTGCTTTACTTTGGATAGTTCAAGAGACTGCAAAGATTCTGAGTGATAGGACATGGAGGGATTGGGCTTACCATGAATTACAGGCTCCACATAGAATGCATGAAAAGTAATAGCTAGAGTTAACTTCAGACTGCTTTTATAGTCTTCTTGGAGCAAACTTGAATAACTTCACTGGTTTCCTGTTGTTATTGCTACCTTGAGATATCTTTGAATAGTGAAAAATTCATCACACTAAATGCGTTCTTTTTTTCGGGCCATTCAGCGAAACTGTTGTGACAGTAAGTAAGATCCGGTTGGATGGTAGCCAGGAGGAAACTTCACTCACGCATCTGGATAATCTGTCCTGTAGCTCCGAGGTATGAGATGGGCTGCACGATCCATAAATGAAGACATCGTCCGCATAAAGATGCACATTGAGGCCAAAACCATTTACAATTGGAGCAATGTCACTTGTGTAGACTTTTTCAGTACCTTGTAGAACCACAAACGACGTCTAAGTGTTCTTGATAGTGTCTGCTCAGACTTCAGGCTCAGTAAAGTGTCCCGAGAGTATACATGTCTAGCTTGGTTAATCATCAATGCCTGACACCAATGTTGAAGCTTGATTGGTTGTTCGTTGAGACAAGATTGCAGCAACGCCGTTGAACAGCTATCAATACGAGCGCTGGCTGATCCGATCGCTCTGTACAAGCGCAGAACATCGAATAATGTTGTTCCTCTAGTGCGCGAGCGGAGGTTCAGGACCAGTCTCCGGCTGTCTGATCCCACGTCTGAGCCGACTTCACAGGTTGCAATAAAGGAGGTAATAGCGGCTGATTTATTTTACATGTATATCTTGATGCCTTCCAAGAAATTATGTTGCCAGTATGGTTCCTATTTGCGACCTATCAATATCTTTTTCACTATCGATCGTGATTGAATGAGCTCTCTGTACATATTGTGATTTCCAATTCATCATCTATAAATTCCTTTTCATCATCACTAAACGCCTCTACTACTACAACATTCTACCGCACGGTTAGCTATGCTAAAATGAATAACCTGGAATTTGTAGACACTAGCGAACATGTGACGGATTGAATTCTTCGGCATTGTAAAGTAAATAGATAAAGTATAAAAAGATAGCCAACTGATGAGCAGCTAAATAAGCGATGATCATTCTCAAACAGATCTGGTAGAAAAGCATATCATATACTTGTGGGTTGCCTTCTCTGGGCACACTTCATGTTTTGATTCAACATATGAAGGCTTTGCGACAATGAGTAGTAGTATTTTGATGAGAAAAGCGCCGAACTGGTAGAGTCCGACGCATGCTTCACGCCCTACTCACACAACTCCGATTGATCTTGCAAAACCAAAATTGCGTAGATTGCACTTTATTCGATAGACACCAGATATTTCGCCTGTCAGGCTTCTGCTGTGGTGTACAAATGAATATGGTCACGTAACGAAATAGCTATGGACATGATCTCTTGACAGCTGACATTTATCTATAGCATGTGACAAAGAAGGCATCAGACAATAGACACTGGTTTCATCACAAGACCAATAAAATACACAATAGGGATGCCCCAATAGTCCATACATGAATGCTACCACATGCAGCGATGTTAATAAAGAATCTATGTTCTCATGAAAAGTATGAAATAAAAACATGAGTAAATAAAATTGGGTCCACATATCGAGACTCTAAAACCTGTTAAGCGATAAATCGTTAACAATTAAGCATTAAAGAGCCATAAAAAAAGAAAAAGAAAGTGAAGTTTATAACATCTCAGTATGCATGAATAAACAGAAACTATTGAAATAAAATGAAAAATAACAAAGCAGATACCAAAGTCATCTGAACAGCAATTTCAAATTTCTATCAGTTTTATAGGAAAGGCGAACATCAATATTCAGATCAGACTTGCAGACGTGCTTAATAAAAGTATTTAATCTGTCCGTACAGTTGCCGGTCAGGGTTACAAAATTAAGTATGGGGTTGTCAATAGGAAGAGATCTGTTGAGTCCACCAGGCGAGAGGGATTCCAGACGCTGGATCCAGACACGCTCTTTCTGTAGGCGGCGACTGTCGGAGAAGCAGCGGTCAATAGCGAAAAAGGTAAAAGAGGATAAATCACATGAGTCTGAAAAATGTGGCACCATAGGAGAGTTGGTATCCCGCGACATTACTGCTCGAATGTGCTCATTAATGCGTTGGCGCAGTGGTTGACATGATTGACCTACATAAAGGATTGAGCATGAAGAGCACTTAATTACATAAATGCAGTGCGTTGAGGCGCAGGTTAAATTGAATGGTATCATATAAAGCCGGTTCGAACCGTCACGTTGAAAAACCTCACAATTTCTCGCGAATCTGCAAGCAGCACATCTCGCACCATCACATTTTGAGAAGCTAGGTTTCCAATTTGGCATTAAATGGGAAATAGTATACACCCGATTCAAGGAGTTACGAATAAGTGATCGAGTAATTCCTTGTTCTTTCCATGATGGAAAAACCTCCTCACAGACCGCGCGGAAATTCTCAAGATTGGATGAGTGAGTAGCAAATCGAAGCAGCTGAGATAAAATCACCCCTTTGTGAACATGAGAGGGCAGTTTGACGCGTAATGCCGTCTGTCATTGTTCAGCAGAAAACGTTTCCATTATTCTCACCAGTCCGAAATTATACACCAATCGCGAAGAAGTGGTCGAATGTAGATTAATGTTCAGGTATCTAACGTTCCGAATCGAAGTCCATTCGTCGAATGTGAGACTGAACCGTTTTCCAGCTCGTAAATACTCGTCAATTTGCGTCGTGATAGTCTGTCTAAGTTCAGTAGCATTAGCGTAGACACGGAGCTTCACACCATTCGCAGACGTTGGAAAGTCCTTATAAAGGCACAAAGGAGCACGACGTAAATCCTTTGATGTTGCAAACACACTGAAGGGAATGTCATCAAGCGCTCTCATTCCAGCAAGTGCTTCGTTCAATGTAATTTTGGATTGGAAGAAGTTGGTGATTTTAGCTTTAGGCGGTGTGTCACTAATATCAGTCTTTTCACATGCCACTGATCTCTTCAATGTATCGACGTTGTGAAAACTTTTTTGATGGTGATGTAATCCACCTGTTGAGCCTCCGACGCACTTCATTACTTTCTTGCACTGTGCATGTTGACCCGGTTTGCCTCCAGAATCTTCCCGATCATAGAATCGCCAAATGCCGTCGGTTTTGAAGCTCGTAAACTTCATGACGTTCGATAAACACAAAAAAAGCAGTGCTCAGTAATACTGTCCTTAAGGCGAACTGCCGTAAGCATTGAAATCGTCATCCGTTTGACCGCGACTATTCGCTATACAAAAGTCACGTGAACTGAATCAATACGCGTTTCGGCTTGCGTTTCGGCCTGTCATTGGTAATTCTCCTTTCTCCTGCATGCGCTAACTGCAATCAGGTTGAAAATTGTCAGACGCCGCATTGTATGAAGCGTATGCCAACCGCCTTCCATTGTGTGAGATCATAAGACCACAGAAATCCGGCCTGACGTGACTGCCTCCCACCATAGTCTATGTAGAGGTTGTGTGCAGCGCGCAGTGGTGTGTGAGTGTGTCTCCTCTAATCGAACAACTCAGATGATCTGCATGATTGTACTTTAATCGCCTTCCATGTCACCTTTGGCTGCAATGAATAAGTAGAATGAATGGTTTGAATTACACTTTCGAAAACCAGTAATTTCATTTGAAAAAAACCGGCAAAACCGGAAAAAAATCACAATTACCGGTATTACCGGTTTCGGTAATACCGGTTATGCGACCCCTAACTATCATGCTAGCTCTGCATTGTGCAAGCTCGTGTTGTACACTGATCAGAGTGTGAATGTTGGGGCTGCTGCTGGATGGAAGAAGTACACGAGGCAATAGAAACTGATCTGATATTATGAGTGAGTCTACAATTTCAAATTCTTTCCTTCAGTTGTTGATGTTGTGCTATTCAACTCTTGTGAAATGACTGCTTTACTTTGGATAGTTCAAGAGACTGCAAAGATTTTGATTCAACATATGAAGGCTTTGCGACAATGAGTAGTAGTAGCAGTAGTAAACGTTTGTTTTCTTAAAATTGAAATCATCATCGCAAATTATTAATACAGAGGTTAAGGATACAGTGAGTCACATTCAGAGTCAGTAAAAAAAGTAAAAAAGATAAAGTGCTCAAAATTACATCTTGTTCAGAATGCTGATACATGTTGGTAAAAAGGAAGACTTTCGCGTGAGAGTACGGGGTGCAAGGTACTTCATATTGGCATGATCGAGGAAGCATTTTCGGTACAATGTCATTGAGTAAATGGTCGTTATGAGATATTTTGTGGAAAAGCTTAACCGCTGAAGCTTGGCGCCATTCAAGCAATGGAACAAATGAAGTGCAATCGCAACTGGGGCCAAACTGTATGCACACTGTTAAACAAAATGATCCGTATTGAAGGTTCGGAAGCTTCCATATACATAAGTCCAGTGAGTCACTACTTTAAAGTATGCAGGAAACATGAGATCTGTATTTTACAAAGGTCCGTTATGCAAAACAGTTCGCTCTGAAGGTCCGAAAGGGTCCGTGTCCTTGTAGGGACTTATTGAGATTCAAATTGAGTTGCATGCTTTTGGAATGAAATTCTCTTTAACTTATTCCTGTTCATTGCCCTAGTTTCACCATATTAATTCCTGTGTTGTTCAACTACTTCGTCCTTATGAGATGTGACTAACAACCACTTAATTGATCTGTCAATTTATATGAAATTTCTTGCAGAATGTCTGCAACAAAAACTTTCAATGAAAAAACGATCGAGCTTTATTTTTCTCTAAGGTTTTCCGGATTATTATAGTCATTTGATAAAATTCTATTCATTCATTGTAAAAGTATTTTTTCCTTCCTCGGATATCTTGTCGACCTTCGATCGCTTCGCTCTCTCTCTCGGCTCAACTAATCATCCTTGGTCGGAAATGCTGTACTTTTCCAATTTCAGGAAAAAATCATATTTTGCCCCCGATATATATGTATCATAGTTGCTTCTATCTATCAGTTCGTTTTCCAAAATAGACATTTTGGTATGAGAAATATGCTCACAACACTAATCCCAAAGTACATCGGACCAATTGTTCCCTTTTGTACCTCTAATGCGTACCCATCAAAACCACGAACCGCATTTGCTATTTCAGACATTAATAATGTACTATGAACATTATAATTTCACATTAATCATTTGCAAACATCATTAGTCATACATCTATATAAAAATCATACAAAGTAGCAAAAATTACAAAATAATATGAGGGCCTATTAAATACATACTATATATACAATATAATAAATAAAGCGATTTTTACACCCAATGCCATTGCTTGCTACTTTTCTGTTATATCTAGACAAATCATTCACAAAGAATATGTAGTTCAAGTATACTCTCATTTCAGACTTTATTATACGGACTCTTTCATGCGCTTAATACTTGACAGCGAAAATTTGCTTAAGATTGCATTGCGTTATCTGATTTCATTAGCAGTCACGCACCTTGCTTTGATACCAAGGGTCGTCCTTAATAGACAGGGATACCCAATTTATGTCTTTATAATCCCTCCGGCTATTGTTTTTCTTACTTGTAAAGAAACTTAAGTTATGGGTAACCCTGTTGCGTTAACTACAGGGATATTTGTGGACTACCAGGAATGTGGAACTATCATGTTCAACATGGATTATCAAAAATCAATTGATGTCGATCAATTGATTGCTTAGTGATTCCATTTTCTATTAATTAATTTCGCGACGAGCTGAAAGGCGTTGCCGAGCTGTTACGAACTGTACATTGACAGATTGGCTGAGTTGTCGATGGCATCAACGAGCCATTGCTGATCTTGTGTGGCTCGTGTTAGATTTTGGCCAATCGGTGCAATCTCGGCGACACTCCAGCGACTGCCCCTGAAAGAGGAAGAGAGATAAAACCACCGACAGTCATACATGCATCCGTTGGAAAGATAAATAAAGACTTAAGATAGGATGTAGCGTTTGGTCACTGATGCACATTGTGCATGATTAAAATATGTTGCGGAATTTATTTAAAAATACATTCGGGGCACTGCCAAAATGGACGCTACGCCCTTGCCTCTGTATCATCTATGAGTTGCAGGTTGTCCAATGTCTTCCCAATTTCAATGAATGAATGAATGACGTCTATTTGATCAAAAAGCCCCAACAATAAAAAGTCGTGAGGTACCAGTACAGAAAGTAAAAGACAAAAGGCAGAAGTATCTCAATATAAGAAGAAACAAACAATTGCTTTGAACAAGTTGGAAAACAGGATAGCAAGGTGAATATCAATGCTATAGCGTGAAGCCGTCATTAAATAAGTGACACATTTGAGTGAAAAAGGAATTTGACCTAACTGCAGTCGCACACAGTGGCAGTTGAAATTTGTGGGTCCGTGGAAAAATCGGAGGCAGAACATGGTGTAATGGATTTGTCACATGATTCACAATCGTCAAAAATAACTTGTGTGAAACAATGAGTCTACGATAGTCCAATGGCACAAAGTTTGAGCACTTGCACGATTTTGAAAGACAGATTAAGCGATGACAGCGTCTTTGCACTCTCTCAACCGCATTAACTTCATACATGTTCAGGTTTAGGAAAAGAGGATCACAATACTCTCAAATCGATCTGTCGCACCCAAAATACATTTATAACAAAGACTCCAAAGATGAAAGGTTGCAAGCGGCGTATTACATTTAAACGTGAGGTGGCTTTCTTGGGAATAAACTTGGTATGAGAATTCCATTTTAAACAGTTGTCAAAAATCACACCAAGCACTTTCATTTCGGTCCTCATTGTTACGCTTGGTAACACATGTCTAGCTACATCAAAACTTTTCCGTACGCGTCTAAAAATAGACATTTGACAGCTCTTTGATTGATTGATTGACATTATTATTAGAACACCGATCTACATGTATAATAATAATAAACACGGATACAAGGGAGCCATCATTACATGAATCCAAAATGACCCCACACATTGTCACATCGTCAGCATATATAACAACAGTACAATTATCACTGAAATCAGCTGAAGGGTCAGACAATATTCCAGGATTCAAAGATGTAGTTGATTGGATAAGTGATAATGGCATGTCCATCAAAGTTGAAAAATGTCAACAATTATTCATAACTCAGAAATCGCTACCAGCCCCTAACTTCTCGGCTTTATACATTGATAATATCAAAGTTGTGAACATGCTTAAATTCCTTGGCGTTTGCATCAATTCTAATTTAAATTGGAACCATCATGTGAATGCTATCTCGAAGAAAGCATCATCTAAAATGCACATTCTTCGTCAATTGAAGCCATTTCTGTCCGACTGTGATCTTCTTTTAGTATATTTCAACTGTGTCAGAAGTATACTTGAATATGCTGCGCCTTTATTTGTTGATTTGAGAAAATCTGAGTGTGATGCTATTGAGAAGATCCAAAACCGATCTCATAGAATCATATGTGGTGTTTCATCGTCATCGCAATGTCAATGTTCAAAGTTTGTCCCGCTAAGTTATCGCAGATTAATGCTTGGTATTGACTTGTTCACAAATTTAACGCAAAATCCTGATCATCCGTTGCATCATTTATCACCTCAGACTTTGCAGTATTCCAAAAAATATCGTTTACCAGATTGCTCAACATCAATCAGAAATCGCAGTTTCTTTGTTACAATGATTAGACTGATAAACTCTGGTTTCAGAAAGTGACCAGTGCTCATTTCCTTTTGCTTAATTATCGTTAGCTAATTAATGACTTTATCACTTTGTTTTGTCTAAAATTTGTGCTTATGTGCTGCATTACGTATTGTTCTGCCTCACGATTATCAGTATTGAGGCATTGTTGTTTAATAAACGCCTCATTATTATTATTATAATAAGTAATTGAACAAATACGGTCTAAAAGTGTGATAACAAAGTCAATAATAGCTGCAATATCAACTGCTTGTGATTAAAATTGTTCACCTACGACACGTAGCATCAATGGCTATTAGTGTGGATCCTGTACATTTTCGATATGCTTTGCAAAAATCGATTCAGTAGAATTGTGGACTATTTCTTGAAAATTTTTGATTATCTATTTCTTTTACTCAAAAAAGCCATGGACTAAGGGATAACCGATCAGTAATGAATTTATTTGCTTACAATCATTGCAGCAATATGTACATACCTTATTCATTGTTATACATAAAAGACATGATTAAATTCTAAAGAAAATCTACCGAAGATGCATTCAGAAACGAACAAAAAACAAATGGAAACGTCAAAAACTGATAATAATTTGATTGATATAACTAGAATGAAAATGCTACAAGTTAAGAAAGAATCGTTTGAATATCTATTCTTTGGAAGATCCTTTAAGATTTTGGTGGAAAAGTGCAACCAGTGTTTCCAAGTGCGCCTCCTCGTAATGAGTGGTTGCCGATGTCAATATATTTTATCTCTTAATAGAAATCTCATGATTATAGAGCATCGCCTGCGAGGCCTCCAAATTATACTCAAAACTCCGACGAACAAATGCAATGTGATTATGATGTCAGTGATTCACATCAATGCGAAGATCACATTGAATAAAAAGCAAACCAAGCTGTGGTGATTGATGACTTTCCACGATTTTAAGGTCCTTCCATATTGGGTAATTCAGGAACAGCATTGATAAGGATTTAAGTTGATTGCAAAATCCGTATAAATTTCGTCGGTGAATATGAAAACATTCGCGCATCACTGTGATAAAAGTAGCCATAAATTTTCGTTTAATGAAAGTTGAGTAATTTAAGGCCGGAAATAAATCACACATGTTATATCGCTTCATTGCTCTTGAATTCTCGAATAAAGTCCACCAGTGGTCCAAATTATTATACAGGAGGAGGTTTTAGTTGAGGCAGTGGGAAAATCAATGAAGATAGTAAGTCACAGTTTATTTGAAATTGACCATCGATGATATGGTTGTATGTGTACATGCACACTGCATAGACTCTTCCGAAAATTTCTCTACAAGACTGGGATGGGCGTAATAATTAGTATGTACAGCAATCAATTCAGCTGGATTCCGATGTATTTTACAATAATGAAATGAATTGCTTACAACTTTCTCCATGGTTTTAGCCAGATATACGCTACCGTCGTTAATCAGGTCTACCAACGCCACTGGCCTCCAGTACATGGTGTGGGAGTTGAACGTCCCCTAGATATCTTATATTAATCATAGATGTCCCTGCAGATATCATCTTCGTTGGATATCATAAACTTCGCTGGATGTCCATGTTGAGGTCGAGCATTTCCATCTGCTCCAGGTTGGACATCGTTATTGGGAGCTCACTCTTCTAATGAGGATAATTCTAGTATTACCTAACGGTTTTTCACCGCTGAAAGACCAGGTTCCATTTGTGGCTTTGGATTAAAATATTGTGTTGATCTTTTTTTGTGTCGCTTTCGTCCGCAACGGATAATTCTGTCGAAATTACTATTTGCATAATTATACGGTTACAATAATTGAAAATTTCTATTGTTTTACTGTTCAGGCTATTTTTTGTCACTTTTAAGCATGATCTTGGATATATTGTTGGACCGACTTTTTCAAATTATCTCGGATGGTAGTGTAATTTTCATGTGCATCCAATTCCATTGACATAGTTAAACGTAGAAATCCTATATCCACCCTATGGATAATTCTGAACCCAACCTCACGAATAACGTGGACTCTGTTTCCAACAAAGATGACCCATGCGATGAAGCGATCAGATGCTTACATTACAATACCATCAATCGTTGGAAGCACAATTTGATTCGATGCGACAATTGTTTCCTTCGGGCTCATCTATCCGGTGTTGGCTTGACCAATGCTAAAGCGAATGCCTTTTCAGTTTTGCATTGTAATCCTTGTTTAAATCGTTCCGATTTGGTCAGTTCCACCTATAAACCCATATCAGTGCCGATAAACTCAGTTGATGATTTGAAAAGACTAGCAGCTGAATGGAGATTGAAAATTCCTTTTACACTCATTCCAAAAGGTGCACGAGTTGTGGTCACCGAAGCTCTGGCTGATACACTTCACTATAATAATAACAGTAATTTATTCAACATTTACACAAATGAGTACAGACAAATTAGCAATTAAAGATAAAAACACGGCATCATGAGCAGACGCGAACGTGAAGGCTCAGGGAAATTCATGACAGTTTTGATACTGTCCGCTACACCACACTGCGGTCGTTTTGCAGAATAAAGAGAAGGGGGAATTCTACCCATCGCAACACGTAAAACATTAATCATGTGCCCTCCACAAATAGCTATGATGAAGCTGATATGCGAGCCTTTTAATGGTATGTTTTCAGTAAATGCAGCTGATATGCGACGGACAATCAGCTGTCGCAAGCGATGGTTACTAATAAAAATATTATTAAATTCGCGTAGGGCTTTTAGATGAACTGAGTCTCCCACTGCTAATATGTCCTATGTCCATAGCTTGCAGTAAAGCTGAATGATGTGCAGATTTTGGCTGTCTCAAAGCCGATTTCGGACATGAAGCTTGAAAATCATGAAGAATGTCAATGTCATTACTCTCTAAAGGGGCTATATCACATCCAAATAGTAGAGTTGGTAAAACTACGCTTTTCCATAGGTAGGCTATGGTAATAGTAATGGCAACGTAAATGGTGATACGTGAGGATTGAGAATGCCAACAGGAGTCAGACCAAAAAATGCTCCTCTTGCTTTTTTAATGCGTGCCTCAACGGGTGACCGACCTTTTTAATCAGAATTCAAAGATATAATCCCAGGACTATGAAACAAATCAATAAAATTCAAATCTGACTCCTCTGGTGAAAAGGTAGACTTCAAAGTTTAAGGAAAGCAATACCTTGCCAACTGCTGATTCTAAGGTGAAGCCGTTGTTTCTTACTTCCAGGTTTGTGCAATCTGCTATGGCAAGCCTTTCTTGACTTATGGGAATGAGACGTCGCTTTCTACGACTGGAATACAGCAGGGAGACCCTGCATGACATGCATTGTATTATATACTGTATATATATATTATATAATGAACTTACCTGTTTAGAAGCACATGAAGAATATATAGAAAGCGCTCATGCTCTACATTTTAAATTCTTTACGGTCTTCATTTTCTACTATATAATTCCAGTTACTGAGCAATATCTTAAATTGTTTTATATATATGACTTTTAGATAGTAGTAAATCTGGTTTTATTGATCATGTCAGGATTAAATTTCTTAATTTGTTTAGATTGTGAAATGATTTTGTGATTTCAGAACGCTTATAATTGGTAAGCGAAATGCATCGTGCTTTGCTATGACTTGTACTTTGTCACAACCGAACATCTGGTTTACCTTGGCTCCACAACTTAAATCACATATATCATATAGTATTATATAAATTGTGCAGTAATAATTCTGGACCAACTAATGCAATCAGCATGTAGCCATTGGTCTAGTCACGATTTATTGCTTCCCTGTAACGATATATTATCCATCTTGACACTGTAAAAAAAACACATCACATCGTTATATTGGAGTTGATCACTTACAAATCAGTGAACTTAAATGACATTTTGTTGAATATTATTCACCGATAATAATTAGAATCGAAATCAAATACCATTTTCTGAAATTTCCCATTTTTTTCTACTGTTCCTGCAGCGAGAGTAGTAGGAATGAATGTCTACATACATGAAGTTGTGTAAATTAGAAATCTTGTGTAATTGTGTCCAAAGCAATGACGCATTTTTACCAGACGAGGCTGGTATGCGAAGATGGAGGACGGAGTTAGACCACTTTCCTAGATTTGATGAGCTGACGGCACTGACAAGTATATGACGGTCATTATGCGCCAAATCTATCGTCTGAAATCCAATTGCAATGGATGTAAATTTTCATTCGATTTTAGAAATTTCTTCGAAGCTTTTTGTTTGTTTTTTTATGCATTTTCCAACATTCTAAAGATGAATTTGTTTACCGAGAATATTAAGGCACATGTGACACATCCCAAACGCAGGATCTCCTTCAGTACAACGTCTGCTGAAACCCGTCATCATCTCCCGAGCACCCAAGAAATGTCCTTACGAACATAACGTGCCATCAAATATTTCGTGAGCACCCATGAAAACGGCTTCACGAAAACATCAGGTATCTCGCGAATTTCAATGAATCCTTCATTTTCATCTTTGGCACTCTCACTCAACTCAGTGGCACTTTCTTCATTCTCAGGTGCCCGTGAGGACCCGAAATTCCTCATAAACTCCTCTGCACCCCTTCCCTTTGCAGGACCTTTGATATCAGCTGCGCATGTCGCTGATTGAATTAAATCCAAACGGAGAAGAGGCGAATCTGAGGCGGTCTGGAAAAACGCTTGGAAGTGGTCGACAGTTAAGTGATCTGTAAAAATTCCAATGCTCCGAAGACGTGCATCCTACGATCACGCATTCAAACAGAATATGTCATATTCCTACGAACTGTATACTCAACAAATTTCCCATGTTCTTCTTCAATTAGAAAATGTAAGCTGCTCCAGATGCATTTGGCGATGCTCCTTGCACGCTCCGAGTTCGAGTACTTTGGAATTGTGAAAGTATCTTTGTTCCCGGCTAAGAGTGCATTCTCGACGATGTGATGACTGTGGGAAGGACGGTGTCAATCATAATCAGCATTCATAGTCAACACAGTTATTAGTGATTCCTGCATCGAAATCGTCATTCGGGTCCCTTCGCTTCTGTCTCAGGTAGCGGGTGCTCACAAAAGCCAGTTTGCTGTACTCCTGTATATCGAAGTGGATGCAGTGAAATAATACATGATCCTGCAAACCAACCTGTGACATTTCATCGATATCCTCTCAATGAGCCCAAGATATCAATTTGGATCAAAAGCATCCTCACCGACGTTGCTTTGGGTTCTCCGACTGCACTTTGTTAAGTACCGTCAACGTTTTCAATCCTCTCCGACAGTGCTATTGCGACTTCACTGACACGTCTATTCATTCCCTGACTGCACTTTGATTTCTGTGCATATTATATTGATCCAAATGCATTTGCGTTTAATTGCCAAAGCAGTTCTTCGATGGATGTGCTTGTGTGATGTAGCGCGTTTGATATGGTTGATACATTGTTGAGTGGTGGTAGGTGCTAGCTATCATAACTCATTAAATCTAAAATAAAAATAAATTAAGTACTCGTCCTTTCGAACCCAACCAAAAAAAAAAGTTCTAAAAAATGTACTCGTGTTTTCGAGACTACTAAATTAAACTAACTTCTTATTTCTCGTTAGTCGTAGTTACAGTTTTTTTTTTTACCCAATCCAATCACACATTTGGGACACTTCCTGGAATACAGTGCCAAAACAATTTAATATTAAAGTAAATTCGCATTTCTTTGCATGCAGAAGAGCAAGGATTCGAGAGGTACGAAACCAAAATGAACATTTGATGAAGTCATGATTTTGTGATAACTTCACGATATCACTTATTTTTTCCTATTCCATCGATTTTGATAACATGTATGTCAAAAGAGAGCTCAGAAAATACTCGTTCTCCCCTCAAAACATCAAAAGATAAAAAACCTCTCGTAAACCATTTCTAATGAATATACCTCCCTACATTATTGACAAAAGAGGAACGATAAAACCCATTGGAAAAGCATATGTACTGAAGTTGATTCAAAGAAATGCAAAGCATGTGAGTATCACTTAAAGCTTGTCAAACAGATGACGGCGTCGAACGAAATGACCATCCCAATGCTATTTATAAGACTGATATCCACTCAGGTTCAGTACTCTTTCCAGTACACATTTGGGACTTTATGAATAACAGTGTCCATGCAGATAGCATTGGCAGGATACTGGGTTCCATCCTGTCGTCGAATCTTGAAGATAAAATGTTTCAAGGATCTCGAAATGTCTGCTTTTACAGTCGTCCATAGATTAATTAGTTGCAGAATCATGTAATCATTTTCTGGGGTTATGGAGGGTTCATTTCACTAAGTGGTCTAATCTTCATATAATTTTGTGCAACAGGAACTATTTCTGTGTTCTTTGACCGTGAATATGGAATTAAGCAATTAATGTCTTGAGACGAAGCAGTTGTAAATCAGCTACAGTCACAGCTACGGACAGCCATTGTGATCAAATGTGTCAATTTTGATTAATAAGCTTGCTAAATCGATGCTTTAAAATATTGAAAATATCAAAATACGTTCAAATATTTGATTTTTCGCATTGATATTCGGATTGACATTGAAAATCTCTCGGCCCACCGTCCCAAGTGGTTCAAGCTCACGTCCCGGGCCCACAAAAGCTAGAGAGAGACAAATACCTATGTCAATCTCCAACGTTTGCTACCATTGTATGCAAATGGGATAGGATTATATCCACTCTAGACTAACACCCACGACAATGAATCTTTCTCTGTGGCATTGTCATAGCGGTCGCAGTTAAAATAGTTGTGTCGAGACAGGAGCCTGTTTTACAGTACAATATTTAGCGACAAAATTATGGAACATTCTCAAGTGTCCAAAAAAGGAACGTCTGGTACACGGCGCGATATACCACGGTGTTTTACCCTCAGAGGACCAAGGTATAACAAGAACGTTGAAGACCAAGGGTGATTATTTCAATCATCTTAACTAATCGATAATCCTACCCCATAGTAATGAAGGAGGAATGTTGATATCATATCTTAAGATTTTTGTGAGCATTCTGTTATTATGAAAATATTAAAAAGGATAAAGACAGTTATCAACTTGTATATTATTCCAAGTATAGGCCTAAACGTAGGTCCTATCTCTTTGACAAATTTGATAATTTTGATACATGAGTGCTTGGTATTAACTGGATAGTTATTTTTATCAATAAGAAATGATAATCCGAATGTACATTTATTGGACATTTTAGTTCAATAGACAGTTCTTCAATCCGGTGCAGACTGTCTTTGCCGTTGACAGTAGGCCTACATACAATGTTGACAGTATATTGTAGTCATTCGCTGTGGCACTTGCACCACACTATGTTTGTCGATTTGCTACGCCTTACACACACAGGTTCATTGGATTCGGTGCAGAAATTCGAAGTTGTAGTTCAGTTTCGAGTCGGCTTCCCTGCATTTCTGCATCTCATACATCGTCGCATTGTGTTGAATTCGATTTGCTCCCTCTCCAGCCTTCAAATATTCTGATTTTTTGTCAGCCTTGCCTAAGTGTAAACTGGGGCCGTTGACAAGCTAATTGGATCCCTCAAACGCTTTTCCATCTGAGTGAATAAGAGTCGAAAACTGTATTTCAATTTGCGAAGGTGATATATTTAATCTCCCTTGGCAGTCCCCAACACAATTAATTGTATTTTTTGAAACATTGCGTCATGAAAAACGCTAGCAACGGAAAAACAGTAACCATGGACTGGCAAAACTTCAGGTGATATGACAACGTACGATTCTGCAGAATGCTACGTTTGATCAGCATTTTTACCGAGGTGATTAAGATAATCACCCTTTGTTTAGAGGATTAATACCATTTTTCAAACAACTCACACATACTACGAGCAACTCGAACGCTGTCTATAAAGCAATCTATGGTTTTCCTTATTCAGCATTTGAAGTAAGTGAAATTGCATCAACTGCACTTGCATGTGGACGCAATGCAAGTGATTTAGAATGTATGTCGATCTAAGGGCGTGCGCGCACTAAGCGTCCAGGTCGCGGCGACCATGGTCGCCGCGGCCAAAAAATGCACGTCCATGAAGGCGGCTGTGACAGCGGCCAATCGACGCCATTTGTTGAGGAAAAAAGTTGCAACAGTTTTTTATCTATTTGTCGCAGGAAGGGTCGCCATAAGTGCGCGCTCTGTCATAGGCTGCAATGCATTTTACTGGTCGCCGCGACATCTTGGATGCCTGCAAGATCCTGCAAATGTTGATGGCCGCCACGACCAATTGGTCGCGTCGGCAAAGTGCGCACGCCAGTACACGACTTCCCATCTCCGCAATGATGACTAAGCATTCTTGATGGCCGCCTCGACTTGGTCGTCGCGACCTGGCCACTTAGTGCGAGCATTCCCCTAGCTAAAACTACCACAGTTTGGCATATGCATAGGTCAGAATGCAGCAATGATATTGACCGCGCGCCATCACGAAATCAAAAAACCCACATTTCCGCGTCACCAATAAAAAAACGTTCATTAAGAAGAACTTACATTTGGAATGAAATGGATATCTATACTGGAGCAGAATGCTCCTTTCTGACACAGAGTTTACGACAATTCATAACAAAGATTTTGTCTCACATGTTGCACACATTCACATTATTCACAAGTCACAATTATCATCTGAAATCATTGCTGGTGAGTTCATCAGGACAGATTAATGGTTAGAACTTGCTGGATCATCAGATATGATTGACGCATTGGACGAGTGTCGTCTTGGAACTTGCAGTGACCTTCTTGGAGTAGAATTACATGGAACTTTTAGATGTCGACCGATACTGCTACTGGAATTAGCGCGAGTAACCCGTGTTGCTGCTAATGAACGGTAGCCATTTGCAGTGGCAGCTCTGAAATTAAAGAGTGGTACAGTGAAAATTCAATAAGCTCATAATTGAGAATTCAAAGCGCGATGCAGATAAGGATAGGCCCTTTTTTAGAATATGAAGCTATTCAGTAAATAGTTTGTAACGAAATACTACTTATTTAAAGCAAAAAAGTAAAACATAAATGAACACCATACATGATACAGCAGTTCAAAAACACAGGCTGATCAAATGAAAGCAGTTGAAATGCCAAAAACTAAATTCATCCTGCAACGTGTGCCTTGTGTCAAATATCCAATTTTCATTCGGAGGGCACATCCAGTGTAGAGAGATGTACAGCATGCCCTGCTTTTCCACTGACTTGACCACTGTACGTACACATGCATATTCACTCGGAAAATTGCATTGCAATAAATTCCAATCTGTAAATTGCCCATCTCCACAAAATAAAAAATAACATTTCCAATAGCCTTACAACAGTCAATTGATTCTTAACGATGGTGACATTTGTCTTCTGAGAAGATGCAGTCATAGGGCATGCAGATAGGTATTATTTAGCGCAGTAGTATGAGCATGTAAGCTAAATCAGTTGACTGCATGCAACATTTTCATACTGTGCTGAATGTACTGTACACTGTGTGATAAACGCGGAGAATGCTCGTTCCTAGGGTTAATAAAAATGATCTTGATGTTTCAGTTTTATTTCTCGTTTACATTTTCAGAGACTTCCGTTCTTATTATTGTTTCCTTTTCTCTTTCTCGCTATTTCTGTTGCGAATGTGCATGAATGTGCAACTATTGACTACCAACCTAAGCAGCATTAGAAGGCATTCATGAGGCTGGTAATGCGCGCTCAAGATTCACTCACTTTTTATGGGAAACTCTTATATCGCAAGTCATTATTTGAGAAAAATTAAAAAACCAATGAACGTGTTTTAAAACAAGCTCTGAGTGCTACATTCATTCCTGCCACTATCAAAGCTCTTCATAAAACCTGGACGAATAATTTTACAGTAACTGACATTGAATAGCAGAACGAATGTCCGAACTATGAGAATGTCAAGCAAATACCTGCTCGCTCGATATTTCGTCTAGAAATCAAGAAATCAGTAAGCTTGGCTAGCACATCGAAATAGTTGCTCATTACTTGAAAGACAAAATTGCCAATCTCCCTTTACTATTAGAAATTATGCCAAGAATGAATTCGTGAGAGACGGAAACAGAATCTATTTAGAAGCATCTGCTTCTAAAAGTTGACAAGGAATCAAACAGTGAGCGGAGAACATATGCAAGATGCTACCACATTGTAGTTGGTATAGCACTGTTGACAATTGCCACACCAAGAATTTAGTTAGCGACCGTTTGGCCTTGATTTGTGTCATATTTATTCACCAACACAACACCCTTCGCCAGTATTGATCATTGCAAACTCAGCAACTGTTCGCTGCAACGTCCCAAATATCAAAATCTCTTTAGATATTCAACATACTACGACAGACCCTTGTTGTCATTCTACTGTGTGACGCATTCGAATGACATGCTGATATGTCATCTCGCTACAATATGAATACTGAGTGGTTGCCACAGAATTAGATTGCTTAAGCGTATCACTTTGCTAGAAGTGCTAACTGATTCAAAATGATGGCACATGCAGGAACTTAATAAGTGGGCAAAAGGAAATTTTTAGTACCTTGCAGAGAAAGAAAAGTAGTCGTGCGTCGCTTCCGCATTGCTGTGAGCTCTTTCAAAATGTTTCGATCACCACGATTCCTTCAGATTCGAAGAATTCAGATCATTGCGCAAAAGTTTTCTCGATAATGTTGGAGCCTCTGAACATTATTAAAAAAGGTAGCAGGCGCACGAAGAAACGTTCACAGACTTTTCTGTAGCACTTAACATCGACTGTGCCTCCTTACTGTATGATCCGGTTGATAGCAGTCACTGAAACTTCGGAGAATTTGGCGTGTTTAATGTTGAACTGACTGCTCATTGTTCGATTTCTATGGTATTATGTCAGCAGATTGTGCCACTTCATTAACGGTACATGTTCCAATTCCTTTCTAGTCAAACAGAAGAAGAGACGAGATGTTTAATTTTGTGGTGGTAGCATTCTGTCAATAATCATAGGACAACAAGATGTCGATATCACTTGAAGATGTCTGCTATCTTCACTCGCATTCCATTTCTACCGTCGCGTGGTCTAGTCAAGAAGCTGCGAGCTCGTCTCCTCTCCGGACTTCGGTTCGATTCCTGGGTCATGCGAGTGCCGTTGGGGAATCAAGGGTGTTGATGTCTTTATTAATCCCTTTCCACTCATGATAATGGTTTAGTGTCACCACTCCCCATACCAGGGGCTTGGACGGCGCTGACATAGTCAGACTTTAATCTGGAGTGTTTTGATCTTTTAACCCGGTTGCTCTTCCTGACGACTTCCAATGACATTTTCAGGGCTCGACCTCTGGACCGAAAGATCGCTAGGCCAAGCACTCAGCCATGACTGTGGAAACCACACGCTTTACACTCAGTCCCCTCATATTCCGTCCTTCGCCATTAATTCTATCCTACTCAATTCTCTTAAGGTCAAGTTCCATACAGTCCCGTTTCTTAAGTGATTAGCTATCATCCCTTCAATTGTTAGACCGGTTGAGAAAGCTTAGAAGATTGTTGAATTTAACCCATAAATTTGCGTAATAATAACTAAGAGTTGCACCAATGGAAAGAAATGCAAAGGGATTCAGCCATAGATATCCTTTGTTAGTTTATTTATTGCTCTAAAAATACCATACAACTTGATAAGATGATTCATTACATGTAATTTATGACTAAAGAAATTGACAACAAAACTATGGACTGAACAAAAACTCAGCACGAATATCTATTAGGAATTGGAATTCTCAACATGCGTAGTGAATCATGATGGCGAAAGTCATGAAACACTATGCGTGAGAAGTCATCATGGACCATAAATCAGTTAAAGAGCAATCATGAACTAACTATGGGAGATTTCATTTATTTGATAAAATGGAAATTCGTCGTCCCTTCATATAGAAAAGGGTGAACATTGAGATACTCAATTGTGGGGAATCATTCTTCCAGAATTCCGGCCAATTTTCATTTGTGAATTATCCTATCCGAAATTACTTTGATCTCACTATTACAGCTTGTAATGAATACCGGAAATGTGATTTTATGATTGATATCTATTGATAGCTTCATGCTTTTTATCGTGTGTTACTTTTTCATAGATTCTATGAATTATAAATCTATTATATCTTGTTCTTGCATGTTCAATTGAACAATTACGACTTCTGATCTCTCTAGCGCTTTTAGAATAATCCAACAAAATGTTTTCAGCCGCAATATTTTGAAATCTTTATTGGATTATCACTAGCAACGTTACGCGATGCAATATTCCTTATTGCACAGTTATAGTTACTATGTATTATATTCTTTCACTGCATTTTTAATGTCTAAATTGCGAACTGAACCACTAGTAATAGTAGACATCAGTTTCTTGCTACATACACCTTTTGTCCTGATTGATTCAGTAAAGGTGGTCATCGGTCGGTAGTAGGATGAATAAAAATCAAAACTAATTTTTCAGCGTTTCTCGGCCGCTTATTTAAAAATCAAAAATTAAAATTTCTCGACGTTTCGATATAATCTTTGTTAAGAGCATGGATCTGGAGCATTACGTCAACATGGTATTTATAGAAGGATTGAGACGAAAAATTTATTCGCCTCTACCCTTTTCCTTATATGGTCATTGGGAATGCTAAAATGTAAAACAGACCACGAACTATAAAAAATAGAAACATGATCATGGTTCATCATCTGATGGCGGTACACTGCGGAGGAAGAGCGAGATCAATGTTCTATGAGACGCGAGCGACTAGTTTCAGCAAAGTTCTGCTCATTACATAAATTGCACTTTAAATGATAAACAACATTTTCAATCACACATGAGATGTTTGATTTGGAACACGTTCTACAAAATTAGCAAGTAGGTTCATAGCAACGTCCTTCAATTTGCGGTTGGCGTAGAGCAGATTTCAGGGAACGAGACGTGAAAACAAGTTTGATATCTTTGAACAAGCAAATTCTACGAAATAAAGCATTCATTTGTCTGCAACTCATTTCATCAACAAAAGGAAGAGATAGTACAATTCATTCTTCACATCTTTCGAACGTTTGTCGTAATCATCGAAAACTTTATCACAAACAAATTCAACAAAATCAACAGGATAACCATTATACCTATACGTCTCCTTATTAACGACAGAAATACTCTCATTTAACAGGTCATCATGAGAACAGAAACGTTTTACTTGCAAAAATCGTTATAGACAGTATTATGCTTGATATGATTCGGATGGAAAGACAACATCGTACAACCTGAGCAGACTTCTTTAATGTAAAGACTAGTCTCAAAACAATTGACACGTTTATGAATTAAATACATCTAAAAAATGGAAATTTGCTATTTTTCATGACTTCCTCAGTAAAATATTGTAATCGCTTATTTTATTAGAAACGTCAAGAAGCTGATTAGAAGCATCAATATTATCACAAACAGTGAAGCAGTCATCTATACCTCTTCCATAGAATGATGTCTAGGTTACTGGTCCATATAAATAATAAGTCCATATGATTAATGAAGAGCGGAGGAGCGGCACTATTTCCCATAGCTTCTATATACCTTTCATTTGCTTGTGTGATATACCATGTTGATGTAATGCTCCCACAGAATTAGATTCATCTGCGCGTGCTTCGGTTTCAAAGAAAGGAAGAATCACATATAACCCTAATATCAAAATTGCGCATCACAGAATTAGACAACTTGCTCCTTCTCGAATGGATCTCGATGGAAGGATGCTCCTTCTCGTATCGCTTGCTATTGGAAATGGCGAACAATCAAACAATAAGCTGTCAGCAGAGGACACCAGAGCCAGTGAGAGATGCGTGCTTGCTGTGATATCTCTTCGCACACACCAAAACACACATCGTCTAGCTAACATTCGATTCAGTGTATGCACTATGCAGTGAGGAATGGTGAGAAGACGTTGGTGGAATCATCAAGTGAACTAATTTTCGTACGCCTGCTACTTTCTTTAATAATGATCGGAAGGGCCAATATTATAGAGAAAACTTGTGCGCAATGATCTGAATTCTTCGAATCTGAAGGAATTTTGGCAATCGAAGCATTTTGCTTGAACTCACATTAATCCGCAAGGGACGCACGACTTTTTTTCCTATCTCGATAAGGTATTAGGAATTCCTTTTTGCCCACTTAATAAGTTCCTCGATGTCCCGGCGATTTTGTATTAATCAAACTTCTAGCAAACCGAAGCAGATAAACAAAATATTTAATTCTGTGAATGCTCAAGTGCCATGCTCTTGACAAAGACTATACTAAAACTTTAATTTTTGGTTTTTAAATTAACGCTCGAGAAATGCTGAAAGATTTTTTAGTCCTTCCTTCTAATGATAACCAAATAGCTGGCCGAAGCATATAAAGGTTTATATCAAAACAAATTTCATTTTACAAGTACTTGGGTTCCTAAAACCGTGACCCAAGGCATCTTCACATATTTTTGATTCATATTCAGCCTTTTATCTGTTCAATTGCTCACACTCAAGCGAAGATGGTTGCAACAAAGAAGATGACATAAAGATAGATGGCAGCATATATCGAGCATGCTTGGAGAGACCCATTGTCATTGTGGACAATGAATTATTGTTGGGAATGCATCTTCCATCCTTTCTCTAAATTTTGCATCACTTTGCAAACAGTGATGCTCCTACTATGTGAAATTAATGTTCTTCTTTAAGAGCACATGTAGGAACATGTGCGCATGCAGAGCAAATACATACATATTGTGTCTATTAAAATTAATGGATAGCTGGTTCAGGAGAATCGTTATAATTACGCATGTCAGGAAAAAGATCACTCCCTGATGAATAAGAACATCCTTTTAACAAAATGTCGCTAAAGGACATATGCAAGCCGCAACGCTTTGACATACAATGTCTGCTTTAAAAGATATTCTGATTAAATGGAAAATAAACATCGAGACTTCGACTCTCTCTCTCATTATAACAAATCTTCAAATCTATGCATCACCTTTTGTTACAAAGATATGATTTCTAAATGGTATTGCACATTTAGGCTAATGCTTGCAGTTGAATAATAATGGACGAGATGCATCGTGCAAGATTTCTCTCTTGATTTTATCACAATTTATGTTGAGGATTTATTTATCAATAAATAATCATGATATTTCTGAAAGATAAACGTTATCGAATCACACCATACTTATGAGACGACAATCTTCAAATTTCATGTATCTCTAATTTATATGATCCGATATTTTATGAGCCGATTGCGTATCTAAAAATGTTATCCTAAAATATGATAACAAAATATGGAAGAATTCAGATTATAAGCATAAATACTTTCATATATTTTAAATACTCAATAATGATTTTGCGATTGATTGATATTGGAATATCGTCGAATATTTTGGAAATGTACATGTAATTCACCAGTTTTGATGATGCGTAGATACAAATAGGTCTTATCAAACACATGCATTTTGATCCATCAAAACTTTGAAACTATCACTATTCCTGGCAGACAGTTAACAGCTGTGGTAATCATGGAAAAATTGACGACGATTCAATATTTAGTCAACGATCTACTTTCAGTAAATCCATCATCATTTATCAATTTGTCCAAGTGGACAAGTCGCTTAGATTGAGCAATCTGTTCAAACACTGTCTGAATATTTGATTAGTGCAAGACAGAAGACAAGTCAAATACAGACGACGAATGATTAAATTTAGATTCAATTTGTCTTTGGCTGCAATAGACTGATAATCATATGTCATGTGTACTCATTACTATCAGAGCGCAGATCCGTTATAACTGCTTATGGACATGATTCCTTGAAATCTCGTTTTCTCACCTTTATCATCCTCCATCACCGGCATATAGACGCTTAGTGTGCATTTTTAGCTACAACTGCCCTGTTACAAAGGATTTTGTAGGGATTTTAGCGGGTTCCCAAAAGAAGAGCTTTGTCGGGTTTTAGAGAGCTGGAGGTCCAGGGGACCCACAGCCATATCTTTCTGAGGATATATCAACAGCTTATGTTCATGTAATTTCATTATTTTTGACAATGATTCAGTATGTGATATTTCATTTCAATTGAATCAGTAGAAGTATGGCAGATAGGCAAGGGGGTCCACTGAACATTTCTCAGGCCTTTGAAGGCTAAACCCCAGAGGGTGTGGAAATTCCTATCAAAAATTTTCTATCAGTTTAAAATGATTTTGTGCACGTCCACGATGGTGCAAAATGCGTGAAAATCATTTAGATATTGTTTGCACCATGATCGTGCATGTGCGCTGTGTTAGAAGATCGCAAAATGGGAATGTTTGGCATTTACATATGATCATGCGTGGCTGGTTTGGCTATATGAACAACTCGGCATAGAATAACGTTCAAGATGAAATATATTATCCTGCTGAGAATAACCTCCAGATTTCATGATATCTGGCGCTTTGTTAGTTTTGCGTAAAGCGTCTTCTAACTTCAAACATATTCTACAATATCTGACTGCTCATGAGGCGAAACGTGAAGTGCCATCTGTAATGGCATCATGCTCTCCGGGAAAGTCAGTTGCACCACCGAGAAAGAGAAGTCATCCACCTTGTGATATACTGAAGTTCCCAAGCTGTTCTGTGAGATTTGTATTTTCAAATCAAGGTAAACTACCTATTTACTGTTATCGCCATTTCTCTCCGCCAACAAGTCAGGTGGATAAATTCTTTGAAGCAAAGAATCAAAGTGTTTATAATTGCAACACATATGTTGTCAATGTATCTTGATGTAGGTGATAACAAGCGTGCTCATCAAATTTTGCATAAAAACATATTCGCAGTGTAAGAGGAATAGGTTACCTGGGAGTGGACTAGAATTTCCTCCCATTGGAATTCCTTTAATCTGCCCGAAAACTAAATTACCGAATGTGATGTAGGTCTGTGATAATAGGAAATGTATGAATGGTTTCTTTTAACTTCTGTTTACCAAAACAGTGATAACCATTATATTTTTTCATTGAGCAAAAGGACTTATCATATCCAATGCAAATAAATTTTCTATTTGACGAATTAAACACCAAATTCATAATAGCGAATAAGCGATCTTCAATCAATTTTTGATCAAGATTCGCATAAAAGGCTAAAAATAGAAAACTTGTAATGAATGAACTTGCGTCGAATTTATTCCGTGTAGAAATTCTTGTGTAGACTTTTTACTCCATAGACAATCGAAACCGCTGTTTTTCTTAAATGCCATCTGATATCTCTGAAAATTGTTCTGTAAAATACTCAAGACTGAATTTATTTTGATGGAAAGATTTTTTGATGTACAGGGTCGTACACGTGCCATGAATTTTACGTTTTATAGAGTTTTGTGGATTTTTGGAGTCAAATGCAAGTTTTGGCACTTAATTTTCCATTTTTCTCACAGAACGATAGTTTGAACTCGTTTTTTATAATTGTTGCATGTTGTTCAATTACATTTTATTTAACATTTTTTATTTTTTGCATTTTTTTAGGTTTTTATTTTTGTGATATGCTCATCTAATGAATTCTTGATTTGAATTTATATGGCTTTCCAACTCAGGTTTTTGGAGATTATTTGTTTGTTACCAAAACTGAAGAGTTGACGTAAATCTTCACTGTCCAAATATGCGCCTGCGCTTGGCCTTGTGGTAGAGTGTTCGCTCTGCGTCCGGGAGACCTTGGTTCAAATCTTGGTCGGGTCAAACCTAAGACTTTTAAAATAGGTACACTCTGCATTCTTGCTAAACACTCAGTACGGAAAAGAATGAGAGTGGTAAATGACAACTCGGCCACATGGAAGAAAGGCTCCGTGCCTAATATGCTTCCGAGTATAAACAACGCTCATTTACTTATTTATTTATGCAAATCACCCGTTATTACGTGGCCATAGTGAGGGTAAACAAAAGATTGCCTTTTGTTACATGAGCATGGATTATTCATGATGTCGATCACATCACAAAATTCCAGATTGTACACACATTGATCGCAAAATATAGACATGAGATTGAGTGAGTTTATTGTCTGAGATTCGAACGGGTTGTTTATGGTTGTTCGTTCTTTTACCTTTCTTTTCTCCGAGTCTAGCTTCAGTTTATTTTGATGTACGCTGTCAGTATAAATGTGACCATGGAGAATAGTTCCATTGATAGATGGCAAAGACCGCACGCCAGGAATTCTTTTGGGAGCGCCTAAGTCCAAGAGCATATGCATGATGGTTGTGCCCTGTGTGGCGATAGTTTGGTCTCGTTACTTGGTGTCAGGGTGGTACTTGTTGTGTTCCTGACTCGTACGAGCTAGTGCTTATGACTGGGAGATACACCCCTGTAGCTATCAATGTGTCACTAGCCTGAGAGACTAGAGTCAGCTGCTGACAATATGGACAATTGCTGACAGGGTTGTTTTCGTTAGACGTCAGCATGACACTGTGCAAACTAACCGCGGTTAAGGAGCTTGATGGGAACCTTCCCATAAGAGCAGATATGTTCCTTGTCAGCTTAATTGAGTGTCCCTGTATACCGGCATCATTTGTATCATATCAGGATTTCGAAGGGTAATGAAGAGCTATGGTTAGTTTGTTGCTGGGTGGATTGGGCTAGATTGTTGCACACTGGGTCCCATTCTGCACCTTTGGATGTATGCCATGTCAATCCTCTTCGGATTGTTCTTTGCTACATTTTTTGGATTTTCCATGTCGCTTTGAGAAAGAGTTGTGGTTACATTATATAAAACAAGTGTCAGCTTGCGGCCATCAACTTCAAAACCATTGAACCAGCCAATGCATACAGTTGACAGAATTTGTTATTCTTGTAGCAATGGCAATTAAGACTGTTTATCTTACACAGAAATTAAGTTCGTTAATTGTTGCAAGGTCCTCTTCTTTAATCCTGCGTAATTTCAATATGCAGACGTCTTTTTGCTATTAGGTCAAGCTCTAGATCAAAATTTCAAACAATCTTTCAGCCAAGCCTTTTAATTCATAGGCATAAACTATTTCATAGGAGTAGAGTGCAACGGCGCATGACTCTGAATATTGATTGCTTAACTTCCATTCCATGCGAAGAACGACTAAGACATTTAAATCTACCATCCCTATACAATGTTGTCGACGTGTAATGGACCTCACGGAAGTATTTAAAATTATGAATCACCGCACGCCCTATGATCCAAATACTTTTTTCATCCGAAATGCGTCAATCACTCATGGTCACTCTCTGAAACTCTACAGACAACCGTGCAATCGTAACACTCGGCTTAATTTTTCCCCCAAAGAATTTTGGATGACTGGAACGCACTTCCTGAAGAAATCGCTGTCTCCAGCTCTGTGAAAGTGTTTAAGTATAAATTGCTTGGCTTCTTATGCAATGATAATGTAACTATTCATGCAGTGTAACGCAATGTGTGCATCAAAATGCATTTGTCCATCAACCTGCCTTGGTGCTCTATTGCACTTATTGGTGCATTTGAATAAATTCCTAAATAAATTATGCAAGCCTAACTATCACCTATATTTCTCAAAGGTGTGAGTGTGACATAATGCGCATAGGTTGTTTATAAATTAAGTGAGTAATAGATAGGATAACATCGATCATGAACATTTCTAGTGCTACTCCTTCCCAACTATAAACCTCAAAGAAATTATTCTTCATATGGAACGCATAATGTCCACGTTCTGAAACAAACTGCCAACTTCCTTTGATGGAATAGATTATCACCATGACATAGTTTTATCCCTTATGGATAATTTATCGAATCTCCATGCTCTTATGTCATTACCCGTAAGCAATGTATAATATATCCTGTTGAGACCTTCGTCAACAGATTTTTCACGGGACAAAATCCCAAGAGATTGCAACAAACCAATTTCAATATTTCCACTGAATGACGGACTCACTTGACACTTACGCTTTTAATTCTTTATCCTGTTATTACTGTGAGCATCGATACCCAAAGCATGAAATTTGTCTTATACATTGCACTTCATTGTATTTCTTTTTTGTGAATAAATTAATGAATGATCGCTTACTGAGGAAAGATTATGATTAGAATACATCATTGAAAACCATATTCCCCAATAATGATATGTATGTCATAATTGCTATGTTTGAAAAGAGATTTAAAGTAAACCTGAAGCGGACAGAAAGGCATTTCTGCACTTTAGGCGATGGCTCTTGATAAATACCATGGTATAGAATTCCTAGTATCGATAGACAAGTGCCTGCTTCAATAACGCCGATAGAAATAAATCTATGGAACTTATGTGCGTGTAGAGCACGCCAACGTATGAAAGATCCCATTCTATAATGCTAGTAACACCAGAAATATAGATTTCTGTCCTGGTAATAGTCAAACGACTGATTCCTCCACTGAAATTTGAGGTCTGTGGTTATGAGAAGACTATTAGCCATTCGCCAGATGTAGCCCCCGTTAGGTTATAGCTAAGCCCATAGAGTAGGAATATATATGTAGAGTGTCGACTCAAAAAAGTATCTGTATACAGTGAAGATTTTTATATGAAAAGATTCAGTTTTTTTGCGGAGATTACGTTCTAGTGGTCCAAAAGATTATTTGAGCAGTTTCAAAAAAAGTCAAAATCTTGCCAATTTATATACTACCGAGATGACGGCTCATATAAGTAGTATGAAACAAGATGGATGTCAAAAGGAATGAATGTTTGCCAATAAGCATCCTAACTAAGCGGAATTAAGCTAATTATCAACGGAATTTCATGATCCGTATTACAATGGAAGTCTTCACGAAAGAGTCGCGATATCATTCGTGCTTTTTTAGGCTGAAATTTCAAGTTTTCGTTCAATTTTCACTGGCATGATTTTATGATTCACTGCATTCATGTTTCATTTCTTGAATCTGAATAGTGATGTGGACCCATTTACATCTTTCAAAGTTAATTGAAATCATTGTATTTGACTATGTGATTTTGGTTGCCAGTGGCAAGTTGTCTGTGATATGATCACCCTCAAGAAAATACTCTTGAGGTTGAGCATGAAAGTAATAGGTACCCATTGAATTGCTAATTTAACAAACACTAAATCTCCAAGGCTGTCATGACACTGAGAATCTGTAGAATACCATCATTCCGTTTGCATTACAATCATGATCACTCAATTTCGTGGCAATTTCTTCAAAACTGCAAAAATTTCCATATCTCGCATTTGGTAACAATTACCAACTATATCCCCTCGAGTTCATTTAATAAAATCAAAGGTCGATACACATTGGGGATTTAATAAATGCGGAATTTCCACTCTACCTAATATGCCTACTCTATGGTTAGGCCTCAGCCACACTGAAAGCAAAGCAAACGTATTTCCGAAAGCTACTAAGTAATCGCTCTGCTTCCCTTTGCTAGCTGTGTGGCAGTCTGCAACTGCTGCCATGAGGACTTTATATTTGCTGCAAAACGCTGTGCTCGGAATCGCTTGGAAAAGCTCGCAGTGTGACTGAGGCTTTGAGCATTCATTCTTATAATCATCTGTCCCCCCTACCCGGCTGCTTTCTAATTGAAGACTGCTAGAGGAAGAGTGCGAATGATCGAGAGATATCTGCTACCCCTCTCCCATCTCCTCTTGTCTCGATTTCTCATTACACTTTCGGGGAGCGCCTCAAGGCTTTCTTTTCAATTTTATCATGTCAGCAACATGTGCCCAGGACAGCAATTACCTCGTATAATAACTTCGTGAAAACATAAGCCAAACCACAGAATTAGACAGGTCGTCTCTTCCTCTAATTGACTAGAAAGGAAGCATTGGAACCACGGAATTAGATTCATCTGCACGCGCTTCGGTTTCCTAGAAAGGAAGGGCTATATGCAACCTTAATATCAAAATGGCACATCACAGAATTAGACAACTTGCTCCTTCTCGAATGGATCTCGATGGAAGGATGCTCCTTCTCGTATCGCTTGCTATTGGAAATGGCGAACAATCAAACAATAAGCTGTCAGCAGAGGACACCAGAGCCAGTGAGAGAGGCGTGCTTGCTGTGATATCTCTTCGCACACACCAAAACACACATCATCTAGCTAACATTCGATTCAGTGTATGCACTATGCAGTGAGGAATGGTGAGAAGACGTTGGTGGAATCATCAAGTGAACTAATTTTCGTACGCCTGCTACTTTCTTTAATAATGATCGGAAGGGCCAATATTATAGAGAAAACTTGTGCGCAATGATCTGAATTCTTCGAATCTGAAGGAATTTTGGCAATCGAAGCATTTTGCTGGAACTCACATTAATCCGCAAGCGACGCACGACTTTTTTTCCTATCTCTGTAAGGCACTAGGAACTCCTTTTTGCCCACTTAATAGGTTCCTCGATGTACCGGCGATTTCTTATTAATCACACTTCTAGCAAACCGAAGCAGATAAGCAAAATATTTAATTATGTGATTGGAACATGCAACGTTAATGAAGTGGCACAATCTGCTGACATAGCACTATAGCAATCGAGCAATAACCAACCAGTTCAACACTAAACACGCCAAATTGTGCGAAGTTTCAGTGACTGTTGTTAACCGGTTCACACAACAAAGAGACACAGTCGATGTCAAGTTCTACAGAGAAGTTTGTGAACGTTAGTCGTGGGCCTGCTAACTTTTTTAATGATGATCGGAGTGCCCAACATTATCGAGAAAACCTTTGCGAAATAATCTGAATTCTTCGGATCTGAAGGAATCGTGGCGATTGGAACATTTTGAAAGAATTTACAGCAATCCGCAAGCCTCGCACGACTATTTTTCCTATCTATGCAAGGTATTAAAAATTTCCTTTTGCCCACTTAATAAGCTCCTGCATGTGCCATCGCTTTGAATCAATTTGTACTTCTAGCAAAGTGATGCGCTTGAACAATCTAATGCTGTCAGCCAAACTGATATGAAGATGACTGTTTCATTGCAAAATGCATACGCTAATAGAAATAACCGACTGTTTATGCTTCTAGATTTACAGCCGGGACAGCGACCGGTTCCAGCCATGTAGTGCACAATTTCAAAATTCTTGATGTCGTAAAAAATACATCAATGAAATTCATGTGAATATTTGTGATGTGTGTGGAAAGTAATCTGCAAGCGTGAATCTAAAAAACGTCTTCCTTTGAATGAACACCCTTCACACTTTTCAACAAGTCAACCAAGAACAACAATAAATCGCGGAAACTGCAAAAAATAAATAAATCCGGCTATAGGGCCGCTCAGCTGAAAAGCGCAAATTTCGATTAAATTGATGATTTTACTGCATAGTTTCAATACTTTATCTGTCACAGCAAATAAGGAGAGAAAAATATTCTGCAGAGTCATTACGATATTTTACGTGTTTATAAACCGATGAGTTGCTGTTAGTCAGATGCTCTCAACCGAGCATATGTAAACATATTACTGTGAACGTGAGCAGCGTTCTGATGTTCTCTGTCTTTCAATTCTTATGAAAAAGTTCATTCCATCACTTGAATTCGGATCTTTCAAGGGAAAGCAAAATCATGACTCATAACCAAGGAATTCTGAAAATTCATTTGAAAATTGAGATCACTGACGTCAAGCTTGTTGCTAACCATAGAGTAGGAATATATATGTAGAGTGTCGACTCAAAAAAGTATCTGTATACAGTGAAGATTTTTATATGAAAAGATTCAGTTTTTTTGCGGAGATTACGTTCTAGTGGTCCAAAAGATTATTTGAGCAGTTTCAAAAAAAGTCAAAATCTTGCCAATTTATATACTACCGAGATGACGGCTCATATAAGTAGTATGAAACAAGATGGATGTCAAAAGGAATGAATGTTTGCCAATAAGCATCCTAACTAAGCGGAATTAAGCTAATTATCAACGGAATTTCATGATCCGTATTACAATGGAAGTCTTCACGAAAGAGTCGCGATATCATTCGTGCTTTTTTAGGCTGAAATTTCAAGTTTTCGTTCAATTTTCACTGGCATGATTTTATGATTCACTGCATTCATGTTTCATTTCTTGAATCTGAATAGTGATGTGGACCCATTTACATCTTTCAAAGTTAATTGAAATCATTGTATTTGACTATGTGATTTTGGTTGCCAGTGGCAAGTTGTCTGTGATATGATCACCCTCAAGAAAATACTCTTGAGGTTGAGCATGAAAGTAATAGGTACCCATTGAATTGCTAATTTAACAAACACTAAATCTCCAAGGCTGTCATGACACTGAGAATCTGTAGAATACCATCATTCCGTTTGCATTACAATCATGATCACTCAATTTCGTGGCAATTTCTTCAAAACTGCAAAAATTTCCATATCTCGCATTTGGTAACAATTACCAACTATATCCCCTCGAGTTCATTTAATAAAATCAAAGGTCGATACACATTGGGGATTTAATAAATGCGGAATTTCCACTCTACCTAATATACTTACTCTATGTTGCTAACGAAGGATAAAGCATATTGTTAATGGATTAATTGCGTTTTTAAGACAGATTTTTAAAACTGATTTTCTCATGCTTAATTTTGTGTGTGAAAGAGACTAATTTGAAGTATTTTTTGTCCAAATAGATGTCGGTGTTGTCCGAAAATAAATTCCAAATACTATCTTGTCATTTTTCCTATGAATTCTTTGTTGTGAGGAGCATTTCAAGCAAGTCCAAAATGAGTAGTCGGAATTTTAACCAAGACATCGGCCCGTTGAATATTTTAGCAGAACAGATAACTTTCAAAAATCACCCTTTCACTGGAAAAGTGTGCCCTTTTCATGGAATGTTATGTACAAACTTTCTCATATCAATGACACTCTGTTTACGATTTAAAAGAGCAGTCGGTGAAGGATGGGAGTCATATGCCGTATCATTAATGTTACTAAAATGCGATCATAGAGTGAATCCGATTCTATTCTTGATGAAGGAATTCAATTACACTGATCATGGCGACGAGCATGTGATCTTGGAGTCGCCAAAAATTACGAGTGTATTTATCTTTTGCTCGAAATGACTTGAAATAAGATTGACATCTACTTCTCAAGACATTTTTCCTAAAGCATCTTCTATTTCATGTCGACATGCAATTGATGGCAACCAGATAAGATGATTGCAAGTTTGTTTAATGCAACCGACGCTAGAAAATGCACAAAATAGCATGCGTTTGAAAGAAATAGTCGGTTTCTGGATCAATCTACATGTAAATGCATGCTAACATGGCACCACGGATAAATTTGATGGTTATGCCTTTATATTTTCACCTCTTGCAGATAGTAAATATTTTAGATGCACTGGAAGCTGTCTTTTCTAAATTAAGCAGCCATTGTGAAATGGGCAGATTTACAGAGAAAGAGCACTTGAACTGACTTCTGCCTGCAAGATTGCAAAATTTAGCCTCCTCTTGCTTATTGCAAGGAGACATGAAATCTGCGGGTTAACGGTAGTGGAGATTAGCTGAAAATTGCTAATCACATCAATACTAACAAATAAAGCGGCATCGTAAAATCGTAAAAAATCTCCATTTTTGTAATAATTTTAAATGTAATCACATTGTAGCCTACCTCTTACAGGTACTTTACAGCATGCCCAATTATTCATGAAAGCTTTGTTGCGATACAGAAATATGTTTTCACTCCTACACAAAATCAGAGAAGAATTTCTCCATTTATCATAAACAATGTTATGCTCAGTCCATATCATGCATATCAATTTTGTAGTCAAAATCAAAGTTTGACTGTGACAAAAGTGTAAAACGGTCACTTAGTACTTTGTTTGATCTCAAGAACTACATTTGCATTCGAAAAAAAGCTTCTGTAAATAATATTCGAATATTATTGGCTGTGTACTATGATGCGCTCAACTCAACAAATATTCAAAAGATACTTTTTAAATCATCCATTTTTTGATAGTAGCATGATATGAAATGCCGTTGCACCCCTTTCCATCGCCGAATATGGATATTTTGTCACCGAAGCAAGACCACAACCTCCGAAGACGTTGACGCAGTAATATTAAATTAAAAGAGACACATCATTTTTTCATGCATCTAATAAAGTAGTGGATCTGGCCCTACGAAACACACAGAACATCGCTTGTCGTTGACGGGAGAATTCTCGATTAACAATGGAATGAAATGAAGCAAAATATAGGTCAAATTACCATAGAAAAGATGTGCGACCAAGGTTATCTGCTATACCAACAGAACTACGAGCTACCTACATGCAACTGTGTGAATTGTCAGCAAAACGTGTGGCAAAAGCAAAATTTGCATGTCAGTTCACTTATCATCTATTCAACACCTTTGCTAGGTATTGAAGCGAATTGAATTTAGGCGGAACTCGGACTGCCGAATTTTAAAATAATACTCATTGAAGTCCTCATAAATTTGACATCTATTTTGTACTGTGTTTTTTTTTCAATCGAGAAGTGCCACAGTCAGTCGCAGACATAGTTCAGTATTCTGAGGGCTGAAGATGTTACGCACCTCTGCAAATTCAAAAATCTTTAGAAAGTTCATCACTAAACCTTTTACTGAAAGTCCTCAGCATCAAATACATGAATACCAAATGGAAATCTTCATGAAATCATGTTGGCAAATCGGTAAAGTCATCTCGCTTTCACTGGTGCGTTTGATTGGTCGCGTCACTCGTCAAATGGTTTGATGTAGTGAATTCAATCTCAATATCCCGAGAATTTAACCACTTGTGCCAAAGAGTGCGGAAATCTTATGTGTTACTCCGGCAAAAAATAGTATTTTGCAGCGTTTAGCGTAGACTTCTTTGAAAGTGTTAAAAATTGCTTTATGTACCTCTTGAACTGATCGATTTCTCTACTACGAATTAACTTTTCTTTAACTTGACATATGTGACATTTCATCTCTCACTCGAGTAAACTCTTCATGTCCTCATCAAGTTCATGCACTGTCGATATTACAACCGACAGGTGGATTGTCTGAGCAAGTACTCCATTAATCACATCCTTCATCAATATGAAAATACTCATCACCAGATTATTCTTTCGACAGCGTCTTTGAAAGTTCAGTTCATAAAGCCAGCACTTAAGAAGGAGTAAAAGAGCGGAAAGCTTTTCACAAGCGTTTTCAGAATCACGACCTAATGAATCAAAGATCATCCATTCACATGACCCAGAGATGTCAAAGTATCCATATTAACATAGAAATCAACAATGCCATATATAGTTGCCATTATCAAATTCTATGATTTGTAATTTCAGAAATAGAAGAATGAAACAAGGTGAATTTCTATGTTGAATATCTAAAGAGAATGACGACTATGAAGTCAATAAAGGACACCAACACCCTTGATTCCCAGACCGCACTCGCCCGACCCAGGAATCGAACCGAAGTCCGCGGTGGAGACGAGCTCGCACCTTCTTCACTAAGCCACGCTGACAGTACAAGCGGAATGCGAGTGAAGGTAGCAGTCATTTCCAATTGATATTGAAACCTTATTGTCCTGTTATTCTACGTCCTCATTTCTACGTATTTTACGTGTGTAATATATCACTGAAATCAGGCTTTACGTGTTGTAGAAAGTCCGAGTCATAGATTTAATGTACGAGTCTCCGGACTGACATCTGTTATACATCATAACTTATTTAAATGCCGCAAGAATACATTATCGCTCAATGAGCTGTTTGTGACTTTTAATTGAAATATGTATATATCCTGTTGTCATGAAGGTACGTGTACATTATGTTGTATGATTGCCATAAATTCAAATTTCAATAATCTTAGATGTAAGGTTACTTCTTAGCTCATTGAATAATTGCGTATGACTGCAAATTACATGGAAAAGCACTACAAGCAGACATTTAAATTTTAGAAAGAAACATTTTAATCTGAACTAGTGTTCAATTGAAGTGTGACTTGCACTAAAGCACTGTTTTAAAGCACGTTTTTGACTGAAAACAATTTTTTGTTTGCATATTTTTTTCAAGTAATGACGTGCGATGTTAAAGTTCATTATCTAATTATGCTTCGAAAATATTGGCCTGCCAGTAGAATCCTCAGCCAGCATGGACAAATTCGAGCCATGTAGTGATTGAAAGACTAATCAAATAGATCAACGTCTTCGACACATTGGTATGCTGCATGCATAGACTTTTCGATATTCTGCATCTTTCGTATATCCAATTGACATATCGTGAAGTCCATGAATGCATGCCTGAAGTGGACTATGTATTTCGCCATGGATAAATCATGGATACTTGATCTTTCCTGGTTAGATGAGCAGTTCTAGTCAAAGTGGTCTTCTAACCAAAAGGTCGTGAAGTTCTGTTTTGATTAAACTGTCGCATGGAAAGTCTAGAGAAAATTGAATAACAGGAACCCTCTTGCCAAATCAGAAACATATAACAATTCTTATTACAAATATCCTTTACAATTTTATCCTATATTAGGCAACATATTGACGACATGGCAACTATAGTAGACGACATGCAAAACCTAGCATGATTCTGTTAAAATTGTAGCCCGAGCATAAATTTCCACATGACAATTTGAATGTAGATTTATTCAAGACTACTTCCACAAGCTGCAATATGTATACATGCCAGAACTTGCGGCTGGTGAAAATTTCTGTTACTCACTTTCATTTCGAGGCTTCCCCTGTGACAGCTTCATCGAAATCGAGTTCTAAGACCATTTTGACTTGATACTGGAAGGCCTGCGTGTATTGTCACGATTGTGTGTCATTGCCACTCCATCTACCGGTAGTTAAAAACTACGAAGGTCGCGTTGGATAATAATCCGTCTTTTGATCTTTTTCAAAATGTTTTAGATGGTACATTCCTCGCTTACTTCTGCCAGGTAGAAGCGATTGCTCTCATACTCTTCAATCTAGAATGCTATGAGTTGTCAAGACCGAATTCCTACCAAGTCATGTCAAAAAGTCTGCACTCCGTGTGAGACCTTGGTGCTTGACCAAATGGGTTCACTATGTGATTCAAGACATTGAATCCAGATCGATATGGCCGACTTCGAATGCTTCCCTTGGAACCAAATTGAACCAAAAATTGACAAAATGACATTTACGTGATACGCATGTTGCGTTTTGTCATCAGTATCACTAATTACAAGATGTTAAAAAATGGTCAGATATCCTAGATTGTGAATGCGTCGTTAATTTCACTTCGTGATCATTTCATAATAATTTAATCCAATATTTTACTCAAATTGTCATGAACGATTCTGATAATAGATGCAACTCAGCGTACATAAACGTACGCACACCTGCCGCACACAGATTATCTTACGTGTTGCTGAATCAGCCTTTGATTCCATCTTGTGCCTGGAAACCGATATTTAATTGCATATGCATGATTCACTCATCTCTCAAATAGATGATGGAAAACACAGTATTTGAATTTCTTTTGGATTTTTTAATGTTGCACCGATGATTGTGAGACAGTATTCTTCTAAAGCCTTTCCTTAATAATTAAAATATTGCCACTGGCTTTCTCAGGAATACGTATGTTTATTTCGTCCAATATTTCGTCCTTCTTCCACAGGGACAGACGTTAGACTGACACGGCATTACAAGATGATCGGGTCATGATCACATTTCAGCCAGTGACATGCAACACTATCAATAACAAAAGGAAACAAAGGTAAGCAAGTCACCATAGAAAGTAAGTAAGTCACATCTGTACAGTAAGAAGTCACTATCTGCGATACTACTCTCGAATGAACGGGAGTACCACCTCACCAATGCAACCATTGATTAGAGAGTGTAAATTACCATCTCGTTGGATATACATGGCTTCTCTTGCTCGTCTTGCGGAACCATCTCTTTCAATTCTCCTTATATGTGAAACCATTTCAAAGCAACTGTTGCTTACCTTTCTCCTCTTTTGTACCGGATAGCCGAAAACGAGGACTTCTTATTGGTGAAAACTGGAGAACAACACGAAATGCATCTTCTTCTCAATTGGCAAGTTCTAAAGGGTCACTTCGTCATCGATTTACAGAGAATGGTTATCCTAAGAAATGGATTGGCAGATATTATGACCAACCTATTGAGAGACGAGCCCGTAATGAAGAAGAAGATCCCCTAACTTATTTGAAGATCCCATTCATTGACGAACAAACCAGGAGAAGAATTGGAAAATTAACCAAACAGTGTAAGATGGAAAACAAAATAAGGGTTATATATAAAACTGAACGTCCATTAAGTCACCGATGGCGTAAGCAGAGGGAGAAGCCGATATGCAAACTAGATTGCTGGACCTGCAAGATTGGACAGAAAGAGAAACGATGCTATATGAAGAACGTGATCTATGAAATAAGATGCAAACTATGCGGATTGAAGTACATTGGTCAAACAGAGAGAACAGTGAAATCCAGAATCAAGGAGCATATCAAGACTAGAACCTCGGCAGTATATGAGCATTTCATCGATGAGCACACATCCCTGCCTGAAGACAACATTGAGTGGAAAGTAGTGGAGACAATAAGAGATGGTTCCGCAAGACGAGCAAGAGAAGCCATGTATATCCAACGAGATGGTAATTTGCACTCTCTAATCAATGGTTGCATTGGTGAGGTGGTACTCCCGTTCATTCGAGAGTAGTATCGCAGATAGTGACTTCTTACTGTACAGATGTGACTTACTTACTTTCTATGGTGACTTGCTTACCTTTGTTTCCTTTTGTTATTGATAGTGTTGCATGTCACTAGCTGAAATGTGATCATGACCCGATCATCTTGTAATGCCGTGTCAGTCTAACGTCTGTCCCTGTGGAAGAAGGACGAAATATTGGACGAAATAAACATACGTATTCCTGAGAAAGCCAGTGGCAATATTTTAATTATAAATACATCCAGGAATGGCCTCCCTTATTCCAATGTACCTTTCCTTAATTCTTTTAAAATAAATTTCTTTTCCATGCTGGTCATCATTATCATGCATGGTTTCTTTATTTCATGCCTTCCAGTATTAAGCTTACATGGTTAACGTATAAATTGTTCCAGGAAAAGATCATCTCCTAGCTTCAATATCTATTGTACCGTCCAATTGCATTGTATCAAGTATGCGCTATAAAACGTTGTTCACTTCTTGTTCACTAGATTTCATTCGCGAATTTTCTTTGTAACAGTATTATTCTATTTATTTTCACATCAAATCAAATATTTGTGACATCATGAGTCTAAAAGTATAGAATAAGAATTAGAATTCTAATAAGCTTATTTAAGCAAAAGCGTAGAATTTCCTGCTTATTACAATAAGCTTTAAATGTAGTGAAATATGACATCGTGCTGGAACATATCAGATAAGTCTTGAATAAGTCATAACACATTAGTTTTTCCTTCTCAAATTTTGAGATATTATCCATAAGCAGGAAATCCTGTGTGTTAGCGAAATAAAACCTCAATTTTAAAAAGAATGCCAATCAACCCTTCGACAACTTCATCTGCTAGCGTCTTTTCATATCTGCATTTTGTTTTTCTAGAAAGTTAATGGAATGAAAAAGTTTCTTCAACTTACATAAGACGAGTGTGAATGTTCTTTTCTCATTCTCTTATAACAATACTTTAAGATCTCACGTTTCCATCCATCACTCAAGCGCACTAATTCTGAGAAGATTTTCCTGAGGGAAAGTAAGAATCACAGACATCGCGCATACATTTCATCTACTGTTTTCATCTCAAATCTCAAATTTACAGTCAAATTACAGCATAGTAATTTACAATAATTACAGTAAAAAAATTAAATTACAGTATGTAAATTTACAGTCAAATTTACAGTCCTCAATGATTCGCGTCTACAGTATACTCGCATGTTCAATTCGGCGATCTAATCCATTATCGTTGTCCCTCCTACCTCATTCCTTGTCCACTTATGCATACAGTCATTGAACAAAGCATGAGCTGAGTATGACAGATTCCATGATCAGGAAGCAAACAGATAAAGAGAGGTTGACATGCTTTAGAATATAAATTTAGACGGACAGACTGTAATAGAATTTAGCGGAAACTAACCTTGTGACAGGAATTACTCAGAAATTTGACTCAGTCTTACTCACAAAATTAGATTTCTGAAGCGAGTCAATTTGCCATTGTACAATCAAGCGATAGCACATACAGGAGCTAAATGGTTTGATGGAAAATTTTGGTGCAGTGGTTGAAGAAACAGATTACAAGTGGTGAATTCTTTCTAAACACTCTGTAAGTGTCCATATCGTGTCCATATCTGTAAACACTCCATATCGTGTCTTAAGGCTCTGTAATTCTATAATTTTGTGTATCATTTAAAGTTTAACTCGAACTATGAATTTTGAATTCTTATAATCCTGTCAAGAAAAGGAAATATCTATAATGAATTGAAGATCTTTGATTTAGTTATGATTGAATTGCACATAGCTAATAGCAAAAGCTTGTTCTCATTTTATCATTCAGAAATATAAACAAACTTGATAAATACTGCGCACTAAGTGCATGGTTAATTTAGAATACGAAATCGGAATGAATTTATTTTTGGATAAATGTCGGCTATCGCAGAAAGTTGAGGGTGCGAAAATATTCAATATGCACGAATGCAACAAAATACATGTAAGCTTAGGGCGAATACTACAATATGTACGAACTTTCAATGCACGGTATTGTCAATCCCAAAAGAAACTAATGATAATCACCACGAGCTACGATAATAATCGTAGCTAATGATCACCAAGAGTATTTCATTTTTGAAATATTCTGTAAATTGAGTAGAATTTTGATAAAAAGTCATAACTTTCTGCTCTTATCATGTAGGTCTCCTAAGATTCAAATCAAAATATAAACTTTTATAACTTGATTTGCATATATGCAGCATTTATAGAAGACCCAAGTTTCGTATAGAAAACCCAAGTTTTGTATCACCCAAAACCCAAGGTCAAGCCTTGCAGAATCCCCATACCCCCACAGAATTAGATACCCAATTTATTTACTATTTTTCTTCACATACACGTAAAATAACTGACATCCGATATTTCATTTTCAGTGGAACTTAAGACATAACACGATCCGCAGCTGCATTTGATGATTGGATAATAAATAACACAATGATTTTTACTGCAATTTCTTTTCTGTCGCCGTATCAACTACTGTATCACTTTTACAGTACCTAGCCAAAAGTAACGTTCTCGGCCAAATAGTTTCTTATAAGGTCAGATTGTCACCCTGGATATATATTTCTTCATAAACAATAATTGCAACACTGTCATTCTTTGCGATCACATGGAACATGCGTGTCACTCAGTTGTGGATTTTCAAACTGACTGCGTAGGCTATCTACATTTCTTAATAAACTTCCCGCAGGTAAATCGAGATGTCGTATACTTTGCTTCTTGTCAACGAACGAGTCAAGAGAAAGTCCATCTAAGGTCATCGATCACTGTGAAATGAAACTTCGTGTATGTTTTGACTCTTCGACTATTATTTCTAGTAGGTTTGTAGGTTCTTGAACGAATCAGACTAAATTTTAGAGATCTTCGTGCAGGGTTATAACCAGGGATGCGGAGTCCTATCATTTTGATAGGACTCCGACTCCGGGGGTTGATAGGACTCTGACTTTTGATAGGACTCCGACTCCGGGTGGCAAGCATATATAGCCTAGTTTTTGAAAAAACTGATAACCTACACCATAGTTCATTATAGGCTTACCTGAACTTATGTTTAGTGATCATTTCTGTATCAATTATCAATCATTTTCGATGAAATTTGTCAAATGTCGTTTTAAGTTAGATGCATGCGACTCGGCTCCTCCCATCTTGCGGATGTGTGCTTCACACGATTTTTCTGCAGTCTCTATCAGGCAGGAAATCCCCCTTCTACAAAAATATGACTACACTTTTGATTTCAATATGCGCTTTGGAGGAGCCTTCACACACGATTAACGTCAGGGCAAGAGGCAATGTTCTCAAACAAACTATAATATTTTATTTTTGTCTCTGATGTGACCTTTGGTGCGTCACACACACCGATCGAGGATCACCCATCCTCGACCAATCAGAACATGCCGGTGTTGCGAGAGTAAACGCAATGAATATAAGCATGTTATGCGAGTCATTCACTGTAGATGCAAATACATGTAGGAGCAGCAGAAATAAATAAAATCACGAAAATGATTGAAATTTTGGGATGACCTGTCAGGTTCGTAGCAGAATGTCTTTGGTGTAAGGCCTCAGCCACACTGAAAGCAAAGCAAACACGAGCGTCCCAAGCAAACCCGAGCAAACGTATGTCCGCAAACTATCAATCGCTCTCGTTTGCTTTGCTCGCAGTGTGCCAGTCTACAACTGTTGCAATGATGACTTTATATTTGCAACAAAACGCCTTGCTCGGAAACGCTTGGAAAAGCTCGCAGTGTGGCTGAGGCCTAATGAAACTTTTCGTGACTGACCATTATCCTTACCATTGACTACTACACCACTGAAGACATTTATAAAATCGCTTTTTTATCTCAGTATAGAAGTTGAAACGAAATTCAGTCAAAACGACGGCTGTATTTTCTAGTCCGGGTAGATGCAAGGTTTTCATAATTTTAGCTAAATTGAAAATTGCAGCTATTCTCTTGTGATGTCATCCGTCGCACCACTGATTAGGAATAGGTGTGCACTATGTAGTAAGTATATTGAAATGTTTGTTGTGAGATAGAAGATGAATTTGTGCTTAAATGGATGAGGATGGCTCTACACTCCCCAAATTCAAGCAAAATCGTATTTGTTGCATGCAGAGAATTAGATAGGAGAAGATGATGGGAGTCGAAGCTCATCGTGTCAAACACAAAATCTTCGTTCGACACAAAATCTTAGGGACAATACGGATCCTTTTACTATTTACCACAACTGCAAATGAGCGTTTACTGAAACTTTTTCATCATATCCTACTAATAAGCCAACGAAGTTTTTGCTTATGCATTGGATTTGCTGAGAATTTTGATGTGCCTCCATGTGATCCGTTACGTCACCAATAGGTCGGTTACTTAATGCTATACATTGACAAGAGTTCAGAATTCCGTGCGCGCCTAAGATGTTGTTATATACAACAAACATCCTCTATTTTCATAATCCTGTGTAGTCGAAATTATGAATATTGGAAATTTCGACTACAGGACACAAAATTTCAAGTTTTCTGTGGAATGACAATGCGCAAAGTATGACACAGATGTTTAATTAGGACTTCTTTTACATCGTGATAAGTTTTGAAGATTAATCATATTCATCACGCAAGCATAATTATATCACATGACCATTATGAATCAAAGTGATTTCATCCGCATGTAAGTGATTTGCCGGCATATACCGCCGGATTTACCGGTGATTATACCGGTGAAGAAAACCCGGTGCGAACCAGCCTCCATACAGTTCCATCCTAAAACCAGCTTGCAGCGTTCTTCCCCTTCAGAAGTCCCTGACAGACCGAAGCCATTATTCGTCATTCAAAATAATTGTCGTTGTGTTACTGATGCGTAATCAGCACAGATATTTTATAGAATTTCAGTGTTAAGAGTTAAACAATCACATTCTGTGATTTACACACTAATGGAATTTCCAAAACTATTTTCGATGTCTACGGTATAACAGATCATTATGATATGACCCATAGACTGATATTTATAAACTGAGCAGCATTTTAAAAATCAAGGCGTTCGCTGGAAGTTATCATGCAAAATGTGTGTAAAAATGGCGACATTCTGACCTTCAAAAAAAGTGTTTTTCATAATAGGCCATGATCTTATTCACAGCTCACCAAATCTATGTATCATAGGTAAAAGATTTGAAAATGCGCTAAAACTAGCACAGAAGCGTATTACGGCTGTTTTAGACTTCAGAGGGCCACAGCAAAAAAGGGGTCACCCTCCACCTCCCGTATGAATGGAGCTAAACTGAGAAAAAAGTTCAGTAAAATTTAATCATGAAAATATAGTGAAAAGACTATTATTCGAAGAAAATTTTTTTCTTGATTTCATATTATACCAAACGGATACGAAGAACCATTTCGATAACAAAGAGCATTTAACTCATCAGACAGATCTCTGTGGGGGTCACAGTGTGATTTGATTAAATTTCCGAACTTTGATTGAATGAATGAATAGTGACTCAACTTCATTATCATTCACTTTGATTCTGCTGTGGTGGCTTTTCATTATTTTATGCATTACATTTGATGCACTTGTGATATCTGAGGCACTGAAGCATTCAAAGAAACTCAAATGATGAAGTTCATCTGCCTGAATGCATTTCGCGAGAATCAAACAAAATTATCCTCAAACGACAACTATATAAGACGCTTGATAATGACTGCGGTAATCGCTGTAGCATGTCTGAATGATACAACTCAAATCTCAAGTGAATTGGAATGTTGAAAGTGAGTTCACTCATTATTGCTTGGTAAAGATGCGCATCAGTAAAGGCAAAATGATGACTTTGATATTATGTCATTTGATTCTCGTATTTCGGAATTACGGCATGATGACAGATTTGCGTCATCAAAAGCTTGAGTGATTGCTTCCATTGGGAAGAGACTTAAATTTGATTTTTCATTAATTTGCGAAAGAGCTTTCAAAAGTACATTTTGTCATCTGCTTCGCAGTGAAAGGACGGAGGTGGCAAATAAGCTTGTGCGCTTATTGCTTGCATGCTTTGAGCACGAAACGACTTTAATGCGAAGCCGATGATGTCATGAGAAAGAATGTATATACTGAATCAAAGCACAATGGTATATCAGAAGTTACAAATCAATCGAATTTCTTCAGTTAACATATAGGTGAGCGAATAAAATAAACCAGGATAAAGTAAAGGAACTAATTTGTTTAGAAAAATCAAAAAAAGGTTTGGCGCTCCAAGGTTATGACGAGGATTTTATTTTAAAATTGTGTAAAATACACCCGACCGGTTTCGTCGCAATAGGACAGTCTCAAGGGTTAATTATGTACATCTCCAAGAGTGCTTAAATATATGAAGTAAAAGGTAGGACAACTCTTCACATCTGTTCATGACGTCTGTTCATTTGTGGCATGTTCTTTGCAATATAGCGAGCTTCAGCCAACCTAGTAGATATCGCATTGCGTTGTTTATTGATTATTTTGCAGTTAAAGTCATTAATACTCATCACTTTAGTCGGATGGTCTATACGATCGTGATCGCAAAGTGCACTTTTGCAGTCACGGTGTGAAATACTTCTTTTATGTTCTTGGAAACGATATCGAAAAGGTCGACATGTTTGGCCTATATAGCTTTTGTTACAAAGCTTACAAGAAAAATTATAAATTAAGTATTTATCATTGCAATTATATTTAGGTGCGATAACTTTACAGATATCACAATAACAAATAAACTTATTTTTACAATTATTATTTACTGTTGAAATGAGATAATTACCTGGTTTAGAAACGATTCTAACGGGTAAATTGTACTTTCTATTTAATTTATTTAATTTTCGTAACATACTGTCGCTAATATAATCTAATATTACTGACACCTTTTGACTTTCGTCGGGAACATTTTTGTTGATAGTAAAGAAGAATAGTAAGATAGTTAAGGAAACTATAATATAGGAAGATAGTAAACAAAACTAATTCTTTCCTGAAAAATAATAATTTGACGTTAGTATCGTCTGATAAATCGAACCGTATTGTTGTAACGGATAAAGATAACCTCATTGCTAGGACTGAGTCTCTGCTCAATCATACCAATACTTACAAGTTAAGAAATAAGTCAAAAAGCTCTTCTATCGAAAATCAAGCGAACTGTATGATTAGAAGTAAATGTAAAAATAACTGTAGAATCGACTACGAGAAGCTTTTGTCTTCGGGGGGGGGGGGGGGTTCACCCGCGTTATTTTCGTGTTCAAGTTAAGGACCACAAAGAGAAGGAAAACCAATATTTTCTGTTGAGACCTATTGCATCTGCAATGAATACACCGACAGAGAAAGTCGATTGGCTTTCAAGTGTGATCCTTAATCAATTGGTTAAATTCGTTCCAGCCCGCATTGATAGTACTAAATCTCTCATAAATATTCTTAAAAATCAAGAGAATAATTTCAATAGTCTAGATAACATTCTAATTTCTCTTGATGTAAAAAACTTGTACCCAAGCATTCCAATCAGCGAAGCATTAACCGTTATTGAAAACTTTGCCACAATTCATTGCCATAAAATTGACAATTATGGCTTTCTCAGTCGAAGACTTAATAGATTTCCTTAAGTTCATTTCTTATAATTATGAAGTAACGTATAACAATAAAACGTACTTACAAATACAAGGTTGCACTATGGGAACCCACTTCTCACCCCCATTTGCAATTATTTATATGGATTATGTAGAACGGAGTGCTCTAACTATTATTAAAGATAAATACGGTATCATACCCGTTATTTATAAAAGATACATTGACGATGTGATCTTGGGACCGCTCCCCAGAGATAATGAAACGTTCACAAATATATTAAATGCCTTTGATTCTGTAGATAATAGCACAAAATTTACAATGGAGATTCCAGAAGAGAATTCGCTGAACTTTCTTGACATTACTATTAATAACAATTTCTCATACAAATGGTTCAGCAAACCTTGTCACTCGGGTATGTGCTTGCGTAAAGATAGTTGGCTACCGAATTACATCAAAGATAATTTTGTACGTATTAGTATTGAATACGTCCACAATCGTTGTTCTCATGATGCGGATTTCTCCAAATCATGTACTATTATGGTAAATAGAATAAAACAAAATGGATTCAAGTTTGACAGTGCTAAATATAAAGTTCAAAGTATACATACATGTAAGACCAACAAAAATGTTCCTGACGAAAGTCAAAAGGTGTCAGTAACGTTAGATTATATTAGCGACAGTATGTTACGAAAATTAAATAAATTAAATAGAAAGTACAATTTACCCGTTAGAATCGTTTCTAAACCAGGTAATTACCTCATTTCAACAGTAAATAATAATTGTAAAAATAAGTTTATTTGTTATTGTGATATCTGTAAAGTTATCGCACCTAAATATAATTGCAATGATAAATACTTAATTTATAATTTTTCTTGTAAGCTTTGTAACAAAAGCTATATAGGCCAAACATGTCGACCTTTTCGATATCGTTTCCAAGAACATAAAAGAAGTATTTCACACCGTGACTGCAAAAGTGCACTTAGCGATCACAATCGTATAGACCATCCGACTAAAGTGATGAGTATTAATGACTTTAACTGCAAAATAATCAATAAACAACGCAATGCGATATCTACTAGGTTGGCTGAAGCTCGCTATATTGCAAAGAACATGCCACAAATGAACAGACGTCATGAACAGATGTGAAGAGTTGTCCTACCTTTTACTTCATATATTTAAGCACTCTTGGAGATGTACATAATTAACCCTTGAGACTGTCCTATTGCGACGAAACCGGTCGGGTGTATTTTACACAATTTTAAAATAAAATCCTCGTCATAACCTTGGAGCGCCAAACCTTTTTTTGATTTTTCTAAACAATGAAGAACCTCCCGTATCGACACACAAACTGAAGGTACTAAGTCAATCATGATAGGTAGATGACTATGAAATGCATGCTCTTGGGAAGAAAGAGTTGCGACGTACAGATGATCGACAGAACGGTACAGAGATTCTTCCACTAAGAAAGTTCCATGGGAATGAGAACTTTTTGGAAGTTTGTACGTACTGAACTTGTTCGAATAGTTGTTCGAACAGCAGCCAGATCTTCTTCGAGTCAGATCAGTCATGCTTGAACAGCCCTTTATTTTGAGACAGCGGTTTTGGATGACTTGTAAACTATTAGATTCTCCTTTGGACAAACCGATAAATGCTGGAGAGGCGCATTGTATAAGGGAGCGTATCAACTGTACGTTTAGCGTTGTAATTTTCGATGAACTCTTGAGGCATCGTGTACGGTTTCATGCGTCGCAGGACGTACTATATACGCTGAGCACGCACCTTCTCTATAAGGTGAACATGAGACCCCCGATCCCAAAGAATCATTCAAAAAGACTCCCAAAACTTTGACGTTCCTCTTGAAGTTAACGCTAGCGGTGTGTGTTTCAACATTAAGGACATCTTTGAAATTTCCTCGGTAGTAAATCAGACCAGTGGTTTTTGCAGTGTTCAGACCGAGGTTATAGACAGCAACCGACTCTGAAATATTGTTGATTTCAGAATTGACTAGTCGAATGTAATTGGAAGCATAGTCTCTTCTAACTACCGCTACGATGCAAATGTTGTCAGCATACTTAACCAGACAAGTCGTGGAATTTATTGTATTCAAAGATGAAACATGCAGTCCGAACAAATATGGACCAAGCAATGAACCCTGAGGTACACCACTTGTTGCCAACTTCAAGTCGCTTTTCGCATTATTTAGCCTTAAGGCCAATTTCCATTGAGATCGCATAGTCGTCCAGCCGCGTTACTGTCCACCGATTCGTTGTTCTGATTGGTTCAATCGTGACAGTAACGTTTGCCTGCATTCGAGTCGTCCAACAAGAGAAAAAATGGTTTCAGTTGTTCGTTAAGGGGAAACTAATAGGTCGAGTATTCGAAATCGACAAATTATTGAACGACTTCAGAGCAGGAACAACATCGGATCTTCCAAAGTGTAAGAAATTTTCTCGGCTTGAAGCACTGCAGGATAAGCGGTTCAGAAAGGATGATGTCAGTCTTCTGAAACTGGATTATTTCACCTGTAGAGTAACAAAAACAAAGACTGTCGGATATTCTAAGCTGATCAAATATTCCCCATTATCAAAGTCGGTACGCATGTCTCTTGAAAGAATCAAGATTGTATTGCTCATGGAGTGGTTTGGAGAAGTTGCCTCCAACTTCACCGTCAAAACAAGTAGCGCTTTGAGCGACTCACAGTCGCTGTAAATAGTACGCTACCAGACCGATGAAAAGCTTGCTACCTAATGTTACATTTCCTTCCATCTGGTGGCCTTTTTACTGTCTGTCAGCAAGGCATACAAACCTGTATGGTTTCCACCAGATGCTTACTTTTCCTCTAATCACAAGAAGCGTCAAAATTTGCATGTAATTTTTTACTGCGATATAAATGGTACAATCACAGAATTAGACAGGTCGTCTCTTCTTCTGTTTGATTAGAAAGGAAGCATTGGAACATGTAACGTTAATGAAATGGCACAATCTCCTGACTAAATACCATAGCAATCGAACAATGAGCAGCCAGTTCAACATTAAATACGCCAAATTGTGCGAAGTTTCAGTTGACTGTTATCAACCGTATCACACAGCAAAGAGGCACAGTTATGTCAAGTTCTACAGAGAAGCTTGTGAACGTTTTTTCGTACGCCTGCTAACTTTTATAATAATAATCCGAGGGCCAACATTATCGAGAAAACTTTTGCGCAATGATCTGAATTCTTCGAATCTGAAGGAATTGTGGCGATCGGAACATTTTGAAAGAATTCACAGGTATACCCAAGCAGTGCACGACTATTTTTCCTATCTATGCAAGGCGTTAAAAATTTCTTTTTGCCCACTTAGTAAGTTCCTGCATGAATCATTGCTTTGAATCAGTTTGAACTTCTAGCAAAGTGACACATTTAAACAATCTTTCATTTTACAAACAGATCACGGCACATTTTTTTCAGAGCAGATAGTGGTGCTGAATGGTAGAGACTAACAGAATCTCTTCCTCCGACGAACAAGTTCAATAGGCTAAGTGTGAAAAAACGAACGGGGGCGGGCTCGGGGCTGCAGTTCCGCCTCTGCCTACAGTATAAACTCACGGAGAAGACTTGGTTTGGCCACCCAGTTTTTTGCTGCATGGCTGCATCAATCAAAATAGCATCTGCAGAATGGACACGGAGAGTGGCTATTTTTCACCATTAGATAAATTCTAGGCATTCACAAAAATTGAATTAACGCGCACTGTTTGAATACGCAGAGATTTAAGTAGTATATTTAGAAGAAGACGACGTGTCGTAAAACTGACATTGCCATCGGCACATTTCATCCGAAATATATTACGAAATTCCTTTTTATTTTGGCGCTGCTCTCAGAAATCAGAATGATCTTGTAATTCGGTATGAACCAACTTTTTTAAATAAAAAATGCTCAATTTTGAATTCAATGTTTTCATGATCATGATCTGCATTCAATCGCAAAAATATGAATTTAATATAATATTCAGCGGATTAATTTAAGAGATATTTATAGTTTGATTTTTGCATGTTGTGGAATATAAATTCAATTCATTTTTTGCCTGAGATATATAGGAAAAGGCCTTTATCGGTGACGACATGCATAAAGTGGACATCACTAATCGTGCAGGAAAATTGAAGAACATCGTCGACATATGATTGATGAAAATCTTGAAGCACTGCTACACTAATGAATTCAAATTCTGATTGATAAAACATATCAGCATAATCGACAGGCATGTACTCTTACATGTCGTTGAAGTTAGCACCAACTTCAACACCAACTTTTTGAATAGAGTTTGTACAGAATAGGAAACCACATGTTTAGATACTACTGATGACGCAGAGTTTGTACAGCCAAAAAGTTTTCCAAAATTCGAACTCTTTCACCTTCAAAATTCAAATTTAAATTCGAAAAATTGGTGCAAGTATTGGTGCTACCTGGTTAGCGAGTTTGTACAGCATTCCGATTGAAAAATTTAGATACAAGACCAAAAACCTGAGTTTGTACAGAAACTTCCAGCACTTTCCTTACACGAACAACCGGAAAAAACCGCCAAAAACCGATTTTTTAAAAAAATGATAAGATTTTCCAGAAAAGTTCTTGGTGCTACATGGAAAATGAGTTTGTACAGTGCTCTAACCAGTGGAAGAGTGTTCTACTAATCCAGTCTGAGTTTGAACACACACTTCTCCGACACTCCAACACTCCTACGACCGGTAAATACGGGTTATTGTACATTAACTACAAGAATACTGCCCATTTATGAACAAATCAATTGGTGCTACATGGAAAATGAGTTTGTACAGTGCTCTAACCGGTGGAAGAGTGTTCTAATAATCCAGTCTGAGTTTGAACACACACTTCTCCGACACTCCAGCACTCCTACGACCGGTAAATACCGGTTATTGTACAGTAACTACAAGAATACTGCCCATTTATGAACAAATCAATTGGTGCTACATGGAAAATGAGTTTGTACAGTGCTCTAACCGGTGGAAGAGTGTTCTACTAATCCAGTCTGAGTTTGAACACACACTTCTCCGACACTCCAGCACTCCTACGACCGGTAAATACCGGTTATTGTACATTAACTACAAGAATACTGCCCATTTATGAACAAATCAATTGGTGCTACATGGAAAATGAGTTTGTACAGTGCTCTAACCAGTGGAAGAGTGTTCTACTAATCCAGTCTGAGTTTGAACACACACTTCTCCGACACTCCAGCACTCCTACGACCGGTAAATACCGGTTATTGTACAGTAACTACAAGAATACTGCCCATTTATGAACAAATCAATTGGTGCTACATGGAAAATGAGTTTGTACAGTGCTCTAACCGGTGGAAGAGTGTTCTACTAATCCAGTCTGAGTTTGAACACACACTTCTCCGACACTCCAGCACTCCTACGACCGGTAAATACCGGTTATTGTACAGTAACTACAAGAATACTGCCCATTTATGGTCAAATCAATTGGTGCTACATGGAAAATGAGTTTGTACAGTGCTCTAACCGGTGGAAGAGTGTTCTACTAATCCAGTCTGAGTTTGAACACACACTTCTCCGACACTCCAGCACTCCTACGACCGGTAAATACCGGTTATTGTACATTAACTACAAGAATACTGCCCATTTATGAACAAATCAATTGGTGCTACATGGAAAATGAGTTTGTACAGTGCTCTAACCAGTGGAAGAGTGTTCTACTAATCCAGTCTGAGTTTGAACACACACTTCTCCGACACTCCAGCACTCCTACGACCGGTAAATACCGGTTATTGTACAGTAACTACAAGAATACTGCCCATTTATGATGGAATGATAAGTTTCTCTAAGTTGGATGTCAAAGTAAGTGACTTCAAAGTCTCTTTTACCTCATGATTGGGGCAAATACGACATGGCCTGGGTGATTTTGCATCTGAGTACGTTTTCATATAGATTTGCGAATTAAACTCCGATGATGTGTTGGGAATGTTGTATGAAATGACGGTGATGTGTTTCGCTCCTATCTTGGTAATAGAGCAACTGATCTTTACAAGGGAATCCTAAGTGCTAACTTATCGCTACCTAGAATAGACATTTTCACATATAGAAGTGGATCTTGGTTTATTTGTGATTGCAGAATTGATCTAGATCATTATTTCGATACACTAGTTGACATGCCACGCTCAATCACGCGTAATTACACATGACCCCAAACATTCGTGGCTATGCGGGATATTGCTGCAATATAAGTTATATAAGTAAGTATAGTTGGCAGTCCTGTTATATAGACTTTGCGTCTCATGTGTCTGCCTGTATCAGAGGCTAAACAATGTGATAGGACCTCAATTTCATGTTCAGGGAAGACAGAACATGCTTAGCGGTTCATCTTAGTGGTTCAAGTGGCAGCGCAGACAACCGTGGACGACGCGCAAACTATAAACGCTCGCCCGCGCGTATTCTTAAACATCTCCCATGTTTTAACAGCATCAGATCAAGTGATTTCTGACTCTTAGTGCAGCGCATATATACGCGGGTAGAAGAATAGAATGTCCTTAACCACGGATGTTTGGGGTGTTCCGTAATTGCGCCTGAATAATGCGTGGCATGTCACCTAGTGTAGATTTATGTTTATGTGAGATAAAAATGGGCAGTGTTTATAGTATGTAAGCGTATTTTGAAGCTGAATAGGCCTATTTTTAAATAGGATACATGCATGAAATGCTACAACTGATATACGTTCAAAAACAGAATTATCCTATTTTAGAAATATACGAGCGCATTAGAGAAAAGAATATCAGAATTAGGCCTAAATATCGTAAAGGTTTCTCGTTCTTTCTGGACGTAGATCCTTTCGTTTGATTGACTTGAAATGGCACCTAGCTGTTATTAATCGATCGAAATCCATGAACTCGAAACAAGCTTGGATCTTGAGCATTGCACCCTATTGTCGTTTGAGACATCTATGATTTCAAAATATGTTGGTGACGATTTTATTGACACATGCAGGAGTGTATCAAATACTTAAGCGACAAAAATCAAAATTTTGCACGTTGTCGCACCTATCTCGATGGGCCTTGTCGCATTTACCCCGGACCTGGTTTTCACTACCAAAATCGATCGGGCTACGTGAATAATGAAGAGGTATTCGATCGAATCCGCTATTTCGTGTGGATGAACTTGACATCTTACTGTGATATAAAAGGTCGCCCATATTTAATTCCAGCTTGCTTCTCTTGACAGCAAACAAAATTTGTTGCAGAGTAAAGCAAATAAGGCCCAATTTTCAAAAACTGCCAAATCTTTCACCAAGTGCCAGGGTGGCATGCAATACTTTTGCGAAATAAAATGCCTTAGATATTGGCTATCTGCCAATCTAAGAGATTGGCTATATGCAGGCACATATGGATGCAAACTTAACGGTTTCTTGGCTATGAGCTATTGGTTTGGGCTACAACCTAATCGCATTTACCTAATGATGCATTTCCCCAAGCCAGCCTATCGTAATTATAATCCTGCAATATTTTTATACACTGCATGTTCAATATTTTCATCTACAATCAACGATCAAGGTCACTTAACTATCACATGTTGATTTAAAAATTTGGCGGATGACTGAAGGTCGAAATTCCATCTTTTGCAGCGAAATGCGTGTATTTGTATTTCTTAATCTATTCGCGGCTGTTTATGTTTAAATGGCACATAGAATTACAAACTTTCACATAGGAAAATGAAGTAATATGTAAGTTTGCTAGGTTTACGCTCATTTATACAGCATCATTTAATTAGTATTAGCACATGAGAAGATCTAATTGTTCAAATATTTGACGATGAACAAATCAACAAAAATGAGATTAGCAATGAATATATCCCGTAAGTTTTATATGTCAACATTTTATGGCTACTGAACTGAGAGCCTAACTAGCCTGCCTGACTGTGATACAATTTTTGATACATCCGGTGATTAACATCATCAGTTAAGGTTCAGAAAATCAAGTTCCTATTTCTATCAGTTGTGTTGAACCTACATACAAGGTTTATAACCTACATTGCGGTTATTGCAATGTAACGCATATTTCATTTGAAGGAGCTATACTTTGGGTTGTACGATATAACGACATAACTTGAAAATCAGTAGGTGCCTTCTACACCGCTCGTTAAGACATCTGGTGATCACATTCTTTCATTTGAAATTATTCAAATTATCAACTTAGTGAGCATGTAGTGTATCTGAACATGCGTGACTGATTACAGAGAGCGTCTGTTCAACAACTACGATTATGACTCCCTGCTCTCATGTTTGAGCGATAAGTCTTCAACATTTTTTGAGTGTGAACACGAAATTGAAATATTTTGACCACTACTTTATTCCGCTTGTCATGAGCATTCATGAAATTTGTTGTAATTAATCTTATCCCGACCATTTCCTTTTGTATTTTAAAAACTTTATCGCTTGGTCACATTTTTGGTCATTTAAGGTTCATCGTATAGGCTATACGCAAGCCTGTACAATTCTTACTTTTATACCTGTGACGTGAGATTTCCATGACACTTGAGATTCACTGTGTTTCAGCTATGCACATGATCGTGGACTGCTGTTCAGACCTTTGTGTAGTGAGTGATGGTCTCGATTTTAACGTAATGCTGTGTTAATGAAATATACGACATTATGTCTGCAATCGGTCTTCTTAACAATACCTTTGATTGTTTTCCGGATTTTACTTATACATAACCGCGGTACCTTAAATTCACATATGCAGACAAACCTTTTCCCTTTGTATTCTACGGTTTCCATTGTTTCGTCCTATCAGCTAGTATATCCAGTTGTTACATTTATTATACCTTCGATTGTTTTCCAGATATTAGTGATGAATTACAAGCAACACTAATTATCAAGATTGCTGTTTTTTGCGGTGATTTTTAAGTGCATTTGTAATTGTTTTGACTACAATTGGTTGACACAACTTAGTACAGGCATTTTCAGAGATGTTCCTCTTTTCTATACCTTGTAGTTGTTTTTCTATATGCGCCTCGGAGTGTCCGATCATCATCGCATCTAAGATATTCGGTCTTCATTGCACAAATGTTGCAAGTCATTTTTATCCTATCTGACCTTTCTATGCTGTGCTTCCTACTGTAATAGAGTATGTAAAAATTGAGAACTCGATATTCATCTGTCGTCCTTCTCCCTTGTCAGCATTTGAATTTGGTGCAGCTATTGATTTTTGGAGTACCGCCTACATCAAGCTTTTCACCCGTTACCTTTATGAAGTACTCGGGCTTTTTCCAGAGTTTTGTGCACCATTCTCAGCAGAGTTCATATTTTGATGGACAATAACATTTCTTGAAACAGAATATTGTTTCAACTCGTTTCACTGGTGGAAGATAGCGATTCAACCGACAATTGAATTTTGAAACAAAACCATCGCATCGATGATGTAGTTACTGTACAATAACCGGTATTTACCGGTCGTAGGAGTGCTGGAGTGTCGGAGAAGTGTGTGTTCAAACTCAGACTGGATTAGTAGAACACTCTTCCACCGGTTAGAGCATTCTACAAACTCATTTTCCATGTAGCACCAATTGATTTGTTCATAAATGGGCAGTATTCTTGTAGTTAATGTACAATAACCGGTATTTACCGGTCGTAGGAGTGTTGGAGTGTCGGAGAAGTGTGTGTTCAAACTCAGACTGGATTAGTAGAACACTCTTCCACCGGTTAGAGCACTGTACAAACTCATTTTCCATGTAGCACCAATTGATTTGTTCATAAATGGGCAGTATTCTTGTAGTTAATGTACAATAACCGGTATTTACCGGTCGTAGGAGTGCTGGAGTGTCGGAGAAGTGTGTGTTCAAACTCAGACTGGATTAGTAGAACACTCTTCCACCGGTTACAGCACTGTACAAACTCATTTTCCATGTAGCACCAATTGATTTGTTCATAAATGGGCAGTATTCTTGTAGTTACTGTACAATAACCGGTATTTACCGGTCGTAGGAGTGCTGGAGTGTCGGAGAAGTGTGTGTTCAAACTCAGACTGGATTAGTAGAACACTCTTCCACCGGTTAGAGCACTGTACAAACTCATTTTCCATGTAGCACCAATTGATTTGTTCATAAATGGGCAGTATTCTTGTAGTTACTGTACAATAACCGGTATTTACCGGTCGTAGGAGTGTTGGAGTGTCGGAGAAGTGTGTGTTCAAACTCAGACTGGATTAGTAGAACACTCTTCCACTGGTTAGAGCACTGTACAAACTCATTTTCCATGTAGCACCAATTGATTTGTTCATAAATGGGCAGTATTCTTGTAGTTACTGTACAATAACCGGTATTTACCGGTCGTAGGAGTGCTGGAGTGTCGGAGAAGTGTGTGTTCAAACTCAGACTGGATTAGTAGAACACTCTTCCACCGGTTAGAGCACTGTACAAACTCATTTTCCATGTAGCACCAATTGATTTGTTCATAAATGGGCAGTATTCTTGTAGTTACTGTACAATAACCGGTATTTACCGGTCGTAGGAGTGCTGGAGTGTCGGAGAAGTGTGTGTTCAAACTCAGACTGGATTAGTAGAACACTCTTCCACCGGTTAGAGCACTGTACAAACTCATTTTCCATGTAGCACCAATTGATTTGTTCATAAATGGGCAGTATTCTTGTAGTTACTGTACAATAACCGGTATTTACCGGTCGTAGGAGTGCTGGAGTGTCGGAGAAGTGTGTGTTCAAACTCAGACTGGATTAGTAGAACACTCTTCCACCGGTTAGAGCACTGTACAAACTCATTTTCCATGTAGCACCAATTGATTTGTTCATAAATGGGCAGTATTCTTGTAGTTACTGTACAATAACCGGTATTTACCGGTCGTAGGAGTGTTGGAGTGTCGGAGAAGTGTGTGTTCAAACTCAGACTGGATTAGTAGAACACTCTTCCACCGGTTAGAGCACTGTACAAACTCATTTTCCATGTAGCACCAAGAACTTTTCTGGAAAATCTTATCATTTTTTTAAAAAATCGGTTTTTGGCGGTTTTTTCCGGTTGTTCGTGTAAGGAAAATGATGGAAGTTGCTGTACAAACTCAGGTTTTTGCTCTTGTATCTAAATTTTTCCATCGGAATGCTGTACAAACTCGCTAACCAGGTAGCACCAATACTTGCACCAATTTTTCGAATTTAAATTTGAATTTTGAAGGTGAAAGAGTTCGAATTTTGGAAAACTTTTTGGCTGTACAAACTCTGCGTCATCAGTAGTACCTAAACATGTGGTTTCCTATTCTGTACAAACTCTATTCAAAAAGTTGGTGTTGAAGTTGGTGCTAACTTCAACGACATTACTCTTACAATCATTCCGACAAATTCAGAGGCTAAGTCAAAAAAGTCATATTCCATGTTTCTATTTTGATATTTTACAACTGATGATTCGTCTGATAATACCAATTGATTCCGACATCGTCACAAACAAGAAAGACGATAAGTTTGATAATATTTCAATACGTCAACTTTTTGTCATCATTTTTCTCAACAACATCTTCCAGCCGGGATACATTGAGATAAATCATTTGATAAAAACGCGAATCTACCAAGGTTGTCACGAGTTAGAGATTTCAGACATCTCATTCAAAAAGATTCAAGTATCAAACCAAGATCATTACAAAGTTAATTGTAACGAGAATGTCATCAGTGTCATGACATGTTCTTCATCAACGGTAATTGTGTTCTCAAGGTTCGAAAATTTGCTTCATTTCTTGAGAGGCAAATGACTTGAAGATCAAAGGAGGGGAAATCATTCAAAATACTCTTAAAGCTTTGATGTCAAATTAATTATTTAATTTCGACTCCGCAAATGACTTGTCTTCAATTCCAATTCAAAAAAATCGATGGCGTGCCGAAGGAAATATGTAATTAACGCTCAATTTCTCATCAAAGTTCATCTCACTTACTGCTAAATGACATGCCCCACTATACTTAGAATATATTGTGTCCTTAGAAATACCTAACAGATGCACCGATCTCCTCGAGGCTGAGCGAAGTTATTAAAGGAGATGTGTTTATGGAGAAGAGCGAATGTCCTGAACTGCGATTTGAAGCACCGATGAAATGTTGTTAATTTTACCAAGCGGAAATACTAAATGAAGTATTGAAGATAAGACAGCGAGTCCGACCATGAAGACGGTCGAGCTGACGGTTCTGTCAGAGCGATAATTACTATGATCAGGAAAATCGCTAACGGATAGTGTGGTCATTTGGCCAGTCGTCATCAGGAAAGTAAGCTCACATGACTAGGCCAAGGAAATCTAAATGCTTTTTAGATTTCCTTGACTAGGGATCATATGGAAAATCAGTTATGTTGCAACAGGAAGTTGATTCATGTTGCTAGCCATCATCAGGAAATTTTGATAATGTAGCTAGCAGAATTCGAAAGGCGCAAAATTCGGCAGTTCGTTCATTCATACAATTTGAGTAGCTCGCTGACTCATCGTTCATGCTTTTGTAGAAACCCCGTTCGTTCATTATACTGCACAAGAATCTTAAGGACACTGTGTCAAAGAAAAATTGGTCAGGGGGTGTCAAAGAAAAATTGGCCTGGGGTGCGGGTGGGACGGAGCACAGACAGTTAGTTAGCCCATCCGAGTATTTACCATTATTTTTATGATTCACTAAATTCGATGTTTCATTTCTTGAATCTGAATAGTGATGTTGACCAATTTACATCTTTTAAAGTTAATTGAAATCATTGTCTTTGATTACGTGATTTTGTTCTGCAAGTGGCAGGTTGCCTGTGATATGATCACCCTCAAGAAAATACTCCTGAGGTTGAGCATGAAAGTAATAAGAACCTATCAAGTTGCTAATTTAACAAACATTAAATCTCCAAGGCTGTCATTACACTGAGAATCTGTAAAATACCATCATTCCTTCTGCATTACTATCATGATCAGTCAATTCCGTGATTATTTCTTCAAAACTGCAAAAATTTGCAGATCTCACATTTGGTAACAATACCAACTGTGTTCATCTCGGGTTCATTTAATAAAATCGAAAGTGGGGATTTAATAAATGCGGAGCTGCCACTCTACATAATATACCTACTCTATGGATTTACCCAAGCAGGCCCAGTTCCTTCGACGAAGGAAGCAGCATGTATCTCCGGGAATGAATGGATATTGAAATTGGCAATTTTGTTCATCAGTGTGTTATTGTAAGAAGCTGTATGCAATTCAATCAGTTAAATTAATTGTAGGTGATTCTCATGCAATCGTACTCTTTACAGTGATTTCGACAAACGGAATATATCAGTGATGTCACGATAAATTAAATGAAGTGAAATAATAAGGCTCGGTTGAAGCGGTTCTTCTTCACCAATCTTAGTCACCTAAGCTCTTGATTGATTCAAAAACGAGCCCGGAAATAAATGATTCGCAATTGACTTTATTGAAGGTATGAAACTCCGTACGTAACACTATTTGCCTCAGGATGGCCCGCCTCGGTTTTTTTGTCTCACGCCGGAACGAATAATTGTTTAAATGTCTTCTTTAATGACTTTTCTTAACTTTGTGTTGGCTTTCTCTGAGTAGAAGCTGTTTTTTTGTGGACCCAATATTTTAGCCACAAGAGCCACGGGAAAAAAGTCTACAACCACATTTTTTCGATATTTTGGATTTTCACCTCTATTGATAAGAATTGTGAGCTTTAAGTTGATTTGCAACGTCTGCAGTATGCCAGTTCAGGAAATGTGGTCGAATAATTCTGCTAATTGATGCTCAGATGCTTTTTGCCTCGTTATGATGACCAATATTACGCGTGCTCTATACATACTACTTATAAATACATATTCATCATTCAATAACTGTGCGAATTACGCGAACTTCTCTAGTATTCACCGATGTTGTTCTGAAAGATCTAGTGATATGATTATTGATACACAGATCTATAGATCTTACTGATATGATTCATACAAACATCTAGATACAATTACAAAATTTAAAAATATTGTTGTTTGAATTTTAAAATGCTATTTATAGTAGCAAGAGCCACTTGAAATGCAAAATCGACAATATCACCAGACAGAGCATGTTTTAAATAAGTTTACTTAAATGATGTTGACTATGTCAGATAGGCCACAATCACGAATTTCTAAAAAAAAGATTGTTTGAAGACAATCTCCGACAAGAAAAAGTCTGAAGCAAATAGAGCTAAGACCCTCTAGAACTTTGCATTATTTGTCTGTCAATAGACATGAATTATTTGTGACCACTATGTCTCTTTTGTAAGCAAAAGGGCATCAATTTGGATTTCACAGATAACACTTGCCTCACATTTCATGGTCAACATGTATTTCTCAACAAAAGTGAACTTTTCTAGCTGAAGGAAAGTTCTTCGGTGAAAACTAATTGAATTTTAATCATGAAAATATCAGAAAATCTGCATTCAGTGCAAATATTCTCAATTTCACTTCACGCATCGAGAAGTCCATTAATAGAATTATTCTCTCATCTGATCTAAAAGCATTGCACTCAATAAAGTTTTATCAGTCTTAACATGTGTTTGCCAGAAAAACTGGTGCGTGTAAATTTGAAAATGACACTCCACGCTATAAGAATATTATTTCATATGAAGCACTCTTATTATTTACCGACAAATATTTCCATCTTTGAAATGATGCGACCTCAAGGCTATTATTGATGCATCGAGGAGTAATTCAATTATCGCAGAAGATTTTTGTACTTTTATCAAATTTGTTCTAGAATCAAATTCGTTGACGGTGAAAGGAAGCAAAGACCTGCGAAAAATCAACAATGTCTGCGCTGACTGTGATGTGTTATCAGTTGTTAAAATACAAATTCTGATCAAATAATCGTGATCAAAGTGAATTCATGTAGTGAAGGAGCACACTGAGGAGTCTGGGTGAGATTTCTAGATGCACTATAAAATTCCTCCTAATTCCTTAATTTAGACATTTTTCTGTACATTCAGTCGGTCGAATTTAGTGTGAATTTCCTGTGTGTACAAATTTTGTCATCTCGATTTTCTGTCTTTGAAAACATTCTAAAAGAAAACATTTCTACTACTTTCTACTAAAAGCTGTAACCTATTGATTTTACTGTTGACCGTAAGAGGAGGCTTTATGTAATGATGTTACAGAGTAAGCATGTTAGGTAGAGTGGTAACTCCGCATTTATTAAATCCCCAATGTGTTTACACTTTCGATTTTATTAAATGAACTCGAGATGAATACGAGGTGGATATTGCTACCAAATGTGAGATATGCAGATTTTTGCAACTCATGATAGTAATACAGATGAAATGATGGATTTTTTAGAGATAGTCCGTGTCATGACAACTTTGGAGAGGTCATGTTTGTTAATTTGGCAACTCTATAGGTTGCTATTACTTTCATGCTCAACCTCAGGAGTATTTCAAGCGCGATCATATCATAGTCAACTTGCCACTCGTAGAGAAAATACCATGTTCAAAGACAATGATTGTAATTAACTTAAGAAGATGTAAATGGGTCAGCATCACTATTCAGATTCAAGAAATGAAACATAAAGTAAACCATAAAATCATGCCAGAACGCCAGATCAATGTGTCGTGCAATTGTTGTCCATATTTCGAAATTAAACCATGAGTGACGAGTGGCAGCCCTTTCTGCGACAACGTTGAGAATCAGGGCGCCCAAAAAGGTAGCCAAAGTGAAGAGGAGATCAACGAGATTCTAATGGCACCACTCCCAACCTCATACAATGCCTAGAACGGCCGCAAATTGCATTTGAAAAAATATTTTAAAAAACTCTAATTTTGAATGAACGCTGTGACGCTGTGTGAAGTAATATTTGGTCAATATCCTTCATTTTCCCTTTGTGCAGGCATACAACAACTCTGAAAAGACGCTATGATGTACATTACATCACTTCCTATCATAAAAGCCTGCATGCCTTCTTCGAATTTTTTGAAATTAAATATTATTATCATTTTATTCAATAACTCAATGAAGATATCCATTCTTTCCATCATATTCTCCTTTGCTCATAACGTGTGAGAGAACTGTACTTTTTATCCCTATCTATCATTCGTCCAACCTATCCATCAGCACTCTGAGCAATCAAGATTCTGTGGGCGAATCATAGATCCTTCTTAACTTCTACAATGTTGTTCTCATGGCATTTACGGCGTGACACATTTGGTGTATGATAAAAAGCATTCAGATAGCAAATTGCGCGTACTATGCATTTTCGGCGGCATGCCAGGCATGCATTTATTTTGTGCGGAGGTCTAATGTAACCCAGTGTTGAGGCCTATATGTTTCATGTGGTGTGTGGACTGTGCGCTTCATTCTGTTTTCAGAATGTCAATGGATGAATTCTTACATGTAATAGAGGATACTCAATTATTAATCTGTTCTTAAGTGTGACTTTAATGAATAAAGGTCAATCTCTCTAACTTCCTTTGTAAAATGTATTTTACACACTTTATATTTAATTGTTTATTTGTTTGAGACTGCTCAATTGCATATATAGGATAATCATGCCTGAACATCTTCCAGCAACTCCTTTACTTCCCAGGTATCATATTTAAGCAATTCAATTCGAACAAGAAGTTGTTGTAGACCAAAATTTTAACACAGTGTGTCCCTATAAATTGTAATATCTTTAAATCATATAGAAATTATAGCTTATAATACTGTACATGTTTAGAATAATTTCAAATATACTAGTTTCAAAATAATGTAATAAATATGTAGCGCCATGTGGCAGTTCGTGCATATAAAAATATAGACACCATACACTGTAAACTTTAAACAGGCACTTATCGGACAATTTGAGACCCACATCAGTATTTTGGCAGTTACTGTGTATTATCAGACAAATTTCCTGCTTATCAGACACTTTTTGTCTCATCGCACGAACTAATTTACATTATTGCGTTTGCTGCCTATCATACACTTATAACTAATATATACACTTTTATTGAAATTGGATGATATCCTTGATAATTTTCAATTATAGAATATACAATGTTGTAAATAAATAGGGTTCTTTATATAAACCTTGAGGCATGGCAATAACAGGTTTGGATATTTGATGTATTGATGTCATCTTTTAATTCTGTTTTTACAATGTTTTTTGCAGCTTTTAAGGGTCTGTATACTTCCCTAAAGTTGACATTGATACAACGGACTTGTAAGGTATCAGAGTTGTTCATAATGTGCATATAAGAATGCGAGTGTGATTGAGTGCAGCAGAGTTAAAACCTATGTGATTAGGAATGATTAGTTACCATTAGCTGATGTTGAATAGTTTGATCATATTTAAACACTTTGAGTTTGAGAGACAATACTTTTAGAAAAGTGGACAGAATTGTCTGATATTTTGGCAAATAATTGTCTCATCTTGTCTGCTCTGAACAGCCACTTTTGGATGTTCATTGTCTCATGTTGTCTGTTGCAATTGTCTGATCATTATGGCTGATAAATTGTCTGTTATTTGGCTGATTACAGTTTACAGTGTAGTTTTAAAAATTAATTTGTTTTTTTTTCGAGCATACACACATGCACGTATGCATATAATTATTTATGAACAGGGTGGCGAAATGGCTCTGATTTTGAAGTTTTAATTAACAAAATGTCTTGTGAATAAATTTTAATTACATTAACTTTGAAATGATCTTATTTAGGATTTATAATATATATATTATTATAAAGGATTCCTTCACTAGTGACACACTATTTTACCGAGTTGAAATGATTTATTACTCTTTCAGTACAAATTTAAACTTTTGCTTCGTATGACTGCCGTACAAATTCATTTCTTTGAAATTGATAATATTCCGACGAAAAACTCTTCTTCAGTGATTTCCTGACCTTCTATCTATGAATAGACCAGACATTACATTGAATTCAACTAAATTGAGCAGATACATTAAGGATTAATGGAAATAAACAGTTCGAACATGTCAATAGAAAGCAAACCTCAACCAGAATTGATAACCTCAGGAATCTAAAGAGAGTTGCAACATTTGATGGACTTGGAAATGTGTCTATATTTCTGAGATATCCTCAAAACAATTCAAAGAATGCATAAATTTTTTTTTATTTTTTTTCTACCATTTCAACATTTCAACATTTCAACCATTTTTCTACCATTTCAACATAACATCTTATAGATTTCAAATTTTAAGTGCTTGTATAATATCCTCCTTTTCACCCCTGAAGCGGCCTGAGTAGGCGAAAATTTGGGCAATAAATGCCATATAAACAACAGCAAGGCTTCTTCGATTAAAAGAAAATTATATTATAATTCAAAGAATGTTGATAATCAGGATGGTCACAAATGAATTATTCCACTACAAACAGCTCGAAATGAAATATTTCTTTGATATTGATTTTGATCAACTGATTGGAGTAGTAACGCAAAGTGATAAATTGACCATAAAGAAAATTGCTTGTTTGACAGAAACAGAGCATCATAATTGTTTCTGACTAAATACCGACACTGAGAATATGCCTTGGCCCGACATTTGATGAGATATTTAAAAATTTGGGGAAAACCAAGTCTCTGGTGGTAGATCTGAAACAACTTCTATTATATTATCTTACGATATATTTCAACCTTATGTCCAAGGTTACCTTCAGGTTGTGATAAACAGAGATTTCAAAATTTTAGCAAATATGTATAAATATCGATGGTCTAACACATAGATGAAACAGTTAAAGAATGTCCACATCTGTCACAAATCCCAAAGCTTGAGAAACCACTTAAAAAACAAAAATTGAATGCAAAATGAAAACATGTCCCATCAAGAACAATGAACTATGTAACAGAACGAAAGCAGTTTATAGAATAAAATGCAATTTATGTAACAAAGTGTGTATCTGTAGTACAATAAGGCCATTGCACCTACGCTACAAAGAACATCTGACAAATTTCAACTCATCAGTTTTTAAACACAAGCAAGAATGCAACCCTAACAATAATAACTATAAAATTGAGAAATATTTCATTCTTGAAGTTAATTTGTAGAGAAAAGTTAAGGCCAATTGCAGCGAAGTCATCTATTGGAATCAAAATTAAAGTTAAAGTAAAATCAACCGAGTTAACGTTCACCTGGTCTTTTCAAGGCTGACCCAGGAAGTGACAATTCTCTCGACATTACAAAATTGCGGTGAAACAGTGATGACAATTCAAATCACCATGGCAGAGCCAACTGTAACACAAAATCTTTCTGGCTACACAGAATTGGCTTGTAGAACCTGATGTACATAGCCTCTAACACGGACAACATGACACTCGATCGTGCACATAGAAATTGATAACAATAAAACCTCTAGAATGAAAGTAAAGCATCATGCAATACACAATAGTGGCACAAAAATCGCACACATTTTCACTTAGATACACTTGTCAACGACTGTATCATTGGGTTAGAATCAGTCACATGTGCAATTATAAGCTTTTCATTCGTTCTTCATGCCCCAACTTAGTTCCCCCGGATGTGCCGTGACCTTGAGTCAATTTCCATTCTAGTCAACTTCAGATAAACAATCTATTTCTATGATCGTGCACGAGCATAGAAATAAACTGTTTATCTGAAGTTCGCTAGAATGGAAATTGACTCAAGGTCGCGGCACATCCGGGGGAACTAAGTTGGGGCATGAAGAACCAATCAAAAGCTTCGATTTACTCATGTGACTGATTCTAACCCAATGATACAGACGTTGGCAAGTGCATCTAAGTGAAAATGTGTGCGATTTATGTGCCGTTATTGTGCATTGCATGAAGCTTAATTTCCATTCTAGAGGTTTTATTGTTGTCAATTTCTATGTGTACGAGTGACGACACTAAAATTAGCACGCTGATCCGAGTCACGTGACTGTGAACAGCTGACAATGTGCCTCGTTACTGCTGTCACAGCTTTACAGTTCTTACCTGCAGCAAACCATGCAGGAACATGCTCACAGATGCGAGTTGCCAGACGTCTGCGAGTTCTTCCGATGTAACTGACTACACAATTACAAACATACTTGTAAATCACATTAGAACACTCAGACGCTGGCAACCGATCCTTAGGGAATGCTACAGGTATACTCCTTGTAGAAAAAATCACAATAGGTTTCACAACGGGAAGACAGGACAGGGCACTGTACACTTCCTTCTTGATTCTTGGGGACACAGAATCACCATAAAATGTGATGCGTTCAAGCGAGGGTATTGTGAAGACAAAAGTTTACAGAAAAACTAAAGCTTGTGTCTTTACAAACTTTCACAGTTTTGTCCAGTATAAGAAGTCTTTGGTGAGGACCCTGTTTTTACGAGTTTTGCGCATATGTTCTCCTGAATTTTTGGATAACGAATTTTTGTTTCTTGTTGAAGTATTGAAAAGGAACGGTTATCGGCAGGATTTTATAGATTTTCACAAAATTGTCAAACTACCCTCTACACCTTGTGACGTATTTGAAGGTCCTGAAAAGAAGTCTGTCTACCTGAGATTACTATTTTATGGTGATTCTGTGTCCTCAAGAATCAAGAAGGAAGTGTACAGTGCCCTGTCTTCCCGTTGTGAAACCTATTGTGATTTTTTCTACAAGGAGTATACCTGTAGCATCCCCTAAGGATCGGTTGCCAGCGTCTGAGTGTTCTAATGGGATTTACAAGTATGTTTGTAATTGTGGAGTCAGTTACATCGGAAGAACTCGCAGACGTCTGGCAACTCGCATCTGTGAGCATGTTCCTGCATGGTTTGCTGCAGGTAAGAACTGTAAAGCTGTGACAGCAGTAACGAGGCACATTGTCAGCTGTTCACAGTCACGTGACTCGGATCAGCGTGCTAATTTTAGTGTCATCACTCGTGCACGATCATAGAAATAGATTGTTTATCTGAAGTTGACTAGAATGGAAATTGACTCAAGGTCACGGCACACCCGGGAGAACTAAGTTGGGGCATGAAGAACCAATGAAAAGCTTATAATTGCACATGTGACTGATTCTAACCCAATGATACAGTCGTTGACAAGTGTATCTAAGTGAAAATGTGTGCGATTTTTGTGCCACTATTGTGTATTGCATGATGCTTTACTTTCATTCTAGAGGTTTTATTGTTATCAATTTCTATGTGCACGATCGAGTGTCATGTTGTCCGTGTTAGAGGCTATGTACATCAGGTTCTACAAGCCAATTCTGTGTAGCCAGAAAGATTTTGTGTTACAGTTGGCTCTGCCATGGTGATTTGAATTGTCATCACTGTTTCACCGCAATTTTGTAATGTCGAGAGAATTGTCACTTCCTGGGTCAGCCTTGAAAAGACCAGGTGAACGTTAACTCGGTTGATTTTACTTTAACTTTAATTTTGATTCCAATAGATGACTTCGCTGCAATTGGCCTTAACTTTTCTCTACGAATTAACTATATAATTGATGTTACAAATTTTGATACGGACGAAACAAAATTAAGACTGCGATAGGCCATCCACATCAAGAAACACAAGACGCAAATGAATTCAAAGGCCGAAATTGAAGAACGTAATTGACTTTTTATATTTGTGATTCGGTACACTTTACATTCAGTGCATCATCAATATTTCTATGCAACAATTTTTTTCTATGCACCTTTTATTAACTGTTTTATCTCTTAGTTAGACCATCGATATTTGTACATATTTGTTAAAATTTTTGAAATCTGTTTATCACAGTCTGAAGATAACCATGGACATAAGGTTGAAATATATCGTAAGATAAAAAAATAGAAGTTATATCAGACCTACCACAGAAACTTGGCTTTCCCAAATTTTTAAATATATTATTAAATACCGATATATTGCTACTTGGGATGTGTACTATGAATGTCTGCATAACATGAGATTTGCGGACGGAAGGTGTCTCATTTGTATTCTCATCGATGTCAACAGAAACAGCAGAACTAAATCAACCAAAGGTTAACTATCAAAGTGGAGTTCACTGACATATCGAAGACTGCGGCATACTGGTAGTGAAGACACTAAAGTTCACAAGTTATGTTGTGCGCACATCATTGTCAACAGCGTCAATAGACCGGAGGCAAACAGAATAAGCCATGAGCCATCATTCGCAAGTCGCGTCACGATCCTCCATAAGAAATAAGCCGTAAGCCATAAGTCATAACTTATGACTCATAAGTCATTTTGACAATATTTTTCCCATGACAGGCAATACAAGCAGGCAGAAAAAGATATTCATATGCCAGATTTATGACTTACTGCTTATTGAGGACCGTGAAGCGACTTGCAAACGATGGCTTATGGGTTATTCTGCGTGCCTCCGTATTCAAAAGCGGTTTATGGGTGATGGCTTATTTTTTATCGCTTATGGCTTCTATAGAATGCCAGCTCTCATTGAAACTTAAGTGTTGGAATTCTGTTTCCGGCTCATGGCTTATCGTGTATGCCTCCGGCGCACTTTCCTCACGCGAATTTCAAAAATTGAAGTTGATTGGCAACACATTTTTATAATCGTGATAATAAAAAGCAAATACATATGCACAACTGCAGATACATGTGCTTCAACTGACGGCCTTCTCGTAGTAGGATTGTGAAATAATCGCTTTCACATAATCTATAGGCGATGTGAGCCGGCGTTGTTCCTGATCCATTGGCGCTATGCCAATGTTCCTGAATATCTCTTCTGCAATTTTCTGCGATTCAGGGCACTGATCTGCGATTCAAGATGCTGGTGAAACGAATCAGGAATGAAGATAAAAATGCACTGTTTTCGTATTAGATTTATATTCGGATTATATAATAAACAGACTATTGCAATAGGCTTTATCAATTTAGGTGTTGTTTATTGTACTGTTGAGACGAAAGAAATATAATTAAATGCTATAAATATACCCGCACAATAGCAGATTTGAGACTATAATGCGCATATAGAACATGACAGTTTTGAAATGTGGCCGGAACATGGCTAATTGAATTTGGCCGAAAATGGTCTAGAGTTTCAAAACCCTGTTCTATTCTGAAAGACGCTTTCAAAGATTTTCATAGCGAGTAGGGAGGGGTTCATGATAAATGGTGACTGAATTTCTGACATTTTTACTATACCGGAAAGTAAGGAGATCATGGTTACTAATAGCTGTGTACCAAGTAATATCCTGCCCTTAATTTGAGGTGTGCACAATGTGAGCGTTTTATTGCTCCTTTCATTTGTGCTACTGTAGTCATGTCTTCGTCTATCTCTCGAACTTCGCCAAGAACACGGGTATTGACTAAATTCAGTAAAAATGCTTTCTTTCAACGTTTGAAACATGGTATAGGGTGCGCATTGTGCACGGAAAGTGCGGTAAAAGTCGTTCTGTATATGAGGAAACATTTACCGTACGTCTTATAAAACTATACAGAAGATCGCTAAATTGTACTTTTTCTACAAACACTCTGATTTGCTTTCTCTTTTATGCGGCTGTCTCGTTCTGAGCATACTGCATAAGCCACTTGAATCAGTTTGTTCCGGAATCATGTTTTACATCTATCTATATAGAAAATTCACATCTTCATGTTGAGTCATACCTTTGTCATGAGTCAATTAGAAACGTCTATCTGATTGGCTTTAAATAGAATAGAGTGCCTTGGCAGCTTACTGTCTCTATTTAACAGAGTATTCAACTACATAGAGGCGAGATACATCAATTTTGGAGAGAAAATGTTTCCAGAACATACTGTAGATTGTGTATTTCATGCTAATCTTCGATTCTAATCGTGTCACACTAAATCATTTTATTCTGGCTTACAATAGCAGCTCAACATGTAGGGCTACACTACGCTATCGCACTACATAGGATAGACAAGGACTAGACAAGTTTATTGCCATGTAATAGGTACATGCACTAAAGCCATGAAGAGTTGCCGCAGATGCAGTAAGAATGTCATACATAATTACGCCAAGTCTTCTCTGTTTCATGCATATTGCAGCATTTACAAAACTGTGCACTTTTTGATCTCATTAAGAAGCAGTGGCAGCATGAGATTCTAGATTGTACTTTATGAATTTGTGTCACTATACTTGCTATGTGCATCATATTTAGCATTTTTCCTTGGCGACATAAACACGCATGCCATAATTCCACGGTAAACCCCTTCTCTTTCGATGAATCAGACGTGTTTTTCGTCCGTCTCTGCAGCATCGAGCAAGAATACCCTAATACACGGTTACATAAACACATGCACTGTAAAGCTGGTCTTTGGAGGGCCACCAACCCATTCAACGAAGAGCAAGTTACAAAAATTGAGCTAATCTAAACAAACATTTCAAACGCATTTTGCGGAGTTTTCCTAATGGCACGCACGAGGTTGCGAGTTGCACCATCAGAACTGCACTGATCTCTTATTTCTTTTGGTTGAATATTTTGCGTTGCTGGGGTCAATATTATCGTTAAACTCGCACAATATTACATTAAAATGTATACGCAAACCACCATGCTCATGGAGATCATGATTTCTTTGATTTTTTTCATTTCAGGATTTCATCATGTCGTTTTGATTATATTTGTGTTTTCATTTGTGTCTCTTGAAAGTCTTTAAATCCTCCTTCGCACGGAGCCAAGCTTCCTCTCAATCATTTAAAATGAAATTCCGGATGTTTCTCCCTCCACGTGTCCTGTCTTTATAGGGGAATTGAAAATCTCAGCCATGCAAAATATATTCAGTTGCTGCTCAACAGCGATTACCAGCGGAAGTAGTCAAGTTTCTTCTCTCGTTGATTGTCCCATGCCATTTGTTTGTTTTCTTGTTGTTGTTTGCGGAAGCAATATTGAAGGTTTAGGATTAATGAATAAATTACACTTTGAAATCACAAAATTCATCAACTTCATTGATCAGAAATCGTCTGAGTTGTTGATAATTGAGAAGAATAACTTAATTTTTCATGTTATTGATCTAACTTTCAGGAACTATTTGCGTTCTAAATTCTCCACTGAGCAATCTCCGGCTCAAATTACTTCATTCCAATTCAATTAAAATGACTTAGTCTAGATCCTACATATAATTGATGGAGGGATTAACCTTCCGGCGAACAACTGGAAATTTGGGTTTCATGCGAGCATCATGGACATCCAGCAGACAAACGTTGGATAGCCGTTCAACATCAGCGGACTTTGCTCGATCTTTGATGCGCATTAGGATCGCAAGGTAGAAAGTAATTTAACCATCTATTTAACTCGTAAAGAATTGGCAGGACAGACTTATTGTGTGCATGAGCCTCAGAATTAAACATTTTGTTTATCTGCTTCGGTTTGCTAGAAGTGTGATTAATGCGAAAATGACGGCACATCGAGGAACCTATTAAGTGGGCAAAAAGGAATTCCTAATACCTTACAGAGATAGAAAAAAAGTCGTGCGTCGCTTGCGGATTAATGTGAGTTCAAGCAAATTGTTTCGATTGCCACAATTCCTTCAGATTCGAAGAATTCAGATCATTGCGCACAAGTTTTCTCCATAATGTTGGCCCTTCCGATCATTATTAGAAAAAAGTAGCAGGCGTACGAAAATTAGTTCACTTGATGATTTCACCACCGTCTTCTCAGCCAGTCCTCACTACATAGAACATGCACTGAATCGAATGTTACCAGACGATGTGTGTTTTGGTGTGTGCGAAGTGATATCACAGCACGCACGCACGCATCTCTCACTGGCTCTGGTGTCCTCTGCTGACAGCTTGTTGTTTGCCATTTCCAATAGCAAGCGATACACGAATTATCCATTCGAGAAGGAGCAAGTTGTCTAACTCTGTGATGTGCCATTTCGATATTAAGGTTGCATAAAACCCTTCCTTTCTAGGTAACCGAAGAGCGCGCAGATGAATCTAATTCTGTGGCATGAGCTTTCCACTGCCAACCCAAAATATGAAAGTCTAGTGAACGTCTCGATTGAGCGTGCTCTTTAACGTTGACGACCCTTGAACAAATCAACTCCGAACGCTTATTTGTCGACAAGTTGCGCCGACGTTCTCAAAACAGTAAGAACGAACATCTAGCAAACTTGTCGGCTATATTGCTGGCTTTGAATTACTGATATCTTGGTATTGGTAGTTCGGCTTGACGATTAATGCTGTGTTGTCTTGGTGGATGAAGCCATCTGATTGGATTACGCGAATTCTTCAATTGAGGATGCGTCATGCTGTCGCCCGTCAACAGCTCAGATGGTAGAGGTTGGTGATTCAAATCCACAAGACACGCACTAATTTTCAGTCTGTTAAATCAACCTTTACTAAGACATTGATTCAGGTTTCATTACATTACAGAGTTCACTAAGAATTAAACACCTCACTCCTTTCATATGGCCCCAAAAATTCCCATCCCAAGTCTTCAGTCCTATTTTCTGCTCTGAAGTTCATAATCATACATGCTTTTTTAATCATTTCGATGTAAAGGCTCAAATCAATAGCTTTGTTTTTCCAAGGATTTTTCTCCGTTTGCGGCAAACATTTATACATTATTATTATCTGTTTCCATTTTTCAACTGAGGATGCAACTCAATATTTAGTTATTCTAAATACATTATGTTTACAAAAAGTATCAGTTATTAATTATTGCAGACGCACTAACTTAGGCGGTTTGCCAGTAGTGTGTGTAAAGTGATACTTAGTGAATGCCCGCCGAAATGTCACTAACTTGTAAATTGTAAATCTCAAATTAACCCGGGCATGGCTGCAACTTCAAATAGGGAGTTGTGTCGATGTTGAGAGATGTAAACTAGGCCTGCTGATGATTCCTGATATTGGATGAAATAGCAGCTATTCAGGTCTGTTTCCATTTTTCAACTGAGGATGCAACTCAATATTTAATTATTCTATTTACATTCATACATTACTGATTACAAACTCAATACAAGAAATACTTCAAGTTTTTTTAAAGACGCAAGCGGTATACTACCATGTTCCCTCCACGTGTAGGAGACAAGCGTTTATAGAACGCTACTAATAGAACTGTCATCAGACGAATTTGATCCTTTGATCGTAAAACATACGCTCAATTCTAACGAATAGACTCATGTCTGAAGCGATCGTTGGAGGCTTAAATGTCAATTATTACTTACTCGCTTGTCAAAAGCTCCTAAAGAATTTATTTATCTATTTATCAGAGAATTTATAAAGCGCACAAAAGCAAACAAGGCACTAGGCGCTGAGAGGAGCTAAGAAGAACAGAAGAGCTGTTTGCAGGTTGACACAGCATGACTAGTGACCTGTAAGAAGAGCAGCTGTGCATTTCATCGAAAAAGCCTAAGAAAAGGACCCGGCGTCAACATAGAGTTCAAACCAATCTTCCACACCCTCTGCAAAACTCCCTCTATAACATTCACTCTGCAACTTTCCATCTGCAACATGAGGTCTACACCATTCCATGTATTTGCAGTGAAGGCAGAATGTTCCACCCGAAACTTGCTATACTACTGCTGCGGCTTAGCTTCTTAGGGGAAAAGTGACCAAGGAAAATAAGCTGTTGGGTGCTGATTGGCTGACATACGAGATCATCAGCATGATGATCCTGAAAAGTACATGCTGAGAATGTCTAATTGACGTGATTGAAGCATGTTCCACCAGACTTGGAATAAATTAATTGACAAAATTAAATGGGAATTTTGGGCCGAAAAATCAAAGCCTACTAAATAAAAATCTGTTTGAACTGAAATTGAATCACGTAAGACAAAGTAATGATCAAACGAAAGATGGAAATTATTGGCTAGACATATTCAATTAATTGTATGAGCAGGTCGGAATCAAAGGACTCTTCCTGCAATTGCTAATTTGAAGAACATTTATTGAATGTGGATGAAAGAGAGTTTAAATCAGCAGAGGTCTGTAAAGAAAATTATTTTAAGAGAATGAATATATACTTCTCTTAATTTTCACAGTGAAAGTTGATATTGTGTCTAATTACAGTGCAAACGAAGAACGAAAATCTTCTTGTTTCTTAGCAGCACAGTGACAAGTTCAAGCTCAACTCCTTTAGATCAGCAAAACACACGCCTCCCCAATAAATAATGCTCAAAGCTAAGAGAAGCTGTTGAAGTTTCTCAATATTTGAGTTAAGTTCGATAATATCTATATATGATAATATTGATATAAGATTTTCTTCAGAATGTTCTCGGCATATCTGATCAATCAAGCGATTCATAGAAAGACATATGCATGCAACATTCGAAGTCATTGTTGATTCACTGCATATATCAGCAGTCGCAATCATGTCAATACCAATAGAATCGTCATGCTGAAACTATCAAAAGGTTTCAGAGATATAATGACGTGAGTTAGCTCCTTCTCTACTATTATTGTTCGAATAAGTGCATTATACGATGAGAATCGTTTGTGATCGTACATGCATATGCAAAGGTTTCGAAAGGCAGAGAGATGCGAAATTAGACTAGTCTGGAGACAATCTATCCAAGCAGATTCTGATGGATTTAAAGGTTAGGATCTCAAGCCAGCTATAGGTTTTTAATTATTAATACGTCCTCTCTGATCAAGTGAAGCTTATTTAGCGAATATTGTCTGTCTTGAAAATGCGTTAGGTTATTAAATCAACCATGATGCTATTAATACGGATTGCAGAAAATTCTTAAAGCGATGATGCTGTAATACAAGTATTGTAAGTGATAAAGAGCCTACATGCCGCACTTGCATGTACATAGGCTTGCTACTTTAACATTTAATTGCTCTGCGTTTAAAAGCACTTGTGTATATACATGTTTGATTGGGACGAAAATTGTTATTGAGATCAATTTATTGCATTATACATAAATGCAACAATGTAACACTGCAGTTTTCATAGTTAGTAATTAAAACAAATACCAAATAATTATCATAAACATCTAAAATAAGCCATAAGAAGTTATTCAAAAAAATCATGGCATTCCATTGCAATATGCTTATTATAGGAATAGTTCAAAGGCTATTACAGAGTCATGGTTCAACAGATTTTGTAATATTCAATCTTCTGACTCGAATGAATAATAATCTAAGACATTGTGTGGATAATGTAGGGCACCTGACCGGGATAGAGGAAAATCCACGGCCGCTTGGGGCTCCGATCGGGAAATGAGCAGATAACTTCGAAGCAAATGCAGTAAGCTCGAAAATAAATTTTGTTAAAATATTCCCAACTTGGCTTTAAAAGTTTGAAATGAATCTTTACATGAGTTCATATGGTTAGGACACTTTGAAAGTAGTTGTCAAAGTTTGCCATAAAATAATATGCAAATATAACAATCAAATATTGAGTTGCATCGTCTGTTGACTAATGGGCATTTATTAATCTTGAAATTATTCGAATTTATAAAAGTGTACTCGCGTCAATTTGATCAGTAAATGACAACTCCTCCATAAAGTATATATTTATATTTATCATGAGAACAATGAACAATAATGTACAAGTAACAGAAGTTAAATATTCGCTGTAGAAAAAGCAAAGAATGGAATTAAAAAAGCTAGAAATTATCAAATCATTGTCCTACGAAACTCCGTTAAAAAAGTATATTTAAAGTTCCATAAAGTATATTTAGACTTCGACATCTTGAATTCAAAATTTTAGATTTTAAAATATTTTCAATGGGACCGGATTTAAAAACACAAACTTGACCACTGTTTGACCTCTACTGTGACCTCCATTCTGTTTTGAATTTGTCCATTTGGTTACTGAAATACGGGCAAGAAATGGTAATTACTAATTATACTAAAACATTTTCATTTTTTTACTTTCGACCTAAAATTTAACCTCCACAATGACCTTGAATTTAAAAACAATGATTTTTTGCCTGGCAATGATGATAGCCTAACTTTCACTTGAATTTGGTCATGTGGCTCACATGGTTGATGAGATGAGGGCAAGAAATGGTAATTCTATTAAAATAATCATCTTTTTGACCTTTCACCTTAGATTTGACCTTCACAATGACCTTGAATTCAAAAAGAATGATAACTTCCTGTCTTGTCATGATCAGAGCATTCATTTGGGTACTTCCATTCTTGCCCCTCCCCACATTTTCAACTTTTCCAAGTTCATCAAATTTCGTCAAACTTGGTCACATTGGATTTAGAATAGACTTCATCTGTCACTGAGTGACGTACAACACCACTGAGAAGTTTTACTTGAACCCTGGGATGAAGGATTGGTCCCTTGGATACTCAGTCAGAATACAAGGTACAGCTGTGATCATGAACTTCGTGGGATTGTTGTCTACAGACAATGACGAGCAGTTGTTTAGTTCTGAGGCTGTAAATGTTCTACAAGCTCATTTTACACACTCAACGCTCTTGCGACAGTAGTGAGACTGCCCTTAGGAGTAAGAGAAGATCGTGCATCGAGAGACGATACAACACTTTTGGGTGTCAACAACAAAAAATGTGGTGGATGAAAGAATAGAAATGCCTTCATTTGATGCACTTTCTTTTAAATTTGAACTTTTAATTTCGGAGATAAGCAGAGAGGCGTTGAGCCACCCCCCCCCCACCTCTTCCTAGCACGGTGCTTTTGCCAAAACAACATGTGGGGCGAGGGTTAAGTGTGAAAATTGTCTTGAGACAAGTATATGTAGGCTCTGAATGTCATAACTTTCCCATACCCGCAATGACAAGTCAGTTGTTCAGTGGCAAGTTCAGTGTCTGTGGCTGCTTATCAATCCGCATCTGCAGTAAGCCATCTCTTCACAGGCAGTGCCTGTCAATTAGAGCCTAAAAGACGGTTTTCGGGCATCTGCTGGAAGTGAAATAGCAGTGTAATCGGCTGATTGCTTTCACAATAAATTGTATTATTTATAGGCATTTTTGTGATGCAATTTCTGAAAGAAATAAGAATGAAAATTTTCCTATTGTTCCACTTATCGTCTATTGAGTACTTTGAAGGGCACAGATGAAAATTAGCGACTGAATTATATACATGAATTGATTACAAAATTAGAATATCATCTATTCGGAACTAGGCTAAAATACACTAACTGTTGACAGTAGTATTTAGTGAGTACCCGCGGCTTCAATAGCCATCTGTAAGGGTTTTAGACTTATCATAATAACTTTTTAGTGAAGGGTCATCTATCTACACCTATGAAGGGTTCTCAAGGAGCCTGGTGAAACTCTCAATTTACCTAGACAAAGTCCCTATATTTCTCACGAGCAAATTTTTTTAAAGTCAACATGGATTATAACCTAATTAGCAGAAGTACAAAAGGAGGATCATACTTGAGGGGTGATGATAGAGAATGCATTTCCAATAGCAATGGAAAGTCGCTCCCATGAGTCATCTTGGCTCCCATTTCTCAAAAGAGTGATCAGTAATCCGCCCGTCGATCTCGTAAATGATGCGAGATGTTTTTGTCACCAGACACTCCGGACGTTTCAAAATTACTCGTTTAAAGCGATTATCTCGCAATAATCCGCATGTTTTGATGTTTTCGTCCTTTCGGCTTTGCTTGTAGATTATTGTTATGGAACTGCAGACTGGATGATGCACAGACTCAAAAGACATGTGACTCATCCAAAACTAACAGTGTCAAAACGCTGGCAAAAGTGAAGAATGTTGGATTTCTCTCCCACAGAGGCATGTCTGGGCATGCAATGTCTGGGTATGACGGTCTATAGATGACGCCAGAACGGTCACCTATAAAGTCTCAGCCAGAACGGCAAACGAGGGAGAAAAAAATCAATTTTCCTCTGAACAAAATGCATGTTCAATTCTGGATTCTAACGAACTAAAACATTGACACCACATTAAGCGTGCACAATCATCAAATTTTGATCGTGAGGAGTCGAGCGGTGAGGATAATAATCCATCGGACGAATCTCAGTCTTCAATGTGATAATTGCAGCCTTTGTGCCCCATAATACGGCATTCTTCATGCATTGCGCGTGCTTGGCCAACCACCTAAGGCAAACGAATAGCCTCCATATCAATATCTATCACTGGCTACCATTGCATACAATAGCTGAACCCTCTGATAAATTGACAAACTTCGAAGGAATGATGAATCATGATGTCCCTTCATGTCCGTCTGCTGTCTACATGTATATATGTAATGCCTGTAAGTCCAACATGTAGTCCGAAACTATTCCAATGCATGATCTGAAAAATTCTTAAATGCTAAATAGCCCGTGTATATATTGACAACTAAGGTATGCGTCGTACATTGAATATCCAAAGAGCATGACAATTATTATTAATATAATACACCAACACCCTTGATTGCCGACCGCACTCGACTGACACAAGAATCGAACCAAAGTCCGCAGTGCAGACGAACTCGCACCTCCTTCACATGGCCATGCTGACGATACAAAAGGAATGCATGTGATGGAAGAATTTTTCGTCAGCTGATTGTCTTACTATTATTGACGGAATACTATCATCATTCACTTTATAGCGAAGCAGCATACCAGCATGTCATTCGACTACATCGCAGAATAGATTGACAACAAAGATCTGTTGTATTACATTGAGTATCTTAACATGAAAGATGAAGCGGATTGGTATTCATTCTCTAAAGCGGACAAGGATGCTGATGATAATTTATCAATGCATGTTCAATAAAAGAAGATGTGCTAGAGTGATAGCGCTGTCGCACATATACATGTATGTAGGTAGTTGGCAAACATGCTTGGATGAGTGATGTCACGCTAATTGCTGTCAATGATATTGGAACTAAAGGCTCATTACTATTAAATATTACATCAGAATTTAACGATTATAATGAAAGTCAAACTGTAGGCTGTAAAATTATTGAAATATACTTGTATATGCTGAATGCTGTTAAGCGAACGCCTAATTTTTCAAAATCAATTCATCATGTATCTCTTTGGGGATTATCAAAAATTAATTGAATTTCAATTAATTGATTGTTGAGTAAATCAATATCAATTAGTTGATTGCTCACAAATGTCAATTTCAATTAATTGATTGGCAATAGCAATTGAATCACAATCAATTTTTGCTTATCCCTGATCCGCACCCGTGCTACATTCAATTTCACATAGTAAACATGCGTGCATATATAGCGATGCCATAGCTCAAACTTAGCTAACTTTACTATAGGCCCTATATCCACTTAGCGTTCTATGGTGCACCTCTGCTGGATTTGATGATGTTTCTTCATGGAATACTTTCAGGTGTTCTATGATTATTATAGGTGCTACACATAAGTGCAGGCGGAAGCAATAATGACTCATGATAGATTATCGATTCATGATGTCATTGTTTGAATAATATTGTGCGTAATTGAGCTATGCTTCAATGAGGAAAAAGGAAGGCAACAATGTAGGAATACCATATGAGATTTCAAGGTAAGTAATGTACAAATCAGAGGCGGCCGACGGTTTGTTCATTACTTATGAGAAATCTCATGTGGTATTTCCATTGTCTACTTATATACATCTGCATCTATTCCATAGAAGTAGATAATAGTACACTAGAATGGAAGTTTGATATCTTGTCTATGTACAATGATGGCACATGGAAAAATCTATGGTTTGCAGATGAGATTCGATCTAAAACATTATATCACAGTCAAACCATTTGCCAAGTTGGTTGTGGAAGTTGTTGACAGCAAATCACAGGATCTTCATGAACAGAATTTCAGTGAGATGGTGGTATTGTATCATGTGAAATAGCCTACTATTCCATGTATTAATATACTGTGTCTATTTGTGCCAGTCATTGACAACCATTATACAATTTTTCAACACTGGAATACGAATTAAAATTTGGTTCTCAGAGTCATATTGAAAGTGGTCGCTGTACTGGTTGGAAGAGCATCTCAAGAATTCACGGATAAAATTTCTAATTATTGGATAATTTCTCGGTCAAGCGGCTAAGAAACCTATTGTTTTTCTGGAATAAGCACACTGAAAGCTTCTTGACCTACAATCATTTCTCAGATAAATAGAATGTCGCTGGAACTCTTCAATTAATCATTGAATGACTTATGTGATATAATTTGATGATATATTGGCAGCTGATATTCGAATGCATGCAGAGATTTTGAAAATTGTTCAAATATAATGAACAGGGGCCCTTCAAAGTAAAATAAGTGTTCTAACATTTCTTAGCCTCTGATTTCAAGCTGGAGTAATGTATGTTCTGCAAATCGACATTACAAGTTACACATGTGTCTGATTATACTCTTGATAGATTATAGGAGCGATATTTCAAAATGATGAGCGTACGGAACGTTTTAAAGGATTTCCTTCTTTGTCATCCTGTCGCCGCAGTATTTCATAAATTCATTATCGCTTGTGTGTGTATGATCTTTGGACATGGGGCAACAATCCAGATTACAAATTGGCTTGATAGATATAAATGCCAATCAGAAAACTTGGAAACCAGCTCGTACAATTTGCATTTTGTCCCAACTAAGTTCCCCCGGCGTGTGCCATAATTTTCATGCAATTTCCACTCTAGGACTTTCTATGGTATTGTTAATTTCTATGATCTATTCATGGACTTCCTGCAACAGAGCCTTCTTCTGCAATTTAGAAGTCTATTATCTTAGCAGCAAATTCTATGTTATAAGTATTGAAAAATGACGGCAGGGTGATGTCATTGCTGCCTGCCGACAGCAGGCAGTAATGTACAAACTGCCATTATTCCTATATCATTGCACCATGGATTTAGAAATATAAGTAGACAATGCATCCCGTTATGATGATATCAGCATCTATGCATGTGAAAGATATTCTTTAAATTTCAATCAGCGTATATCTACATGTGTATTCATAGCATTGCTGCCCGCTTTTTTCCTACATTGCTGCCCATTCAATTTCGCATAATAGTATCAACATAGATTTATTCGGGCAACAATGTGACACATTTTCAGGCGCTTATGCCTGAATGTCCTTGCCCTTGAAAATCCATGTTAATGTTATATTGTTTGCTTATTTGGTTGATGGACTGTTCACCACTGCCAAATTCAATCAATTGCGTGTTTTGACTTCAGTTTCAATTACTTGATTGTCGAAGTTTTCAATTTCAATTAATTGTGGAAATAGCAATTAAATTGCAATCAATTTTTGATAATCCCTATATCTCTTTAGTGTTGATTGAGAAGAATATTTCACTAAAACGGATGCAGGGACTATTCCTGAACTAAATTCAGCGTTAATCCCTTGGATAACAGCAATGTGCAGATGCAAGAGTTCTTGATGCTCAGCTTTGTCGAATTATCCGTTTCCTTTTGTCTAGCAAAGCCATTTTTGATCAGTTGTTTCTACTCGCGCATGAGTTGCATACAAAATACAGCGACAACGACTGAAAGTGACTGTCTTCATATTTCGCATTTTTTAGGAATTTCGCCGCTGGATTTAGTCTAGCATGTCAAGATAATTCTTCTCAAGTCTAATATTCTTCTCCCAAGGCTCTCCACATGACCGTCGTCTCATAATAAATTCACGAGTTCATCTTTAACTCGCATATTTACAAGAACACACTGCAACATAATTTACCTAACTCTCGGGGACCTGAGCTTTTTCACACCCTCTGAGACCTACGGGGTCTAGTGGAACCCTTTTACAAATTCTTTGTTTATCTGCTTAAATCGATATCAAATCATTACAAAAGTTCATTTTAAGTGAAACAATGATGTTTGTCTGTAGAAAGTCGATATAACTAATCCTTTGAGTCTGTTTCAGCTTTCTCAGTAAACACATGCGAGATTGTGGTGTTTTTGTAATGCAACGACATTTCAACGACATCAGTTGTGCCAAGAGTCGGTTCTACGATGTTTGCTGTCGCCATGTAACCTCATCAGACAGTTGATTTTAATGAAATTGATTTACTCCATACAGCCTAGCCCTACATTTGGCCACTTTTTCAAATTTACCCATACCTATCGGAAATAGACCTAAACTGAGCCGCAGTTACTGCATTTTAAGACCTTCAAAACAGCTTTGGAGATCTCAAACTCATCAATTACTGATGTGAAAACTTTGCCAACATTCTATTTTTAGCATTGAACTATGAATATAATGATATCATTCATTTTGAACATTGATTTATGCTGATTTGTTCATATAGGCCAACCCGCCATGCATGATCATACGCAAAAGCAAAATATTCACATTTTTCAATCTTGTAACACGACGCACATGCACGAGTATGATGTAGACAATAAATAAATGAATTCCACTCTTTAAGAACCATTGAACCCATACCTAAGACAGCCCTGGCAGCGTGAGGTTTTTCTTAAATTTCTCCGCTATTTGTTTGAATCGACATTTGTCATTTAACACCTTATGCTAGGCTCTATTCGTAATCTGTTGCTTGAAACTACGCATGTACGCATTTACATCGTTCTCGGGAATAACTAATCTCAGACTTTAGTCAAAGGATTATCTGTACATGAGACATCTATGGCTATGACCACAATCAGAGCCAACTTCTCCATTGTTCTCATTTTCTCATCACACGAGCTGTGAATAGGTTTGCAAAAATCAATGCCAAACATTAGCGTCATTGGTCGATGAATGACAGTCACTTGACGAATTATATACTCATTGACAAAAAGAATGAAACAAGTCCTGATATGAATACTTATGACTTAAACTTGGTTGTACTGTACGTTTGTTTGTTGTTTGTGAAAGGAGAACTCGAATGCTTTACTCAAAAACATTTAATTTGATACTCATGATTTTATCAACTTAAGTTAGAAACGGGTGTGACCACCGCGAGCATCCAATGCGTGCATCGATGCGTGAGGGCATGGATGAGCACAGTCGCTGGATGAATGCCAGGTCTAAGAGGTTTCATTGCTCGATCAGTCTGTCGGCCAACATCTTCAAAGACACTGGTGGGTGGTTGTACCTCTCCCTCACTCTGCGACCAAGTTCATCCCAGCAGTGCTCGATGGGGGAGAGGTCGGGAGAACGTGAGGGCCATTCCAAGGTTGGAATTCCACTGCTTGCTATCCTGTTAGAGACCACTGAAGCGCGATGGGGCCTTGCGTTGTCATCCTGAAAAATCAATTGATTCGATGTCACTGCTGGAACCACGACCGGTGTCACGATCTCGTCGGCATATCGCTGTCCTGTCAATGTTCCTTTCACTACGATTGCTGGTGTTTTTCCATTGTGTCAGATACCGGCCCAAACCATGACACTACCCCCGCCGTACCGGTCGTGTTCTTTGACGCAACATGGAGCAAATCGTTCACTTGGCAAGCGATGAACACGGATCTGACCATCGTTTAAATCGAGAGTAAACCTCGATTCATCAGTCCAGAGCACACGTTCCCACTGACTGTCACTCCACGACTGATAACCTTGACACCACGTCACTCGTCTCCTTCGATGTTCCAGGCTCAGCGGAATTCTCACAGCTGGTCGTCGAGACTGTATACCAGCTTCTCGCAATCTTCGATATGCAGTTCGAACGCTACAGGCAACGTTCCCAGCAACCTTCCAGTACACAATTAGCTTCGGGACGGACACAAATCTGTTTCTTTTAGCAGCTAAAACTAAGCGTGCATCTGTCCGCTTGGATGATACCCTTGGTCTTCCTGATCCGTTCTTCTTTTTCCTTATTTTCTTATTTCCTTCTGCTTTCCAACGACACCACCACCTCCATACAACGACCCTTGACATTTTCAATTCTTTCGCAACAGTTGTAGAACTTTGCCCACAACGCATCATCCCAATTGCCATTCCTCTGGTAAAGTTATCGTGCGCCATTTCATAAGTCAAATCTGGTCAGCAGTAGGTGGTGATTCTGTTCAACTTCTAGCTGTTACTGTGATCAATATCAAATTTTGAAATTTGATGGTCCTATATCATTTCCCTTATCATATGGAGTTCAATGGTGATACATAGAAAGCGAGATATCATCTCAAACCATAGAAAAAATGAAACAAACTTCCATTCAAGTCAATGATAGTTGGTTTCATTATTTATGTCAGTGAGTATAGTAATCAGAACGTGACTTACAGCGCATTCGCATCAACAGACATCGTCGTTTATGATGCACTCTGGATAGTTTCAGTACAATATCTTAAAGCGCTTCGTGGCCCACGTTAACGAACAGTGCAAACATGATTGTTTTAGTGAGCCAAATTTTCTCATAAATTTAGCTTTTTAATATGATCTTTACAATGCATGTGAGAATCATGTTACACAAATGTTTGTATTTTCATTTCCCTTTACATGTGATTTTATGTCATCCTTGTCGGCGAAATCTCTTTTACATATCTGATGATTAAAACGAGCAGCTACATTGTGTTCCCACAATGTAAACTGTAGACAGCCAAAAATCAGACAAAATAACAGGCAAAATGATCAGACAATTGCAACAGACAATATAAGACAATGAACAACCAAAAGTGGCTGTTCAGAGCAGACAAGATGAGACAATTATTCGCCAAAATATCAGACAATTCTGTCCACTTTTCTGAAAGTATTGTCTCTCAAACTCAAAGTGTTTAAATATGATCAAACTATTCAACATCAGCTAATGGTAACTAATCATTCCTAATCACATAGGTTTTAACTCTGCTGCACTCAATCTGCTGTATCAATGTCAACTTTAGGGAAGTATACAGACCCTTAAAAGCTGCAAAAAACATTGTAAAAACAGAATTAAAAGATGGCATCAATACGTCAAATATCCAGACCTGTTATCGCCATGCCTAAAGGTGTAGGCCTATACAAAGAACCCTACTTATTTACAACATTGTATATTCTATAATTGAAAATTATCAAGGATACCATCCAATTTCAATAAAAGTGTATATATTAGTCATAAGTAGTATGATAGGCAGTAAACGCAATAATGTAAATTAGTTCGTGCGATGAGACAAAATTGTCTGACAAGCAGGAAATTTGTCTGATAATACGCAGTAACTGCCAAAATACTGATGTGGCTCACAAATTGTCCGATAAGTGACTGTTTACAGTTTACAGTGCATTTTATTAGTGTCAACATAAGTCACAGTTTATTTTAGTTATTGAAATGTATATTATTGATGTCATCGTGCCACTTTATTTTTATATTCGGCATCAAACAAAACCATGGCGAAAGGTCTGCCGCACCATGATCATTATACTAACGCAATTGTGTACCCCGAAATATTGCATTTATCGTTAATGATAATAATCGGACGCTTGGAAGTTATCATCGACCATTCATTTATTTGGGGACTGAATCGAGCACATTTGGTAGACTTGTTGGAGATGCTAAATTTGGTCCTGCGTAATCATAACAAATTGTAGACTAAATGAGAAAGGCTCCCGAAGGGATGTAGCTTGACCATTACCACAGCTAAATGACTCTACTCAATGAAGCCATTTAGCATAGCGACTGAGCAGTGTTCACGTGCACGGATAACTCCATGGAGATCCGACAATAAATGCAAATAAGAGGGTTAAATCGGATATGCACATTGAAGCAGTGGTCACGCATTGCCATAATGCACGGTACCTAACCACTGACGATGTGTTTGAGAATGCGAGCAGCACCCTCATCATGTTGTCAAGTTTGAAGAAAAGATCTCGGCAACTTGACAGTGTGTACTCTACAAAGATCAACGATTGTTCAAATTTCTTTTAAAAATGAAATCATTTTAAAAGGCATTTACATCACAATACAATAACTACTTCAAGTTTCAAGAATGTTGCTGTTTGTAAGATCTAGCAACATTGATCATTGATCTTTGATTCATTTAAATTAGGTCTTGAATGAAAATCCACAATATGCTGATGTTCATTTTCATGTTGATTTTCATCGTTCTTACAATATAATTTATAATATTTCCCGACTCAGTTCACTTGTTGCGAAAAATGTAAATACCACAATTAAATCATGTTCATTATTCACAACTGACCCCAGGAAGAGAAGTGAGGGTTATCTTATTCAAAACATCTTGATTCAAGATGGTCATGGCATCCTTCCAATATAAGAAGTATTCTGGCATGTTGAGATGCCATGAACATTACAGTAAAAGTTTTTCAACGAAGTATTGATGAAAACACTGCCCAAATGAACGCGCTTCATCCATTTTTGACAGCATTTATGAACTTCAACTCGCGTAGAAAAAGAAAAACTAAGAAGCTTCAGTTAAGATTGCATGACAATCATGACAGCCACAATAAATTCAAAGTTCGAACGCGCTGTTAGAAGGTGACGAGAAACTCAATTTTATGCGATATAGCATAATTCCCTTTAAACAATTGGTCTCTAATTTCAGGATTTACGCGATCGGAAGACCAAATGATTGACAACATTGCGAAATGTTGCAGAGCACATTGAACTCAGCGTCATCTACAGTTTAAATCGGAATTGACTGATAGTGGTAGACACAGTTTTACATCAATCATGCTGTAGAATGCGCATGTCATACATGCTACACATATTAGCAAAACGGCATAACAAAATGCAAATGTTTGCTTTATTGGTAGGTAATGATGGTGTTGCAAGAAACAAAAGTGCTCTAAGAAATTTTCCGTCTGAAACATTGATGGATATCTGAAAAGAAGATGCTGCAATGCAACTGGATCATCCTTAGTGTTCATTCAGTTATTCTGCAAGACAAAAGTTGCCAATGCCTGTTTTGAAATCAACTTTGGCATGCACTCGCTGATCAAAATATCATTTTAAATAGTTTTAAAAAATCTGTCAACTGTAAACTGTAATTCACAAGGAAAGATAATCCTTATGCTCATACAAGGAAGTTAAGTAGATGATCATATTCCACAGAGAAAAAATTCAGTACCCAGGGATGCACATGCGGAATCGGCACTCTTCCGCAGTCGGAGTCATTGTCGCAAAATGATTTTTTCCGACTCCGTATCCTTGGCAACACTGTCAATGTCATCAGTCCACGAGAGCAGCGTGCAATGATTCATTCAAATTATTCTATCATCACAATGAGATAAAGATTGATCCAAGCCATCAGCGTTCATATACATGATATGTACGTTCACAATTCACAAGATATGAAAGATTACAATATTGCAATAATAGCACATTAGCTGTTTAGCTACGTTAGCATATCATGCAACGTAAAACACAGCAGCTGAAAACAAATTTAATAAAATGTTTGCTTCAAATCATAACGTTTATTAGAATGATGATAAGCTATCGAAATCAAAAATAATTCAGCAATAAGCTTTCGTCAGGCAGCACCTTAATGACAGCTATTCTTCTCAAATCTCCATTCCACTTCTTGCTCAATAATATATATATATATATATATATATATATATATATATCCATTGAAGTGATAATTACAACGAAATGGTCACAATTCACATCACAACTCAGTATTTGAATCGCAAGCCTTTTCAGCCTGTAACAAGCTGAATTCTACTTTTCGGACTATTCTTACTTATCTTCAACATGCTTGCTTTCTACTGAGCACGAAACATGTTTAATAAAAATAATATTCCAGTATGATTCAATATCGAACTTGATAGAATACATCGATGTCACATTATTCAATGTTTAGGCTTGTAAGCCTAACCAGGCCATTTCGCAAACCTAATACTTGTAAGACATATTCACAATCTGGTGACATACATGAGCCTAGAAATAAGTAGCGTGTGGTCCAAAAAGCGAGAATCATTGATTTGCAAAGATGCAGCAGAAGGCAGTATTAAAACAGGGAGTTTACACCCTAAGTAAAACACCAGTAGGATATCCAGTAGTTTTCAAATTCTGCAATGTTCAAAATTCATTTTCATGGTCTCCATGAGAGTCTTATCCAGAAAGAAATGTTTAAAGTTGCCGCCTAAATTCTTCCAGCAGCCCTTTACCGCACTTATATGCATTACCAATGCGATCTTAGCAACATTTTAGCCATTTTAGCGACGCAAAATCGCATCGCATCAATGATATGTTCGGACTTACTACCAGTTTAATTAAGACACGTAACGAGCGATTCGTCGGACAAGTTTGCGGTCATCAATAATTTACTGATGATAATCGTCATTTCATACTATGTTAGATCATTGGTTCCTCTACTGACATACGATTATTCAATACAATGGTGTTTCTTCTGTCACCTTTCTATCCTTCAGACATAATTATGTGTTCCTTTACGAATATATACCCTTGAATACAACCCTTCATTGAATAATCCTTCGCGGTTCTCCGCTTGTGCTCCTGACTTTGGTCCGAAATCGCGTCTAATCTGTGGCAAAGCCAAATGTTTCGCAATCTTCATGGCATCCATCAGCATACAATGCCATGAGAACAATTTGCAATGAAAAATGCCACAACCACATGCACTTTTTAACGTGCAATATTTAAGTCCATGCAAAACTTTCCCAAGTCAGTAACTTTGCAAACAGTAACTGCATTTCCACAATGTACACTTTTCTATCATTTCAAAGTGCACTTCAAACTGCACACTTAGAAAAAGCCGTTAGGTTAGCGGCCAGAAGTAATTTTTGGAATTTAACTGCTTTTTACAGTCTATATAGAAAATGTCCCAACAATTATAAACCCATTTCTGCTTTTAGTTGACTTAAACTATGCCACCATCAATCATTATAATGTGACGTCATCAAATTTACATGTATCACATATAAACGAACTTTTTTTGTAAGTTTAACGGCAATTTCCGTTGTTTTTAGCGGAGTGAAGTTAACAGTGTACTACATTTCGTACTCGTATTATCAGCGGCATCAACTTAAATGATTGTCTGTTCAAAGCTATGATCGACAAATGAAACACGATCGCAAGTACGAACGATCATATTCGCATGCCGACTATGCCGTCGTTGCTTGAGCATGATAAGCAACGATATGACTCATATACATATGACTCCATTTTGACAGTGGCTCATCGTACATGCGAAAAGCTTTTCTGTAATCTTATTAAATGTGACGATCATCCGATACGCGAAGTTGTTGACTCAAATTGTTCTACTAGGAGTAGTCGCAATATTTTAACTTTACGACGAACTGTGTGTTTTAGCCAATCCTTTGTTAAATGGTGTAAATAGTTTTATTTAGTAAAGGAAAAGTAATTTTAAATTGTAAATATTCAATGCTGTCATCGATGTTTCCAATGTGTTCACCGCTAATTTATCACACTGTGAGGCAATCCGCGGTGATGAAGTAACCATTTTGAAAGCAGCAGGTGCATTGGTCCTTCAAATCATTTTACATATTCACACCTCGTTTTGAATGAATTAATAAATGAAAATATACAAAATGTCGCGTGAGATACACCTAATTTTCAAATATATTGAAAAGCATGGAATTTCTTGCGAAAAGAAAAGTGAACTTGCGACCCACCCTGCATTATTCAAAATATCAAGACACTTTTTTCCTCCATGGTCATTTGTAACTGTTTCAAGGCGTTAGATGAGCAAAAATAATTTTAGAACATGATTCACTAAGATTATTTAGAACACTAAACACGACTACTAAGTACTAGGCAGTGTAAGATTTTGAATTAAAAGTCAAATGCTTGAAAAAGGCAAAATGCCAAAAATAAAACTCATCGATCTTTTCCGACGGATACGTTGTGGAAATATTGTATTATCATTCATTATAATAATGTAATTTAACTTTCTTCCCAAAAAACTGACCTGGTCATTTGGGAAGAACTAGCACCTCTACATGCATCGTATTGCACTTATAGCTGACTTAGGCTAAAGCATTGAGATCGCTTCAAATTCAATTTATTACAAAGTACAATTGAAATTGACATCTGAGTAATTTCCGCTTTATGATGAACACTTTAATTTCCATACGAAATCTTAATTTCCGAATGAAAGAAACTACAGCATGCACATGTACTTTGTTCCATTGAAAAATAATTGAAATGTATTTTTTTGTTTTGTACTTTGTGAAATTGAAATCAATCTTGCTGTTCATTTTTCAAATTCATTAAAAATTTTGAATAAGAGATGATTAAACTGAACAATAATAATCATCACCAAGCACGTCTTCTACGCGTCATTAATTCATATAATTATTTAAATACATGCTTAGCGCATATATAATATGTAAAGCAACTGCAGTGTGCTTTTATATACGAGTAATGTACAATTAATTATGCTTTCCTAAAAGATAAAATAGCAATAGACACTGTTTTTCTCCAATTATCGTCGGCGGGAATTAGTGAAATCTAAGTACGAGCGTATTAAGAAAAAGTGTTGTCCTATCTAATTTTCGAAAATTAATTGCTTCAAGAAAATGTTTTGCAGGACTGCGGACAGGTACCCTAAAAGCCAAGTCGACGAATCAAAAGATCGGACGCATATTTTCCTCTTTTGTTATAGCATGGCGTCGTAGAAGTAATGAATAGTCAGTTAAACACAGAATCTAGGTCTAAAGAATGTTTAACTGCTCGTATATTAGTGGGACATCCTCCACATTTTCTATAACAAAAACAAAATCATAGCTTTGAGAACATCATCCAACAGCTCAATAATTTCAAATTAATCTGATTTATCTTAAATTAATATTTGTTAATTTTAAAATATACAATGAGTTGAGGATTTCAGAGTCTCTCTCCCAAAGTTCAGTAAAATGCTAGTGAAATAGGAAAAAATAATGCCAGAAATTTGGAATACACACACTTTGTCAATGGTAAAATTATTGATGAGTTGAATTTCTTTTTTTTAATTTTAACATTAATTATTTCCCTCATCATGCATATTATGCACATACAATTATAAAAACACTAAAACATTGTTCTATAGCAATCCGTGAATTGCCCAGCTTTCTGTTTGTGTAATACTAATTCCGTAATTGAAATGATTAATGTAAAATTATTAAATTCAGCATTAATTGTTTCACCTATGTTTGTTGAGGCCGTTAAGCTGTACAACATGATAATAGGCCATGCATAGACTTGCAAGATTACAGACCGTTTCAGTGTCTATGCTTCGTGCATTGTTCTAGTAATTAAGCAGTGATTATAAATGCTTCTGTAGCACGCCTCCACATAGACAAAGACATTTAGATGCAACGTTTTATCGTGACACGCCTGATACGAATATGGGAAAGCATCACGGATGGCTTGATTAAAGCGTGCATATCTTGATAACAACAAGAAACATGATTGCGTTCAATGATATCTGGTTGAACTTGAATATAACCTACATTGTAGGCATGTTTTAGCACCATTCTTATTGTGGCAAATTAAGTTCAGCTTGAATTAACGCATCAGTAAAATCATTGCAGAATCTAATATGCCGCCACATCCGTGCCGTGCCGTGTTAGCACTATCTGATTAAACGTCCTATGCTCATCTAAATACATTTTACAAATAGGCACCATATGCTTGGTGCAGCTGAGATCAAGAGTAACTTGTAAGTTTTGGAGATCAAAAATTTACTTTCCGTGTAGACGTTCGGCAGTTTACATCTAAAGTGAAAACTCTGTGCTGCATAGTGTCACCGATGATGTCCATTGTTTCTACTACAAGAACACTTGCGTGGAGAGCGCGGTCGTTTAAACAAACCAGTTTTCCTCATTTTCGAGTTTACTTTGGGTTAAGTGGATCACTAAATTAATTTCAGTCCATAATATTTCACGATTCAAATTAATCAATTATGATCTTCACATTCCCGCGTTTTGCAAAGGACAGTCATCTGAACAGCTTGTAGTTTGTCGAGAGGAGGGTCTGCAAGGTAGTGACGGGATTACATTTCAGCTAACGATCGAATTTTCAACCAGGCTGTTGAGGTGTAGACGATGAATGGTAGTGGAAAGTGGCTTTTTGTTATGAGGCAAAGCGGGCCTCAGGCATAGCAACTGTTGGAAAAGCCGCCTCCAAAGCCCATATATTCAATACACTAGTTCAACAGAAGGCAACGGTGGCACTGTGGTTAATGGCTTGACCTTGCAATCTTTCGGTCCAGATTTTGAGCCCCGAGAGTGTCAGTGGAAGTCTTCACATCGGTCTCCAGTGAAAAGTCTGACCAAGTCAGCACCGTTGAAGCTCCCATTACAGGGGAGCAGTGACGCTAAACCATCATCACAACAGAAGACAACCTTCATCATCTTTCTCTTGGTCGAAGAAACCGCTCTGTCAAGATGCTGCGAGCGTAAACCAAACGTCGCATCTACAGTTTGCCGATAGCTCCCATACTTTCCAATGACCATTTTTTCCTTTGCTTCTCACTTTTACCGTGAATTCTCTGCAATGAGCGTGCCGTTTTCAGCATGGCAATAGAGAATTTGATATCATTGTTATTAAAAGGTATAAACAAATGTCATGAAAGATGCATGAATTATGTTTGACTGTGCCAAACTGTACTCTGTATACAGCATTTTGTAAATTCTTTTCATTGTCACGTTGATGCTGCTTTTCCTCTTCTTTTGGGTGTTTACATATATTTCGATTTCAAATAGTTTCTGTCTGACATCACGACTTTGAAAGTTTAGGTTCATAATTCAACATTCAACGTGAAATGCGTGAAAATGCATGTCCGAATCAATCAACATATATACAGCAAGAAAGGGTGAAAATGAACGCTGATGTTGCCTTGGCTTGAATAAAAAAGGGGACAATGCAGCATAAAATACTGAACGAGAACATCAGAGAAAGGACGAGAATCATTGACATAACGAGTAAAATCAGAACGATGAAGGGACACTGGGCAGGACACCTAGCCAGAATGAACAACAACAAATGGGCCAAGAAGTTAACGGAATGGACGCCGCTAGAAAGACCAAGGAGAAGAGGAAGGTCAAGGAGAGGATGGAGAGATGATATTGAGGAATCAACTGGATTCAGAAAGCAAAAGATCGAAGAAGCTGGAGGAGTGAGTGGAGGCCATCTGCCAGCAGTGGCACGAAAGGCTGATGATGATGATGATGATGATGCATGGTTGCAATATAAAAGTGTTTCCAACTATTACATGCGGCACTTTGTGAGATTTGGGAATCGTGACAGTACATCGTGAATGCTACCCATAATTGTCAACAGCACTATATGATGGCATTGACTCTTATGACTCCTTCCATTATCATTGTCACCTGCATTGTAAGTAGAGCAATGTGTTGTGAATGCAAACGGCACTTTATATTGCCAATGCATCCTGTGCATAGCCGATAAAATCATGCATTGACAAGGTAGCAACGCATTTTGCATTGATAGAACATACAGTTTTAAACGTCTAAATGCCTCAGATCTCAAATAAAACAAAAACTGTCTCTCAAGGGTAGCATGTATACATAGCAACTAGAAACATTCATGATTTAATCGTGCAATTTCTAGGTGGTTGTTAGAAAAGCCTACATGTGCAAAGAAGTAAACATTTCCGGTTAGTGTCATATATAGCGCATTTACATGTGCATCTCTACCGCACATGGTGACGTGAAAAACAATAAGTGTCAGGTATCACAGAAAGTTTGTCTCGTGGATACATTGTTAATGGTTATTGAGACCACTTTAAGTTATTGAAAATATGCAAAGAAACTAGTGAATTCTATCTAAATGTATGAGTTTCGTATGGCGTAACCCAAAATTATAAACAAAATCTTCCTTTAAAATGCAAGCACCGCCCAAGCAAAAAATAGTTCACCAATAAACATTTATAGAGCACTGTCGAACTACGATGGTCAATGTCACACAAAGCTACTTACCTCCTTCATACGTACATCCGTTGACTTTGTCTGTAGATCATGGAAATATGTTAATCTCTAGCAAGATTTTATTGCCAGTATTTATGATTTCAATAGTCAGAGAAATTTCTTTCAAATTTGGCCGCACAACTTTTTGCGTGCGATGATCTAGAGACACTACTACCATAAGACTGGCATGCAAAAATACCATACGCCTTGGTAGTCGGTGCACTGTAAATGGCTTGTCACGAATTCGCCACCGAAAGAATAATTGTTGCAAATTCGTGCCAGAGAGTAGGTCACAACTAGCCAGCACGAAATGGATAAACTCAAAAAGTAATAGATAAACCCGTTATACTGTCACGAGGATGAGAGATCTTTTTAGTACGGATTGGTGCATTCCTGACTTGGTACTGTACTGATAGAACAAAGAGGATATGCACACACACATGTATCTTCTAAACGCATGTTTGAATCCTCAACGTTCTGTGCTCACGAGTATCCTCATGTGTCTAGAGCATGTATTTAATGCGCGTACATATCTTTTAGCTCAAATTAGTTCAAATCATCACGGGTTCACTTCATTAATGTACCAATTCAGGAATGCACCAAGAGCTGAGAGCACTCATTCTCAGGACAGTATGTGCTGGGTTTGTCTACTACTAATGCCTACAGAACATTTTGGAGACGCATTTTTAAATGCTTCGATGCGACTTTCGTGACTAGACATTCATAGTGCAGATTTTAGAGAGGCAGATTTGGAAATAGGAGACATACAGACGCATCATCCAACACATTATCCAGCAATAAGGTCACTGAAGCAATCATCAAAAATGAAATGAGAATATACCACTTTTCGGCTCAAGGAGGCACGAATGCTTCAGCAATTCATATTGTGAGGCTCTTTACCATATTTTCTCGTGTATTTGTTGCCTCTTTTGATTAGCATCATTTGATTCCAGTAAGTAAGTGTCTTAAATTATATTTCAAAAATGCAGTTGATTAAGAGCAATTCAAAAGTTGTGCTTCAGTTTTTGCTGCGCTGTTGAAGTATTTAATTTTGGTCTACCGCATTCACATTCAATAATTCGTGACACATGCTCAATTTGAATGATCTGAATTAGCATGTTCATCGAAAGTGGCAGCTAAGGTATAATTTCTGGAATGATTAGATGCACACCCTAATGAGGGATGCGCTCAAAGAAAAATCCAAGACGAGCTTTTCCAATTTCTGGAATTAATATATTATCCTATTAATGATAGCATCGAACATTGAGAAGCCTCAATGAACAGCCTTCTCTTAGTGAGGTTGCGACATTTTATTAAGCGCTGGACTCGACTGATGTTTCCAAAGTTCTGAAACATTACCTACTTAATAGTTCAGTCGGCATGTCAGCTAGTGAGAATAGAACTCGAATTACAAGCAGTCATAGGTAAATTTTGACAACGAACTTGAGTTTGAGGACTTAAAATGTTTCATGACCAACTGTTTGCAAGCCGTGTAGAGATACAGATACTTCAGCGAATTCAAACTGTGCAGCGTGTCCATAAAGTTTAACAAGCAGCTAATTTACTATGTTCATTCCGCTTTTGACAGTAGCAGAACGAGTCATGTGGCAAAACATGGCACCCATAGTGGGGTTTTCATAAACACAAACATATTGTTTAAATCAGAAAGAATGTTCATTATGACCACCGTCATGTTGAGGCACCATCGATCAATCAGATTAAGTGTTGTTGATTGCATTACTCCCACGTCAATTTGTCCTACCTTAGTATCAGTAATGTTTTTCAAATCATTAAGAGTCATATGTCGCTGAATGCATACTTTGTTTTTTAAGTGGCTCCACAACCAATAGTCTGCTCGATTCAAGTCCGGAGATCTTGGAGGCCATTGATTGGAAGAAGACTGAGCACTCGATCACCCAAAGTTTCACTCAAAAAGTATCTCACCGAATTTACAACATGCGGTAGCGTAGACCACCATCCTGCTGAATGGTGATGATATCCAAGCACTGAGCATAACATTTCATCTGTGACTGCAGCCTCTCCAGGTATGCCGATGCGTCCACCATTGACGAGAAGAAAAGTGGTGTCAGCTTTCGTTTTTCGGAAAAGCAGCACGAGACTGTCACCTTCGGCGAAAGGATAAGCGATGTTATTGATGTCTGAGGATTCCCGTTTGACCAAGCTGCGAAGTTTCTACTACTTACGTGTCCGTGCAGGTAGAAATGGGCCTCATCGGTCCACAAAGCATTGTCAGCTAAGTCTGTGTCAGTCTCGCATTTTTCAAGAAACCACTGAGCAAAGTCCAGTCGCACAACAACATCGCTATCATTAGGAGATTACAAAATGCTTGATGTGATGCGTCTTTAGTTGGAGGTGCAATCTTATTATCTTATGTACCGAAGATAGCGGTTCTTCTTGTCGTTTGGCGGTTTTCCTGTAGCTTGTGAAATGCAATAGTGAAGTCGGTTGCTGATCTAGACGTTCCGACTCCACTTTTGGAACTACCTATTCAGGAAACGACGGGTGGCGCTTCACGTTCGGCTAGATATAAGTCTAAAATTTATCGACCAAGCGTGTAGAAATTGACACAAGGGTCCTTACACATGCTATTTTCTGTCAAGAATTTTCTCAAGTCAGCGGCAGCTGAGTTTCCAGATTGATAATAAACTTGAAAAAATGATTCCCTAGTTCACTAATCCTAAACAATACCCAATAACAATAAACACAATAAATCAAAACAATGTAATATGAAAGTAAAGCACAGGCACCTGCTGTTACCGAGGTGATAGACAGATCATAAGCACCGTTTTGAGTTGTGTTCCCAGTTTTACATAGTTGTTGCATTTCATTTCACTTGGTCGTTGCACATGAATAGAGACTATCTTTATCTTCAAATGCATTGATAATAAACACTTAAAATCCTAGCGCGTGTTTTTCAATCCAAACGCTGTATTTTTTCTTTTATGAAAGGCTAGGCTAAACTATTAGCTGGGACTATAGATCACCTCTAGAAATAGTTGTCTTGTCAACCACAGAAGACTATGTCTATGTTAATGTTTCATGCTATGTTGTATTTTCAGTGAGACGTTTTTTTGAGTGAAACTTTTAGTGATAAAGCAATCAGTCGGCTTCTCCCCATTTGTGGCCTCTAGGATCTCCGAATGTGAATCCACTAGTTGTGGGGCCACTCAAAAAACAATATATACAGCACGTGACCTCGCTCTCTTGATGCTTTGAAAAGCATTAATGATACCGAGGCAAGACAAATTGACGTGGGAATGATGCAATCAACGGCACTAAATATGATCTATCGGCCGAGTGTGGTGCTACTGTATGGTGGCAATATTGAACATTCATTCTGATTCAAAAAATGTGTTTGTTTCTATAAAAACCGCACTAAGTGTGCAATGTTTTAACACATGATTCGTTTTGCCAGACACGTACCCACGTTTTCAAATTTTTCTAAAATCCGAAAAAATGAATGAACCGCCACAAAACTTTAGATAAACGTATTGGAGTATATTTTCTATCCTTATACAAAACTTTGTGCAAATTGGACAAGCTCTTTTTGAATTAGAGACGATAACATGAAGTGTAGCAATATCAGCAGTTTGATCTGATTTCGTCGGTCGACGCATTATTGTTACTCGTGTGTGCATTGTTCTCTTTCCGTCTTCGTTTACTGCTATTTAAAATCTTTCACGACCACTGCCTTACCACACCTCTTTTAAGCTAAGGTTAATGGAAGAAATTTGTTCTGAGTCATTATCACTTGAAGAGTTATCGTGACATGACTTTGCTGACCTGTGCTATCAACTCACACAATGAAGTCAGGCTAAGTTAGATCAAGCTGCTGACATCGCTACACTATGTGACTACAAGTATAAATGTGTTATCAGAGGTTTGTACTGTTGATTTGAGTAAGAATTTGGCAGCTGTTCATATCGAAGTTAAATGGATAATGGACACAGTAAGATGTATTGTATGACCTTTGTCATTCTATGTCGATAAAGATTGGCACGCTATGGTACGCTTCCAAGACAAAACTTGTTTCATGTTTGGAGAAAACTATTTCAGAATGTTTTTGTCTTATTAGTTACTGATGTATTCATAGCGCAATCATGTTCTTCATTCAGTAAAAAGTTTGCTTCTAAAAATATTGACAGCCTGCTGATCCTTGGAAATGCGAGCTGGCTCTCGAAAGATCTGATGTAAATGCATGAGCCTCTTTTTAGCAATAACTTGTAAATATTTTTTACAGGAATTTGTTATTGGGGAGACGAGTTAACTTCACTTCTAAATAAAATGCAACAACCTCCCGTCAGCTGTATCAACTGTATCTAGAATACAAGATTTGGAAGAGCTAAAGGCGTGAAGTACTTAGCGCATGGTACCGTGGATCAATTAGAGATGCAAATTCTAATGCAAATGAAGTAGCGCACATCATCGACTTGCAACATGGGTTAGAGCTAAAGAAAACGAAAGATAAGCTAAAGAAAACGAATGGAGATGGTGACTTTGCGTGGATTCAGCTAGTGACCAGCCGATTCACTTCACTCAAATTTTTGTTCTCAACGTGGTCACTACAGCAGACAGGTATCTTGTTTTGAGGGACTATGTTTATTACATTGCTTCTGCATCTTTTACGTTCAAGATAATTTGCAAATACATTTAACAAATGCTCTCAAATTCTCAAGCCTGTACTTTTAGCATGCGTATCATCAATCTCTGCTGTAATTAAAAAAAATCATTTGGACAACTTACTCGGCTCGTGCCGATCCACCACGGTAATGGAAGATGCCGTAAATTATTGGATTGAAGAGACTGCTCATCTGCCCGAAGATGAAGATATGTGTCATTTGTTCTTCAGATCGCTGACTTGCTTCCACCATTGTTCCAAATAGATAGCCAACGTAATAAGGAGTCCAACAAATAATAAAAGAGGCAACTATCATGCCGCTGATTTGTATTGATTTGATCTTGGCACGACGAAAGAGATGAGTACGATTTTCACAAGTTGTGACAGAGGTGAGTTGGACGCTCGTCGATCGACCCGAATTACTTTTAAAAGACGCTTGAACGACCACTAAAGGAGGTCGTCCAGGCATTTCCTTGTGACCATGTTGCTCGTTGTCTGTGTCAATTGTAGGCGTCTCTCGTTTCAGTGGGCTGTTATTTCTGTCCACACACATGGACCTTCCGTCTGCCATGGATTTCTCATCTCGCACTCCATCAAGTTTGGAGCGTGATGTAGAATTCATGTAATACCGTGCACTGGAACCTGAAATGATGAATGAAAATACTTGTTATATTCTGGAGAGAGTCAGAATTCAAGTTATTCTTCGATGATGGTTGCATTCCAATGTGACAAGTGAATATTAAAGGTGTCTTAGTAAGGCCACAAGCATGAGCTTCTGCAGTTAATGCGCCCAGAAATTAGACTTTCAAAGAATGCAGCTGCATTTTCCTCCACCTGTCCGGATATCATGATGTAAAAAATTCTTCGGGTGCCCCCGAACTTCCCGACTATTGATAAACTGCTCATCCGGCGCAGTGGCCCTGTGGTACTATCTGAACCTTGGTCGGGTCAAACTTAAGACACGCTCTGCATTCCGACCAAACAGTCAGCACGGATGATAGAGAGTTTAATATGTTTCCGAGCATGAGCCAGGGTTAATTTATTTGTTAAAGTATACGTATATGTAGGTAGAGTGTCGTCTCAAAAAGTATCTGTATACAGTGAAAAAATTTATATGAACAGGTTCAGCTTTTTGCGGAGATTACATTCCTGCGGTCCAAAAAAATTGTTTGAGCAGCTTTTGAAAAGCTAAATTTTTGCAAATTTATATACGCTACCGACATGAAGTCACCTTATCAGTAGTATGAAGCAAGTTGGATATCAAAAGGAATGAATGTCTGCTAACAAGCATCGTCACTAAGGAGATATTATGCTGACGATCAATAAAATTTCATGAACTGCATTATAATGCAATTCCTCAAGTGAAAGTCGAGATATTATTGTGCTTTCTTGGCTGAAATTTCATGTTTTTAATTCAATTTTCATCGGTATGATTCACTGGTTTTACGTTTCAATAATGATGTGGACCCATTTGCATATTTTAAAATTAATTGAAATCATTGCCTTTGATTATGTCATTTTTCTCTACCCGTGGCAGGTTGCTTGTGATATGATCACGCCATGGATCACTCTTAAGAAAATACTCTTGAGGTTGAGCATGGAAGTAATAGCAGCCTATCGAGTTGCTTATTTGACAAACATTGCCTCTCCAAGGATCTCGTGACACAGAGGATCTTTAAAATACTATCATTCCTTCTGCATTACTATCATCAGTTAATTCCGTGGTAATTTCTCCAAAACTGAAAAAAATTGTAAATTTCACATTTGGAAACAATTGCAACAATTGGAACTGAGTTGCTACTCTATCTAATCTGTCTGTCTGCTGCATTAATGCAGTATGGAGCAAAGGCCTATGGTTTGGGAGCACGCGACGCCACTGGCAATTACACATATTCAATCGTGGGTGAATGAGCATGCAAATTGTAATTTCACTTGTGCCTGGCCAATGGTGTTCCAACTGTTTGGAATTTATTGAGATGCTCAAATCTGCATTAAATTGACAGAAATTCGCGTTTCTCAAAATTACTCACTTAAAGATCAAATTTTTGATATTCCCGTTGGCCAAATATACGTAAAAACTATTAAAAACACTTAAAGTCCCAATTTCAATTGAACAATATTATTAGCCATGTAGAGAAGGTGGGCCCCGGGATAAAATGGAGTTGACAGACAGATCATCATAGCTATCAATTCCCATCTTCGAATAAGCTGCTACTAGAGCTCTTTTTACGTTAAGGTCAAGGTCATTCACAGTGTTCTGTCTTTCTCTTCCAGTATTCATAAAATTAGAATTTTGCAATTTCTTGCAATTTTAATGATAATAATGAACATAGCCTCATGTTGATTTTTACAATAAGCAGCTGCTATTTTCAATTAACTTCATATCTCTCCCACTTCCAAACCACTTCATGCTCATTCGTTAGTAAACTTTTTGCGTTTGTTCATCCGCTTAAATTGTAAACTCTTTTATTTTACGTTACTGCGTTCCAGAAAATGCCGATGTTGAGTTCTAAAAACAGAAAGAAGTCGATTGATTAATAAAGGCTGTGATTTGAGATTTGTTGTCTTTCCCAAGGACGGCAGGTATTTATGAATAACATGATCAATGAGATAACATCCATGTCATTAACTTTTGATGAACTTTCGTCGTCTTTGATATGCGCACGCAGAATTTTGAGCTAGCTAGACTCGATGTGAGCTTCTACCTCAAGGATGAGAAGAGAAGAGAGATAATCAGTTATCAAGAACGATTTAACCCGATGTCATTTACTCTTCAATTTATAAACCTGATGGCTTTCACTAGAACATAGCGATAATATGGATATCATGCTATCGACCTTCAAATTGGAACTTTTTATCTGCTTCACTTTCCATGCTTGAATCCACAGAAATCTGACTTTCCGCTTTGCTAGTTCCATCTGACACTTCATAATAATAAAAGAATAGAACTGATATGTACATTAAAAACAATGCTGCGTCGTGGACATCCGTTTTCATGGCAGCGTACCTAAACGATGGCGGCATAGAGTAAGTATAAATAGAAAGAGCGCCGACTCAAACAAGTATCTGTATACGGTGAAAATTTTTATATCAAAAGGTTCAGTCTTTTTGCGGAGATTACGTTCCTGCTGTCAAAAAAATTATTTGAGTAGTTTTTAAAAAGCTAAATTTATGCAGATTTATATACTACCGAGACGATATCCCCTTTATAAGTAGTGTGAAACAAGTTGGATATCAAAGGAATAAATATTTGCTAACAAGCATCATAATTAAGCGGAAATAAAACTGATGACAAAGAAATCTCATGAGCTGCATTATAATGCAAGTCCCTGGAAGTCTTCAAGGAAAAGTTGTGATCTTATTGTAAGGTTCTTGGCTGAGATGTCATGTTTTGATTCAATTTTCATCGGCATGACTTTATGATTCAAAAGGCGTCTTTTCTTGAATCTGAATAGTGCTGAATAGCATTGTTGACCCATTTGCACCTTTTAAAGATCATTTTCTTTGTAGTGATGCTTTCGCTCTTCAGTGGCAGGTAGTTTGTGATATGATCGAAAGTAATCTTATTATAGTAAGGCATAAATGAGCTCTGAAGCAATGGCATGCCATCGAATTGCTAACATAATAAGCTGTATTACCTCTCAAGGTTTTCATAATATGGAGGATTTGTAGATTACTTTTCTTCTGTATTGCTGTCATAATAAGTCAAATCGGTGTACATTTCTCCAAAAGTGCAAAAATTCGTGTAACTCACATGTGGTGCTGGGTTTCGTGTTAAGTTCATTTTATGAAATCGAAAGTGTATACACACTGGGGATTTAATAAATGCTGAGTTACCACTCTATTTAAATATACATACTTACTCTATGGATGGCGGTGGTTCATATGAAATACAACGACAGTATAATATGGCAAGCTATATCTTCAAAGTGCCTCTGCACTTAAACCTATTTGCCTAGGTGGAAGAATTATGTTCCCCCTGGGTTATTTTTATCTCACGCCGAACGATTAATTGCTTGAAGGTTTCGTTCGGTAACTTTTCTTAACTTTCTGTTGGCTTTCTCCGGGTGGTGGCTGTTTTTTGTAGACCCAATATTTTAGCTACAGGAGCCACATGAAAGAAATTACGACCACATGTTTTCGACATTTTGGATTTTCTCCTCTATTAATGAGAATTGTGAGCTTTAAGTTAATTTGCAACTTCCGCAGTTTGCCTGCTCAGGAAACATGGTCGAGTAATTTTGTTAATTGATACTCAGATGCTCTTTGCTTTGTTATGATGACTAATATTATGTGTGTTCTACGTATACATACTGCTAATTATGAACACGGAATTAGAAAAAATAATTGTTTGAATTTCAGAATCCTATTTGTAGTAACAGGAACCGCCTGAAATGCAAAATCGACAACATCACATCAGAAGATCTTAGGGGGCCATAATTTCCCCCCTAATACTCCACCGACAAGAATGGGGTAAAACTGAAAGGATAATAACAGTGAACATTTGCATAACGTACGGACCAGGCACCGGCACCTGGCCATTGTCAACCAATACAAGCTGCCATCGCTTACCGTCGCCTAGACAGCACACGTCCCCGCTAGTATTTCAATATCATAAAGAGTTGAACTTCTCTGATTGAATCAATGGAAGTGCGATCAGGAACTTTGCAAATTGTGCGTTAACTTATTTCGTTTAATCTAAATCTTTATCAGCATTCTGATTTTTTCTAAGATGACGACACTCAAAACAAATCGCTATTGCCATATTTCATGTTTCGCATCACGATCCTCCGAATCAATAAAGCATAAGCCGGGGGGTATCCAGCAATGGCGCTGCGCAAAATTTGACTATTTCTGACCCGCCCCCTTCATCACGTTGGGCATTTAGCACAAATTTGGATTTTTCTGCTATTTTTCAATTTGTTATATTGCACTATTATTTCTACGTGCTTGTTTGTGTTACATTTAAAAGTGAAGATACTTCATTAAGTCTTGTAGGGCATCGCCTACCAGTAATGATGGAATGCCTGCTTAATCTAGATTTTGTCAAAAAGATGCTTTGTAGTTGTAAATTTGCATTCAAATAATATGCAAATATTGTACCGCCCATTTATTGAGACCAAAACTTCTATAAGCAATTTTAGACAATACTTTTCTTACTACAAGGTCGATAAACTCTGTTTTTGAGATTGATGCAATATTGAAATAGGCGAAGCTTTCCTATTTTGTAAACTAAAGCGTCCATTGGACGGGAGGTGCATTGTAGCGCTCAAATAAAAAACAGTCGCTCCCTTCGTTCAGATAAATTTCCTTTATTGTTTTATATGCATGTGCATATGTTTTTAAAACAATAAAGGAAATGTATCTGAACGAAGGGAGCGACTGCTTTTTATTTAAACGCTATTTCTCATTTTGCGCTTCATTTATAATAGGTATTTGGTCGCTGTCACACAGGAAAAGGCGTCTTTCATCTTCCATCTTCCAAGTCACTCGCCTTTTTGCACATTCTTCATAAGGCGTCTCCAATAAGGCGTGATGAGACGATTTTCATCTGCCGTCTTCCACCTGCCGCAGTCACTCTGGGGAAATCCATTTCCGATAGTGCTATTTTTCACTATTTACCGGTGCCATGACTACTGTCTTGATCCTCGTCCTCGTTCGACATTGTGAACAAAGGCTGTTTTCTGATTGCTTCTCTTCGCAAATCACAGTTTCCTATATCTTCCCTTCTGAAGACGTCATTTCACGTTGTTCTGTTTTTAGAACAGTCTCGCTTGTGATGCCTGACGACTTATGGAAATGTATTTCATCAGCCGCATAGTTTCATGCCTTATGTCCGATGGACGACGCCTTGTGACTTTTCCTGTGTGACAGCGAGAAGGGCGATGGAAGATGGAGGATGGAAGGTGGCTGATGACTTTGTCTGTGTGATAGGTTGTATTCTTATCTACATGCAATTAAAGGCAATTCTTAATTGGAAGATTGAAGACGCCTTTTCCTGTGTGCCAGCGGCCTGAGCTGAATGTTAGGGTTTTAATGAAGCAGCAGAGTCAATTTTGAACATGAAAGCAAGGTAATAATTGAAAGATCAATATTTTTGTCTGCGCAGTTGTTTGTCTCCATGACCTGCTGCTGCATCATCGGCGAAAATTGAAAAGATAATATTATCAAGATGAAATATGACCAGGTGTCAATTGTCATTGAAAATAAGAGTTTGATGGAAATTTATCATAACATAGCCAATGATTATGCAACATACTTCGTAAAAAGTAGACTTCCTGTAAAAATAAGATTTTGATGGAATTGTATCATAACATAGCCAATAATTATGTAATATACTTCGTGAATATTAGTACGTCCTTAGCAACCGTCGTGGTGATTGCAAAGGGCCTGGAAGCTTCATATTATACATCTGTTCATATCTATCATGATCCATCGCTGTTGCCATCTTAGTTGCAGCTTGTGCAAATGACATAGCTTTTGTGGGATAACTTTTCTTTGGAAGTAGGCAGGAGAGCAAGTATCAGAATGCTGAAGACAAAGTCTGGTCGCTAGACAGTGCGTCCTTCGCAACCATCGTGGCGATGATGATCTACCCATAAAAATCCGCCACCCTGTGCTGATAAAAGACTTGAGCGGACAAGGATATTGAAAACAGCAATACATCGTGGACATTGCGGAACTAGCCAAAGACGGTCGTATTTTATGCTAAAATATATTAGCCTATGCACTTATTTAGAATTGGTTCCACTGAGAAGTTAAGGCAATCTTGTGGGTGGGCGAAAAAACCTTTTCCTCAACGGGGTTTCGAAACTAACCCAACGGGACCAGTTGTGCGAGTTCCAGTCTGACTAGTCCAGACAAGGTTGGACCTTGGGTTTTGGGTCGACCTTGTGTAAGTGATACAAAATTTGGGTTTTCTATTAATGCTGAATATATACATAGTCCGGCATCCAGAACGAGTTTCTGCAAGGAACGAGGCCGAAAGTGAGACTTTCACAGAATGATGTATACACCCTATGCCCAGTACTAATCGGCACGTCTGCCGAGTTCTAGTGAGTTCCTCTTCTTGTCAGACAGGATCAAAGAAAAACACATGTAAATCCAATGGGACGCAGATTGCAGTTTTTGGCTAAAATAAAATTTTCTATGTTTTCACTAATCAAACGAAAAGTACTAAGCCCAGAGTCACAATTTTTGACATGGAATGTCTTCAGGTCGTTTCCTATGATGTTCATGCACCCCTGTCTATAAAGCTGAATGCATTTATATTTGGCGAGCCTCTTAATGTCGGCAAACATAAACATTTTGAGCAACTTTATCCACATTCAACCACGTTCTCACATACATTGCCGATCAGAAGCTTGATATTATCACATGCACATCATAGGAAATGACCGGAAGACATTCCATGTCAAAAATTATGACTTTGGGCTTGGTAAGTTTCGTTTAATTAGAGAAAAGATACAAGTTTTTTGGAAACTTTTGGAAAGCTTGACGTTTCAAGTCATCTCTAGACTCAAACACGCAGACAAGGCAATGAATGCAGTGAAATTTACAGTTTTTCTATGGTGCAATCAATCAAGCAATTCAGATCATTGCGTGGACACTCGTTGCTATGACATAAAGAATGGCAGCTTCCAATGGCTGAAGTGTTTTCGATCGCAGTACCTCACGTTGATGTGAAAGTCTCAAGGTTAAATTCAAGAAGTATCTTAATTCCCTGTAAATATGGAATAAATTTGAATTCTGCGCCGTTAAGCAAGAATATGCAATTATTGCGTACTTCAGCAACATAGATCTGCGCGTAAGTGTGCAACTGAACAATCCAACAAACCATTCCAAACTTTTTTCCGGTAGTAATGGCTTTTCTCCTCCCCTGTATTCAAATTTTCTTAAAATCGGTCAAAGTGAATCAATCGTTACAAAATGTCTCTCTTAGTACTCTTAGCTGAGAACATTTTCCACCCACGTGATGCAAAACTTTATGTAAATTGTACAAATACTTTTGAATTAGAGGCGATAGCTTGAAGTGTACATAGAGATGTCAGCGAATTGATCTGACTTCATTCGACCTCATCGTATGAGCAGATTACGCGAGGTCACTTCGGGACAACTTGTGAAGTGATAATGACCTAGGCCACATCTCCTACACTAATATACTTAGCTTAAATGTGGTTAGTTAGTAGTGAGAAGCCTTTAATAGCAGTATATGAGACGAAGATGCAGAGAGAACACATGAGTAGCAATCATGCGTCGAACAAACGAAGTCAGATCAAGGTGCTGGCATCGCTACACTTCACGTTATTGTCTCTAATTCAAAAAGTGCGAGTCCGATTTGCATGAATTTCTATATTATGTGGGTAGAAAATATACTTAACTACGTGTACGTGAAGTTATGTGGCGATTAATACATTTTTTGCAGGTAATGATGAAATGAAAGCCAAAGCTGCAATTTATGTTACCAACTTTTTTTCTTTCTTTTCTTTTAATTTATATCGTTTTTACAGGTTGAATAAAAATTAAAATGGAAAAAAGGGCAAAAGTTGACAACATACAGCATATTGCAGCTTTCGCTCTTATTTCACTATTATAATCAAGTATGCTTCTAAAACGAAGTTTCATCTTATTTTCATCTCATCTAGATTTTAGACAAATTTGAAAACGTGGGGAGACATAACCCAAAGGTGCCCCTCTTCCATGCTATCTTTTTCAGACATATTAGATATATTCAAAGTTGAAACTGTTGATAGATGTCTCAAACTCATTTGAAAATGCGCATTTTAATTGCATTACTGTCAAAAACTTGGACTTGCGAAGCATCTATCCTTGCTTGACTGTTTTGTCATCCGGAGCTCTCCTACGGCCTCAAGTATAGTATATTAGTATGTTATGAATGACTGAAAAAGAATCTAATTCCTTAGACGATAACATTTCACGGAAACTTCATGAACACATCTAAAAGCGCCAAAAAATAGGTTTGAAAATTCCTCTTCATCGACTCCTTTGAAAAGAAATATTTCTCTGCATAAAAGAAATCAGAGACTATTGAACAAATTATCGGCATATAGGGACTTGTAGAATGACATACTCCTCTTCGCAGAAAATAACTCTCTTCTCCAGATTTCATTGCCTCTGGCATTTTTTGAAAGGTATTATGTCGAGTTCGATATAACTGCTGCATCCATAGCAATCGGACACAAAATTCCACCTGATTTCTGAAAGAAGCAAAATGCCGTCAAGAGGTAATGTTCAAATACATCTCTGCAATTTTCTTTCTCTACTTTATTCTACAGTCAATGACTTCAGAAAATCGTGTTTGCAACCAATGTGCAAGGTTCCTCATTGGAAATACATCCTGCTCCCGAACTACAGCATCTATTCTTGTTTATGTCTGTGTACTTCTTTACGATTGCCAACAACCTGTTGCTTCAAGTCAATTCAAGTCGATGTTTCATGGTACTTGAAATCAAATTTCATCCAGTTCTACTGATGTCTCGCTGCACTGCCAATAAATTGTCTATTTGTTTAGAAAATTCATATTGCGGGATTTAAGTCAAAAAGCAATTATCTATTGTCTCAATGATACAAGAAAGTAAAACACTAAAAGCTTTTTCGATATGGATATTAGGAAATTCCTGTGAGACAATGTTGGATTGATAGCCTGAACATTACAGTTGAAGCATTAACCTAACTGATGAGAATTTATGCAATTACCCATCGCCAAGGGTATGATACTAGTGGGAACAGTAGTGATCGATACATAGAAATTCGATTCATTGTATAAATAAACTGGAAAAAACATCATCGGGAACGCAAACAACACGACGTCAAGATTGAATAAAATGCTGACGATGCATGCGCAGTGTTTATAAAAAATTAAAGGCATTGTTGGTAATGGTCGTATCTACTCGACTGCTGATATAAAAAATTGCAATTAATTGATTGACTTGTAATGGGAACTATTTAATTGACTGATTAACTTATTAATTCACTAGTCATCACGCAGCATCAGAGGATAAAACATCGCACCTTGAGTTTTTTTATTAGATAATACTTAGCCGACCTTTTTACAAACAGATTCTAGAGAATTACAAATTAGACGCAACCAATTTAGCATGTCAATGCACAATATTTTTAAGATAGCTTTAAAATCATACTCTATGTTGTAAGCTTGCTATCTCCAGGCTTGCCGTTGGGATGGATTTCCAGTCTAACCCCGATGAGAATTTCCATTGGGATCGCAATAAATACCGATCCCAATTGAAATCCAAGTAGCCTGCTTTAGAGCTAAAAACGCACGCAATTTGACCCCAAGCTGCATCGGGCTTACCGCTTAGGCCTGCCAAATGTGATACTTTTTGAATTGACGAAGTCCACGGTCGTAGGCCTAGGACTAGACTGGCCTTAATAGCAATGGAGGCTTTAATTGATTTCAAACAATAATGTATTATAGGCGTACTGCATGGCTATATTTTGCACCGAGACTGCCTTCACCCAAGAGCTACGTTTATAGCTAATATGTATGTATGAACTACAAAGACACTTGTTTGAGGCTATTTTTTATCGGAAATGCGGTGTTAATAAACAGCTCGCTACACGGGCTCACAACTACAGTAGGCAACAGGC
>CAJQUW010001631.1:0-175000 GCA_907163375.1 Prostheceraeus crozeri | reverse complement strand
GAAATAACTGTACACCACAAGTAAAATAAATAAAAAAAGTATAAGAATACTGCACGAGAAAAAGTTAATAAATCTACTACTGCACAGGACATCTGAAAGTAGTATCCAAAAAACACTAATTTGAGAAGTTCAGTGAAGTTTAAAAATATGGGTAACAAATCACTCATACGGCCGCTGCCAGATAAACGCGGTCTTGCTTATTTTTGATGTGTAGGTTTTGGAGCGAATTTTCTGTCTTTGGATAGCTCAAGGTTTGCAGTGATCCTTGAAATCTTCAGTACATGTAAGTCGCTATATTTCTTTTCTTGCGTTTATGGAATATCATTTCCCGATTATAAGGAACTTGAAGGAAAATCCTCAAAATTGTACATACGCATCTCTAAGTCGTAATCTATACACAAGCCAATAATATAATGAATAACTCATGAATAATTTTTTTACTGCATGCAGTCCATCATTGTAGACATCACGACAAGCAATCTGTTTGTGGAGATTTATAGCCAAGCTCGTCAATTTTCAAAATTTTAAAATTGGACGATTTAAAATTTTCAATTTCCATCATTATTGTGCAAAGATGAGCGAGCTACAGCAATTAAAAAGCATAAAATTAAATTATAGATCATAGAGTAAGTATATACAGGTAGAGTGTCGACTCAAAAAAGTGTCTGCATACAGTCTGCATTCAGTGAAAATGTTTACATCAAAAGATTCAGTTTTTTGCAGAGACTGCGTTCCTGTGGTCCAAAAAATTATTTCAGCAGTTCTTAAAAAGCTAATTTTTTGCAAATTGATATACTATAGAGATGACGCCCCTTTATAAGTAGTATGAAACAAGTTGGATATCAAAAGAAAAGAATATTCGCTAACCAGCATCTTAATTAAGCGGAAATTAGGAAATGTAATGAACTGCATTATAATGCAATTCCATTCAAGTCTTTAAGGAAAAGTTGAGATCTCATTGTACTTCTTAGCTGAGATGTTATGTTTTTAATTCAATTTTCAGCGGCATGATTATATGATTCACAAGGCATCATTTCTTGAATCAGAATAGTAATGTGGACCCATTTGCATCTTTTAAAGTTAATGATGATAAGCTTCCTTGTTTTGATCTTTCAGTGGCAGTTTATTATATGATCACGCTTCAGAAAATGATCTTATTATAATAAAGCTGAGCTTTTAGTGATGGCAACCCATCTGATAGCCAATTTAACAAACTATATTGCCTCTCCAAAGTGACGTGACATGGAGGAATTGTGGAATACTATTCCTTATCATGTTTTACTATCATTATCAGTCAATTTCGTTTACATTTCTCCAAACGTGTAAAATCTGCATATCTCACAGGTGATAGTGGGTCTTGACCTGGTATCGACTCATGTTCATTTAATGAAATCGAAGCTGTATACACATTTGGTATTTAGTAAATGCTGAGTTACCACTCTACCTAATATACTTACTCTTTGTCACAGATAAATGACTACAATAAAGTTCACACACTAAAAGTGCCAATCGGAGCAATACTTGAGAAGTTAAGGAGGGGAAATTATGACGCGTTTCTGAACTAATGTGATGAGACGAAGACACACATCAAATTTCTAACTCACTGCAACTAATTAGAGATGTCACTTCGCGGTGAAGGGCTAAGAATTGGTGAAAACGTCTAATCTGATGATTTTGGTTGAAGTGAATACAGCGTAAGAGACTTAACTTTTGATTCAATTCGCTATTGTTGAAACTCTTCCTGATGTATATACTTACCTTTGAGATCACTCGAATTTATCCCCTTATGTACAAATCCCTTTACAAAGAAAATTCGAATTATCTTTTTCTTCCATCTTCTTTCTGTTTTCTTTGTTTAAATGAACATCATAAGACAAAAGCTTAACTTTAAAAGTTTTAATCTTATTTCTGATGTATATACAGGTAGTAGACGTCTCTGAATCGAGGTTCTCGATCATTCTGTCTGACTTCTAATATGCGCAACATAATAATTATGCGATGTCGGAATAAGACAGCAAACATATAAATTGATGATGACGAAGAAGAACTCCTTTGGAACTCCTTGCAGTCTTAAGCCATCAAAGCAGTTATACCATCACATTCTGTAACTGTACAACTTAAGCACCTGAATATTTGACTGCTATTTTTACATAGAAATTTTGTGGGACAAATATTCTCCATAGAATAATGAATAATAATTAGCAATATCCAAATTAGTACCACTATAAGAATGTTCCCACATGAAATGTTGAAATGTGAATTTCGGAGCAACAGTTTAAAAGCTGAGGAGGGGATGACACCCCCTTGGGAACTGGATATACATCTATATATAAGATGCGTTTATTTGTCTAAAAATTAGAAATCATGGTTACAAAAAGTAAAGATGTAGAGTAAAAACATCAGGGATCACCTATGAGATTATTTATCAGTTTAGCCATGTAATGAATGAATGATGTTTGACGTCGATTCGCTTTACAGAGAGGCTGAAGAAGTCGTCGCCAAACAGGCAAGATGTTCGGCTTTATGCTCTTAAGAACATGATTCTCACAAAAAGCTTAGTGAAAGATTGAGAGTGCATTTGATAGCAAAACATAAGGATATTTGTAAAGATTGTCTTTTTAAAATCATAGCTTCCAGAGGGAAAAAAGTTTAAAGAAAATTGTGAATGGAATTCATGAAGGCAGCTTTGCTTCGGTAAATACCTACATTTTCACCTTTCGATTGCTTTTAAGCTTTTACTTTAACTGTCCTTGTTTCATTTGTTCCAACGGTGTATAATGCCGGATAATATCAGCATATATCCCTTTAAAGTCACTAACTTTCAGGCGTTTTGCTTTCTGAAGGATCCTTCTTTTATCTGAGTTGCTTTATCATACGTTTTCCACATGGTCGCATTTTGCCAATACGGCGAATATCAATGGTTTCAGCATCGTGAATTTCAAGCTCTTCCATCTTCTCATTGAATTTTTGCTGGTCTTATTATTTTCTTTCCTCCAAAGATCCTTCATCTTTGTCTTCAATTCCGGAATTGATGATGTTATTCTTTCTTAGCTCTTTTTGTTCTACTTCAAATAACACCTCCTCAACAAGGTTTGCAGATTCAGTCAGTTTGACAAAGATGTGCTTCAATCCTAGATATCTCCGAATCAATTCTTTGAACATCTAAAACAGCATTTCTGTATGCTTCTTCGATTGTTTCCACTCGATCGCTCAAAGCAGATAACTACTGAATAACATTCGCTAACTCAATTCAGAAAGTCGCATTACCTCGTCCTTTATAGATCACACCAACCTTTTATACTCGCCTGTAATTTGATCAATTTGAGGTTGTTTTCGGTTACTCTGCCTTCATCAGACGCTGGATCAATTTAAGACTGTTTTCTTCTAACTGTTGGTGACGGAGACATCACAGAAACAAAAATGTTTGAACTAATTTATATTCAAAGATCTCAGCGGGTCACGAACCAGGAACCCTGTGATTGACCCGGTAGCCACAAAACAGCGCCAATCGTTACCCAAAAGTCGAGGTTGCTATATAGATGTTACAAATCATTTCAGATCACGAGATCTCAATTACCGGACCTTAGAATTTTGGAGTCACTTAGTGAATTTCAAATAGTGGAATTGAATTCTCTAATGCGATATCATAAGGCATAGTGCATCCGCAAAATGCGCTAATGGGTTTAGAAAACGTCATCTGCAAGTGCGTGGCTCCTCCTTCAGCTTTACCGGTTCTTTATCTAAGCCCATTGAAAACATTGCACTTGGGCACGTAAGGAAGACAGATGCTACCAGGTTAAAGGGATCGTGGATCTCTCACATTTTTGGAGCAGGTGTTGAAGCTGTCAATTAAAGCGCGCAAACTTGTTTCATTCTACTAATTAAATTCGCAGTGTTGGCAGATTACACAATTGTGATGAGACTTCATTGGCTTACCCGCCTCCAATTAAAGAAAAAGAAGAACACGATTTGCATGCAAATTTGTAATTAAAATTTCAAGCACATTTTTCTGAATATCCGATGGGAAATTATTTTAATATGTTTTCTGATTTCTTATGGGAATCAATACCGTGACATTCATTCAGCTTCAAACATTGAGCAACATAGTCTAAAGAGGTTATATTCTGCATTTATCGCATTGTAATTGGAGCACATTTTATATCAAACTACTTGACATGCAATGTTCACATTGAGCTTGTCCATGTTAGATAATATGAATTTGATTCAATCATACAGAAGTTCCTGAATCCTTCGATTATTTTAATTTGATGTCAGATTAGCACAATTTGTAGGGTTTTCTATTGACATAAGTCTCCTTCGGAGGTGCCATGAATCCATGGGTTCATGAGCCTAGGTTGTATCAAGGACTAAATTTTGTGCGCATGAACCCGTTGCTTCATTCACACCTTGGAACAACATTCTGGGAGCATGTGGAGCGCTGGTTTACCACTCGGAGCAACACTTTTCGGTGCATCCGCCCGTTGGTTCATCATGCATTGGGAGCAGCATTTTGTGCGAATAGACCCGTTTCATCATGAAATGCAACGCTTTGGGTGTATGGGCCCGCTGGGCAATCCTACGGAGCAACATGTTGAGCGCATGGACCCGTTGGTTCATCACAAGAGACATCATATTGGACTGATGGGTCCGGTCGTTCACTATTCGGGAGACATTTTGGACGCATGGAACCGTTGGTTCATCACAAGGGACATCACCTAGGGTGTGCCCCGCATCGGGGCGGGCCTCCACGTGCGGGCTGCGGGACTTTTTTAATTTCCGAAAAATTCTATTTAGAAATTGAATGTTCCTAAATTAGTTTTAAGTATAATTTAGAAAATAATTGTTTATCACAATTTTCGATGTTTTGGTCGAGCCTGATAGGTAGAAAATTTTGAATTGAATCAAACCCAAGTCACTTATTCGCATTGTAGTGCAGCTATGCTGATGTGATAACAGTAATAATTCAAAGCATGTGAATGTGTCATTCAATATTGTACAATTTGCAAGTCTATTTGAGGACTCACTAGAAAGAAAACCTTCAATAATTTATATTTACTTTGGGTGAACATCCTCGTCAACAATGTGCAACATCTCTCACTGACGTTATAGCATCGCATCAATTAATGGTGGACGATTAGTGATGAAAAGTGTAAGTAATAGAACAGAATATTCTTAACAAATAAGAAATGTATGTTGTTGTTTTATAGCGTTATGCCGTTGTCTTTGAACGTGAAAGATAAAGTATTCGCAACGATTGTCACTTTTGAAAATTTATGACATGGCCAACCATTAAAGATGAAATCAAGATCGCCGGTAGAATCGCTTTAGAGACATGCTGCAATATCATTCTGCTGAAGTTTGTTTTAAGATTAATCATCCAAAAAATGTGAGCTAGAATCGTAAATTTGTGGTCACAATATCAACTTATATAATTTTCTTTTTCTTTCTTGTGTCTACAGGCTTTGGTAACAGTCCCATTTCATTCACATTCAAGCAGATGGTATCTCCCAAGTAGATCTTCCTCGACGTGAAAAAAATCAGGCTATGCGGCATTTACATTAGAATATATCTCAAAATATATATTTATAGGCAAAGAAGTCCTTAACTAGAGCCACTGTCAGAGTCCAAACGGATGTCATCCAAGTCATCTATTGTCCTCTCTAGACTTTTGCAATAACATAGATTTCCACGAAACTGTCTGATTTCTCAGTCTAAACATTGTAGCCAACCGTAGCACGCACCACAGCTAGAACGACCCATTGCACTTTAGAAAAACCTCTCAACATGTAATGCTCTCAAAAGGGGCACTCTTGTGGCTAAAAAACATGTCGCTCAAATTGTTGGCACATCGGGCCTTCCCTGCGGGCGCGGGCCATAGCTGCGGGGCGGGTTTTAGAGTGCGGGCCGCGGGGCGGCCTTCAGGGCGGGGCTCACCCTAGGCCATCACATTGGGCCGATGGGTCCGGTCGCTCACTATTCGGAACACATTGTCGGCGCATGGATATTTGCGGACTCTATGCGGGCAGGACAACAGTGTAATGTACACGCATTGGATGATTGTGCAAAAAAGCGTGTCTTTTCGCTTTAGATCAAACATCTATGTTGCCCTGCCCTCCACAACTTGATAACCCTGATTGATAATAAACATTTAACATCAGGGTAATATCGTTTCCTACATGTATGCTCATGTCCAAATGACTGACTTCACTGCAACACATGTGCAGTAGTAATCAACGGAGAAAAATTTAACTGCCTCGATCAGTGACATTAGCAGCATACTATGGAGCCGGGCAGGCGCGTAGTATTCCTCGGGGGCGAACACAATGTCGCTATTGCAAGGTCAGAACTTTTCCTTGAATAATGATTGTCATAACCTTTTCAAAACTTGTCTTCCACAAGAAGTGGAGCTTTTATGTCCGATTCCAATTTTCATTTCACCTTCACCTAACCAAGAAAGAATATTGAAAGAACAATTTAACAATGTTTTATTTACTATTTCTGTCCTCATTAAAGTTCATGAATCATGTTTGCAATGTACTCACTGAACCAATAGCTCTGAGGCAGTTTGAAGTTTAAAGTTCCCAAGCCTTAATTCCATTCTTTCGTTTCTCACAACAAATAAAATGCTAACTTACTCAAGCATGAAAGAAATCATGACTTTTCACCTTACATAAAAGTTTTCCATTTAAAATGTTCTATTCGCTTTATTTTATAGGCATTGAAATGCAATTAATGACTTATGCCTTACAGTGCTCAGATTTGTTGTATTCCCAAAAACCCAAAACTTTCCCTTCTCTTGCAATGACTCCATGCTTTCAGAGACAAAAAAAACTTAAGCGTGCAATACAAGCGATGCATTCAACATTTGCCCTACAGCAATAGCGAAGTGGTTAGAGGCGATAATCCACCTTGAGGAAGCCCGTAATGATGATTGGCATTATATGATCCTTTGAATAAATGTTGTATCAGTATTAAAAAGTCAAAATATTTAATATAATCCCTATAATCGTACAACGGAAGCATTTTCTATCCATTAGGTCGCACCTGCGGGTTGCAGTTGGCGCACTATGCCAGAAAACTCCTCGCCGTTTCTTACACAGGTGGCAAGTTGTCTCATTGCTGGCCCCGTCCATTGCTTGATGTCGTCCAGTCACACCATTCGCTGTCGTCCTCTCGCTCTCTTCCCCTCGATCTTCCCGGTCGGTATCAACGGTAGCACTCCTTTTCGTGTTACCTGCCCAAACAATGCAAACTTTGCTCTGGCGATTTTAGGGAACAATGTAATTTCTCTCCCTATCTCCGTCAGAATTGACGCATTCGTTCTTCTCGCTGTCCATGAAGCACAGAATGATCGTCGGTAACACCACATCTCGAACGCTTTTACATTTCACATTTATTAGCATTTTGCATTTGCTAAATGCGAAAAAGGGTAACCTGTTTCTCCAAGCTATGTTCCTCTTGGTGTTGCATATTTACAGCGAAACTATCACGCTTGCATGACAACACTGAATTTAATGAATATTTATGATAGCATGCACATGCATGAAACACTTCTCAGCACAACTCACAACTCCAAAAAATGAACTCGCACCTTAATAGAACTCACAACTCCAAATGTCGCACTTTTACAAAGTAGTCTCAATCTTAAGGTCATGGTTGATGGAGTTCAAAAACGATTGTCACGCCACGCAGGCGCATTCGGATTGCCAGTAAACAGGGAATTTCCATAAGTGCGCGCGCGTCCAATCACAAGACAGTAATACGATGACGTCGGAAAGCACTAGACGGCTGCTGTGAACACAGAATTCTGTGGCCATGAACAATGAATGACAATGAACCACGTGACAATGAACATAGTGGGAAGCGATAGGAAGCTTGTATCACTATTTTAGAAACAACCATCGATCCTTTCGAGTCAGCACCGCTCATCATTCTCACGTCGACATGCCACAATGCTGTGTATTTGGCTGCTCTCACAAGACTGGCAAGGACAAAACTTTCGAAGGCAGGAGAATATCTTATCATAAATTTCCACTGAAGCCTGCTCTTCGACGGGCATGGATTTTACGATTGAGTCGGAAAAATTGGACACCGTCTGACAATTCTGTTGTTTGCTCCATCCACTTCGTTGAAGATGATTTTGAAGAAGATATAAGTGCGAGAATTATGGGCGTTGAATCAAAGGGTAGAATACTCAAGCCGGAAGCCACTCCGTCCCTCCATCTTAGAGGGAAAAAGCGTGATCATTCGCCGGTGTCATCAACTCCCAGGCATTCTGCTTATCTTACAAAGAAGAAGAGATTGGAAGACGAGGACTACGTTCAAAAGCTTCTTTTCTCATCCAACGACGAAGATCTCTCCAGTGTTTCTGCAGTAAATCTTAATGCAACGACTGATGTGATGATCCAGTGCGATACTTTAACACATGATAGGAGGATTCAAGTACATCCTACCACTTCACATGTAATGGCACAGACGACATTACTATTGATGAGAACGGTGTCTCCCCAGACTGACCTCTTTACCTCTCCCGACTGTGACTGTATTCAAATTGAAAGTGATGTAGAATCTTTGAATAAAGGTCAGACAGACAGATCCGATTCCGATGACAGCTACGATGATTATTTTCCATCTTCTGATTGTGACTCCTCGTTTGACTCTGATTCAGATGTGGATATTAACTTTGAAGATCAACCAGAATCACACCAGCCGCCGAAAGAATCGTCCTTTAAAGTTTTAAAGTGGTATTGTGCTTCGTCGAATATTTACTTCCATTATTGAAATTCTGTCCCGATTGCGGTGCTCCTGTTGATTCGAAACATCTCCGATTCGATGGTGGGATGTTATGTATAAAATTGGTTTGTCTCAAAGGCTGTGATTACTTGTGGACTTCACAGCCAACTCTCAGTGGACAACGATCACGCAGCGGAAGTGGAGATTTCCAACTCGCAGTTTCTGTGATATTGTGTGGGGGAACTTATGCCCTTTTAAAAGCAGTCTCAGACACAATGAGTTTAGGAATTATTTCTTCATCTGTCTACTATCGCCTTCAGTCGAAGTATGTCGCACCCGTTATCTTCAGTGCTTGGTCGGCGCAACAATCTGTGTTGATTGATGAACTTAAAAATAAGACATCCGTTCGTTTAGCCGGCGATTCTCGTTGCGACTCACCTGGATATAGTGCGAAATACTCTACATACACGTTTATGGATTGTGATACAGGTCGAGTTGTATGTGGAAGAACCGTTCAACTTGGACAAGAAACTTCTTCGAGTGTTAGAATGGAAAAAGTCGGCTTCAAGTCGTGTCTGGACTACTTATTAAACTGTAATGCTAAAGTGGATGTCATCACAACTGACCGAAGTCCTTCGATAATTGGTGCAATGAATTCTGAATACCCTGACATTGTCCACCAATATGATATTTGGCATATTGCTAAGTCATTAAAGAAAAAGTTGCTGGCTGCTGGAAAGAAGAAGCCCAATTCTGTTTTGAATGAATGGATACGCAGTATCATCAATCACCTTTATTATTGCGTACAACATTGTAATTCAGATCCCGATCTGCTACGAGAGTTGTGGCTCTCTGAGCTGCAACACATCCGTGGAATTCACCAATGGGAAGAAAGTGCACGATTTCGTCGAGTATTGATTTGTGCTCATGACATTGATATGGACGAAAATTTAGCGAAGGACGGATTAAAGAAGTCTTACCTTCTATCGAACTCGGAAGCATTCAAAATTCTAGAGAGCATCGTCGCTGCCCCAAAGTTAATGTTTGCTTTACGACATTGTACATTAGCTCTCTCCACTGCTTCGCTCGAAAATTTACATAGCATCATGCTTAAATATGTCCCTAAAAGACTGCATTTCCGATCAGTTGCAATGAATATGCGAATATGTCTGACCTACATTGACCACAATGCCAATGTTCAGAGAGAAGCAAAACAAAACTGTTTCAAATTTCAGTTTTCAAAAGTAAGTGGTCAATTGGTTGCTCGATGTGTTTATCGCCGCAAAGGTTATCAGTGGAGAACTGATTTGCTTACTGAGATAATCCACTTTCGCAAATCTGGCCTTCTCCCACTGGACAGTGAGCCTCCATTCTCGAATTTGCCTGTTCCACAAAATATTGCTCCTTTACCCATGCCGTCAAAAGAAGAGCTTTGTTCTTCTCATCAGCAGAACAGTCGGCATATTTCTTGAGTCTGATTGTGGGTCACTTTTTATATTGTCTTGTTATCTAATCAACCAAAGGTTACAGTAAATTTACTATCAATTTACATGGCAAAAAACGTTTTGTCAATAAATCACCGGTATATTTAGTTTTAATTTTGAAATGATTTTATGAAGTTCAATAAATAAAACAATGGACCCCTATCATTTAATGTCACTTATTTTAGACATACGGTACCACACATCAATTAAGTTTACTTATATTATTAAGCCTTTTTAGCGTATACATGGAGGATTTTTGTATTAAGTAGCCTAACATGGTATTAGCTTAAACTGCTTTAAATGAATTTTGATGAAACTGAGTATCAAGGCATTATGAAATTTAAAATTCAACATCTTGGGTTAAGCACAGTTGGCCCATATTTGAAATTAAGAATATGTATAGGCCTAGCTACACTATCATAAAGTAAAATCAATTAAGGACAGTCTCAATTTCAGAAAAGTATTGCATTACCCGTAGTTATGCGGTACTCTTTTATGTAGAGATTTTTCATATCCTATATACTAGCGATAGGCCTACACTTAGGTCTACATAGAAGCGGTGATAAGTCCAGTAGCCTACTTATGTCTAAAATAGTAAAATTCGTTTATTGGTTACTAGCTAGCGCACACTATAAAAATAATAGTACCGGTAGTCTCTGAGTGATCGATCTCTTTCACCGGTAGGCTCAACATTAATTGCAATCGCTCTCATCGTATTGGTAGCTACGAACACTGGGCATGTATTGCACCTGTATAGTGATCATGAAAACAAATTTCTTGCTTATACTGAAAAGCTTTATTCGATAAAAATATCATCATTCACACCAACTTTGAAATCCGAATATATACCGTCATCCGAGGGAAATTTGAATCGAATTGCGTTGTAAACGCAAGTAGGTAGCACTTTCCTCACTGATTGTCCTAGGACCATCATATATCCAAAATATAAACTGTCCATACGCTGTCCATCGGCATGCTTTGTTATTGAAAACATCTGTATGTTGTTTTCTCCTCTTCTTACGTATAGTCAGTATTCGCCTGAAGCTCACATATAGCACAGTTTTATCAAGACAGACAACCTTGAATGATTCTGTTTCCGTTATGCAGGAACGTGATTCTAGCTTTCTTTCTATAAGATTGCTAAGCCTACAGCAACAAATTTCATTTGAATTCAAAGTAGATTGACAATTGCCGCAAGTACATTCCGCATTATCGTTACCTTGCCTTGACTCTGGGAAATGCCCAACCGAACTTTCACTATAATGAATTGACATTGTGGGCTCAAACATTGGAGGCTGAGTAACATTGGAAATATCTGATTCTCCGTTTAAACTTGCCATGCATGTACTTTCACAATCAAGATCTCCAATGCGCGGTGATTCAGTCAAGGCTACTGCTTGCTACTGGCTGGCGATTGCGTGGTTCACAGATCAACAGCGTAGGGTGCTTTGTGACGTCGAACTTCTTGCTTGGATTTGATTGGTCGATGAAGCAACTCCCTAACCAGTAGGTTCTCTGCGATATTTCAGGCTTCTCACAACGAGTTAGAACTTCGTGATTTCAATATGAAGATTTTCTAATTGTGTTGATTAGTATAAAGTTAACATTTGAAACTGCCATATTTCTCCTTTAGGGAACAATGTAATTTCTCTCCCTATCTCCGTCAGAATTGACGCATTCGTTCTTCTCGCTGTCCATGAAGCAAAGAATGATCGTCGGTAACACCACATCTCGAACGCTTTTACATTTCACATTTATTAGCATTTTGCATTTGCTAAATGCGAAAAAGGGTAACCTGTTTCTCCAAGCTATGTTCCTCTTGGTGTTGCATATTTACAGCGAAACTATCACGCTTGCATGACAACACTGAATTTAATGAATATTTATGATAGCATGCACATGCATGAAACACTTCTCAGCACAACTCACAACTCCAAAAAATGAACTCGCACCTTAATAGAATTTTGCTATAAGGATTGTGCAAAGATGTCTTTAGATAAATCACATGTAATCAGGAAACTATGTTTACCTGAAAAATAGTTCATCGTGTTGCTAGATAAGAAACGTGGTGTATGATAAAGTTTTGTGACAAAACATATGATGCTGTCATTATCCCTTTCAAAGCAGCAGTAAAAATTACGCCCTTTCCTTGCCATTAAGTACTGTCACTTTCCTTACGTCATGTTAGAGAGAGAGAGAGAGAGAGAGAGAGATAGGTTTACTGTTCTTTAAATGACAATCAGAATATATATACAAGACAGTTAATCACAAAAGACAGACGATGAAATTATGCTCATTTTCGGAAAGAGTTTCTTTGTAAAGATGACCGGAAGTAGGAAACAGGCAGTCGACCACTGGGAAGGCGAGGCGGAAACAGGTCTTTGACGACTGTGTCGGTAAAAGGGATCTCATGAAACACCTCTAAAGCTGACGACACCCTACGCGTTGTGTTATGAGCATGTTAGGAGCATGTATGTGTTATGAGCATATGAACAATATTGAGGGAACAGTCATGCCTATGAGAGGGGTTTCAGCTATTCAGCAACATGTCCATGAGCCGGATGTAAGTTTCTAATATTAGCCGCACTCAAATAGTGACCTCAGTCAGGACCTATAGAACTTTTTAGCAGAAGCAGGTAGGCCTACTATTCGAAGAAATCCGTCATGTTGTTTTCATTGAAAATTAATTTTGCTGCATTATCTATTACGAGCAGCATTCTTATTTGCGCATCTGTTTACTATTTCTCTACCAATAAATGTTATTCAAATTGTGTGTCCCATTCAATTTGGGCATGTTTGAACCAAAATCCTTCTATATGCCTAAGGTGAACTCAGATTTCTACAAAAGACTGATGATCAACCGAGACTTATTCACAGCAAGAATTTTTATATTTGAATACAGTTCGCTGTCATAATGCAATTAAACTAATATATACCTATTATTATCAGCTAGTTTTTCAAGTGCAATCCGATTATAAGCGTGCGCTATTAATCATTTATTGTCATCGTGTTCAGCTAATTTAGAAAATATCTCTGTACTTGAGATTGATGATCTATCATGATTTAAAGTCTCATATGATAGTGCATGTCCTGAAACTCTCTCTTTGTCTTTAATGCTCTGTTTATTCTATATGATGATTAAAAGATTCATCAACATTTATGCCGACTTAAGTGACAAATTAGTCATTTTTAATCAATCCCTAAATTCAAAATTATTTTGCAACAATGTACATGTATATCAGAAAATATCACAAATAGATCAATATCTTGCCCGCTGAAATTCTTGTTTGCACTTTTCATAATTGGAATTAGTATCTCAACTTTGTCAGGGATAATGAAGCAATATCTCCTGACTACTATTCTTATTTATCTGTATCGACGCAGAGTTCACACAGATAAGATTTATTCTGCACTTACTGACACATTGAGTTTTTTATCTCCGAATACACTCGGTCTAAACCAATCTTCTGCGGCGTTGAGTCATTAGACCTCTGAGATGAATGCATTGGAGCTGTGATTTCATTCAAGTTAAGTTGCATCCGGAACCTGTTCTTGTAAGACAGGTTCAAGGGAGCACACATTGACAGGGAGTGTCTTCAGATCATTCCCTATCATGTCATGTGCGTGTGTTGCTATCATGCCTCTGATCGGTGACGTATACGAGAAAGTGTTCAAATATAGCCAAATTGACCAACATGTTTGTGTTTGCTAACTAAACGGATTTTTAAATCTCAACATGTCAAGTTTTATAAACAAAGGTGCCTGAATGCATTAGACACGAAGACATTCCATGCTAATGCAGAATTTGTGGCTCCAGACTTAGTACTATAGAGTAGGTATATTTAGGTAGAGTGGTAACTCCGCATTTATTAAATCTCCAATGTGTATACACGTTCGATTTTATTAGATGAACTCAAGGGAGATACAGGTGGTATTGTCACCAAATGTGAGATATGCACATTTTTGCAGCTTTGAAGAATTTGCCACGGAACTGACTGATCATGATTGTAATGCAGAAGGAATGATGGTCTTCCACAGATTATCATGACAGCCTTGGAGAGGTAATATTTGTTAAATTAGCAGCTCGATGGCCTGCCATTGCTTTCATGAATTAGAAATATGAAATTTCAGCCAACAAAGCACGAATAATAACGCGATTTTTTCATGAAGTCTTCCATTACAATACGGATCATGAAATTCCCTTGATAATCAGCTTAATTTCCGCTTAGTTAAGATGCTTATTAGCAAATATTCATTCCTTTTGATATCCAACTTGTTGCATACTACTTATATGGGGACGTCATCTCGGTAGTATATAAATTGGCAAATTTTGACTTTTTTTCAAAAGTGCTCAAATAATTTTTTGGACCTCGGAAACGTAATCTTCGCAAAAAACTGAATCTTTTCATGTAAAAATTTTCGCTATATACAGATACTTTTTCGAGTCGACACTCTACCTATATATTCCTACTCTATGCTTAGTACTATTACTAAATCAGAGAAAACAACTACTTTCTACAGTTTTTTCTTTACAAGAAAGCATTTGCTTCGCTGTTCGTTGCTTCGTCAACACTTCGTTGAAAAAACTGGACTAATGTGATCAGCAGCTATGTCAAACATTAGGTCGTCATGGTTGATAGCAACAGTTATCGTTAGTTATCGTGAGCGCATCTTTAGACTGCACCACATCGCTACACCTAACAAGAGTCTGCTTCATCCATACCAACTACAAAAAATATCTTTCAATGCAATGTAGAGAAAAGTGAAGCTGTCCAGCCAAGCTGCATCAAGTCCTTTCTTGGGTCTGTTTGGGTCAACTGACCAATAGATCGCCGACAAAGTGCGCACTTTTTCTTTCGCGATGCATAGTATGCATTGACTAATGGCAAGAATGATAAAAAAGCATGAGGTACATCGAGAATTTAGAAATAATATCCGATTTTAAGTCTGTGACATTATAAAGATCAAGAATTAACAGACACGACAAATTTGACTCTGCTTTTATTTATGATAAGAATGCGGTGCAAAAAAGAAACCTCAGCTTTCTGTTGATTTATATGTAGTTGCCACAAAGCCTTTCGTCAAGCAATTTACACAAAAATGAATGCTGATGATGATGATGGCGCATTGGCGCTACGGAAGAGTAAGGTCTCAGCCACACTGCGAGCTTTTACAAGGGCTTCCGAGCGTTTTGCAGCAGATATAAAGTCATCATTGCTGCAGTTGTAGACTGTCACATAGCGTGCAAAGCAAAGCCGATCGATTAATAGCTTGTACATACGTTTTCTCGGGACGCTCGCGTTTGCTTTCTTTGCTTTGCTCTCAGTGTTGCTGAGACTTACTATGTATGACTGTCAAATATTTCTGCACGCCCTTGAAGGTTTGTGTGACGTAATGTGCAAAGATGTAGGCCTAAGGTTCAAAGTAGACCAGTAGTGGAGGTCTGAGTGTCTGAGCGCTGACGTCAAAAACACAGCTACTGGCTCGATGTGTCGAACAAGGTGCATCCAATCGCATGCCCTGCCACTGTGCTGATTGATTCCGCGCTGCTGCGAAGCCGTCAGTCGCGTCTATTCATCAACCAAGTGAGCAGGTGCTCCTTCGCATTGGTCCCCGAATTTCATCGTTCACTCAGCGGAAACCCACTCAGTCTTGGCCACTGTCTCTTCTCTTTAATGCTTGTCAATATTTCGCAAATGAATTGAGGAATTCCAACATAGATAGATTCCAGTTGCAAAGATAGATGAATGATCCCCTCTTTGAAATCGCTTCGAATAATCTATTGTAAATAACATTAGTGATCAGTTCTGCACAATGTAGGCACTCATTGACTCTTAGCATACTTCAGCTAATACATCAATGAAAGCAACTTAACACTAAGGCACAAATTTGAGGCTAGCAAGACATCGCATAATAGAGAGCAAAATACTTAAAGTCGATAATCGCAGTTTTGATGCTTTGCGATAAGAACAGACTAAAAATCCTGTAAATAAAAAAAATGAAATAATACATAGGCTACGTTATATGCATACCGGGTATTTTAATATGACAAGCAACGTTTCCGCTGCGTGTGCTGACAGTACTCAGTCGCTCTGTCGCAGCTACTCTAGGTGATGAAATTCTATCTCAGCTATTGTATGCAGTCAGTGGTAGAGAAATGTGGAAAGAGTCGTCTCCCTTTGGCTTACGTGATTGGCCAAGCGCGCGCAATGCGCAAGGAAAGTTGTGTTAAGGAACACACAAGCTGTCGTTGTCACTGAAAACTGAACATCTGCCAAGTCAACCGTACCTATCTTTGACTCAATGCTTCTGCGTGATACATTCATCAAATGGAAATATTATTCACAACGCTACTGACTGTGTGCGTTCAAGCGGTGTCAATGATTTGGTTCGTCAGAATTCAGACTTCAATTTGCATTATGTTCACTGGAGAATTGATCTTCTTGTCCCTCGGGACTAGTTCTAAACGTGAGCATCAGTTTTAAAAATGTCATCTCTAGACCAAACAACGCAGACAATGCAATTTATCTCGTGTTGAAGCGACACACATTGCGTCATGGAAATGTCTAAGGTGTGAACAGAAAGATTTGACAAAACTCATCCTCCGTAGCGATAGTGAGCCATCATCATTATTTCTCATATTGTTTAAATGTTGTTATCTCTTTTTTATATATTTCTTGTATCGACTGCAGCCACCGGGTGAGAGTCGAATAAAGCTTTGGGCAATTACACACATGCATAAGTCAACAGAAGACTGATTTTTCTCTTTCACGCTACAACATTTTCATAACACGAATAAATTGCCTTTATAATAATTCATATAATAAATAAATAATAAATAATCAATATAAATAATGTATTACAAATGTTATTTTTTTGTTATTATTTTTTATTATTTATTATCATTTTGCTATATTAGATAAATATATAAATAAATAATAATACGATAAATTATCAAGCGGTTTCAGCCTAAAGTAACTTTGTAAACTGACTTGTTGTTTGTCTTTGTCACTTTTGTTGTTGTTGTTGTTGACTTTCGATTTATTTTTGTCTTGTAATGAAGAGTGTTTTTACTTTCAAATGTTGTACATTCCTCACGCTTCTCATTATTGAGGAAATTCGAAAATAGACGTTATTCTATTCTATTCTATTATTCCAATGAATTTAATAAGCATTATGCGAAAATTCGGAGAATAAATTGACAAATAATCTACACTCAAAGTGACCTTTTAATTTCAAAGTTTTGAAGGACAATAGGAAGCAAATATCAACAACTCTGTCCTGAAGATAGGTCAGCACGTAGATATTATACAGGATGTCAACCCTGAGGATATTAGTTTCAGATCTTTGCAGAGAAAATTCAAGGGTCAAAATTCGGGATCAGTTTTTCAACTAGCGGCCATATTTCATGTTCAATGAGACTTTTTGCAAACTTTATGACACAAATTAGGGAGATATCTAGGTGAAATTTCATCCCTCACCCGAACTCAAGCGATGTCAGGAAATTGCTACTGTCCTAGGTGGCGAGACAACACCTGAGGTCAAAGTACCGAAACAACAGGAGTGAGCACCGACAAGACTTCAATTAGCGGCGGCGTTTCGTACGACGCTTTCATCGGCTGTTGCCTACTGTATTGGCTATGTGACCACGGTCAACTAGTGAATGAGTTCAATTAACTTTAAAAGATGTAAATGGGTCCATATCACTTTTCAAATTCAAGAAATGAAACATGAAGACAGTGAATTATAAAATCATACCGATGAAAATTGAACTAAAGGCATGAAGTTTCAGACAAGAAAGCTCAATAAGATCTTGACTTTTCCTTGAAGACGCGGTTCAAGAACTTCCTTGATCATCAGCATAATTTCCGCCTAGCTACGACACCTGCTAGCAATACCTGCTAGCAAATATTCATTCCTTTTGAGATCCTGCTTGTTTCACTTATAAAGTGGCTTCATGTCAGTGAATTTGCAAAAATTTAGCTTTTTAAAAACTGCTCAAATATTTTTTTCGACCGCAGGAACGTAATCTCCGCAAAAACTGAATCTTTTGATAGAAAGCGTTTCACTGTAAACAGATACTTTTTGATTCGACGCTCTGTATATGTATATATTTAATTGTTAATTAATTAATTAATTAATTAATTTAATTTATAGTTTTCAAAAAAATAAATTTTTGCAAATTTACTGACAGTGATTATGACGGTGTTTTAATTTTTTAACGGTGTTTTGACGGTTACTGAAAATTATGACGGTGTTTTAGTTCATTTTGAGTCGGCATGGCACGGATATGATTTCAAGCGAGAAGAGGGTACATATTAAAGCCTACCATCACATCGGAATGGCACAAAAGACCATAGCAGCACGACTTGGTGTTTCACAGTCTTGTGTATCCAAAACTATCTACCGCATTTAAGAAACTGGGAACTTCTCATCCAGGCCACGCGGTCGTCCTTCAAGAGTGATACCTAAGAGAACCGACCATATCATAAGGCGTCGTGTTATGAAGACTCCAATCATTTCAAGCAGTGAAATTCGATCCCCCTTTCGGTTGGAATGCCAGATAAAGTTTCCAGCGCTAGAACAATATGCCGTCGCTGCACGATGAATTAGGATTGAAACCTTACAAACCTGCTCAGCGACCGCGACTCTCAAAGAAGAATATTACTGATCGACTGCGATGCTACATGTTCGTTCTAGTGCTTTATTATCATTATTATTACAGACGGATTTCTCAGGTCGCAATTCCTTTATATGATACGACGTAAAGTATTCAGCTTTTCAATTCCATCCACCCTTATCATCTAAGATTTCCGATAAATGCAAAAAGAATAATAGAGGGTCTGAAGAAACGGCAAGAATGTAAACACCGACAGAAGAAGTGCAATCTTCTTTCACCTTTGTCCTACATTGGAATGTCGCGTGTTAGTTTAGAGACAAGGTCACCTAATTTCCATACCTTCATATCCTACAGAAGACTGAGGGCGGACATTGCAATCCCATTCCTTTGAGCCACAAGAATGTTGATGATGATGCTCAACCTGCCATTAGAAATCTGAATAACCTGCCAACATTAGTACAAGGGAGGCATGAAAGCGTTGCATTCTCGGTACGACGGATGTGTGCAGCTTTGTCGGGATATCTGCCGTTTGAATTGTATGTACTTGAAATGAATGAGGGAAGAGTGTTCTGCGATTTTCAAATTTTTGAGTTTGGTTTGTTAGGGAATTTGCGGTCCCGGTTCGATTTCGGATTCGCTGTATTTTGTGCACAAGAGACTGGTTACTACCCAATCACACAGTAGTCGACAAGTGCATCCATGTGAATATCCGTGCGACTTTTCTTCTACCATTGTGTATTGCATTTCCGTTTAGAGATTTTATTGTTCTGTCTATTGCCGCAATTTTTTAAATGAATTTATAAATAAAAAGCAAGTTTTCAATGGCCTCGTTTGCTCTCCATGTGAAAGACGTCAAGTGAATAAGACATCGAATGTTACAGCTAGTGAATTCAGAGGAATGAAGTCAATAAATAATATTCAGCTGCACACAGTGACATAGAGAAGTGTCCGTGATCCAGACTTCAAGCTTGTAAGGTAAGAAACTAAACATACACTACTCCTGAAACTCGAAAGTAACACGATGAAATAAGATAAAATGTAGAGAGATATAAAAAGTATATGTAGACCAAAACACGTGCAGAAAATCCGTCCAAGATCAAAGCAACAACCCCAATCAGCCGCTACAAGACACCGTTGTGAATGTGTAAGGTAAGGGCGAGAGTTATTGCTTTTCCGTCCACACGACAGCCATAAACAGCTTGCAGCTAGTCATAAATGAAAGCATCATCATTCGCAAAAATGTGTGGTCAGAAAGAACCTTTATATTTACTAAAGCTTATTTACTGTCTACATTTTTTACATCTCTTTACATTTTACCTTATTTCATCGTGTTACTTTCGAGTTTCAGAAATAGTGTATGTCTAGCTTCTTACCTTACAAGCTTGAAGCCTGGATAACGGACATTTCTCTACGTCACGGTATGCAACTGAATATTATTTATTGACTTCATTCCTCTGAATTCATTAGCTGTAACATTCGATGTTTTGTTCACTTGACGTCTTTCACATGGAGATCAACCGAGCCCATGGAAAACTTGTTTTTTTATTCATAAATTTTATTGTTATCAACTCCTATGGTACAGCCTCCTGATACTAAGACGACAATGTTCAAATCTCGACAAATCATAACTTTGGAACCTAGCCTTATAAATAGAGTGAAAGCTACTGACGCTTTCTTCCAAAATTCCAGGACGAGCTTCCAATCATTTTCAATTTACAGATTGCTATTCAACATCAGCAAAACGACAATACTTAAGCTGTAACTTCCAGTCTTCTTGGAAGCTAGGAAGCGTCAAATATCGCGAAATTCCTGCCTGTTTTTCAGATCTAACAATAAGTCCGAATTCGGTACACCCAATAGCACACTCATCCATTTAAGTATTCATCAACAGATTAGTCATTTTTCTGATTTGATTCCACTTATAAGACCGATATATTTCCCACAATAGAAAATACATAATGCTCGATCACGCTGGCTTGGCTGGCTTGGGTTGAATGATATGAAAGCTGTTGTAATTAGGGTTGGCACCGTCCGCAGACAGTCCGATATTTTGTACGGTATGCTCTACGATTTTGGATATGTTACAGCCGATTTAATTTAACTGCTATAGTTCCCTTTCCTCGCAGTAGCCTATTCCAATGACTTGAAGTAAAACTTTCTTTTTGGAAGTGCACAGGTTCTGAGGTCGAGACCAAAAGAAAGGAAATAATCTTTGGTATGATCTCAGAATTCGCTAAGCGATGAAATTACATGTACCTGTCAATGAGACATCGAAGATGCACGATCATTTTCTAGACAAGTACTTTCCCGACGATAAGCGAGATTTCAGCGAACTCTCTGTGTTTGATATCAGCTCTCGTTATCTGATTTAAAAAAGAGCTATTTAAATCACTTCCATTCTGGAGTTTGCTATAAGCATTTTGTGAAATCATTGTTACGAATAGGGAAAAAAGTAATTTATTTATACAGAATTTTTTCACCATTCTGAGTTTTATGAATCAAATTGCTATTAATATGAAAAAATCATTACTTGGATTTTTTCTTTTGTGAAGGCCAATTACTAATGCGTCAGAATGCACGTTATATTGCCAGCATGTCTCTTTTTGGCCCAATTGAAGTGAAGTCGTTATTATATTATATTGAGCGTTCGGTATTTTCATCCGATGGAGTTAGCGAAGCTAGTTGTAATCATCATGACAATTTTTGCTGTAATTAAGCAATCATACTATCCTGCTTAAAAATCACTATTCGCATCATAGCGCAAGGTCATATTGAAGGATTTTAATTTTGGAATACTATTTATTGTTGTTCGTCTGAGTTCAACGTTCTCTGAATTCATTTATGTTTTCATCAAGAAATATCCATTTTTATGGTAATTTCTTTAATACATTTTCTTGACATTCTCAAAATCAACGAGATTACATGACTATAACACGAGATTAACGATCAGTTTCTCAGTGAAGAATCAAGTTATTTTTTGATGTTGACAAAAGCCTCATTATCTCTGCTTTATTTCTTTATTGTAGACTAGTGTTATGAAAGAAGCCATATCGCGTCAGTCGTATTAGAAGAGGAATTATCGATATTTTTGCAGTAGGATTGCATTTCTGCTGCTCTTTTCGATGTAATGCTATAGAAAGCTGTTTGCATATTCCATTCAAATTTATTTCAATATTCTTTTTAATTCCTTGCTTTCGATACATTTCATCATTGCGTCTAAATGTTATTCAGCTTAAAAAGAAATTTGAAAAGAAGCACCCACCGGAACTTCTAGGTTCAATGCGATTTTCAGTTAATTCAGCAGTGAAATTTTTGATTTAATAAAGTGTAAATTCCTATCTTAAGCGAAGGAATTCTTTTGCACTCAGCTAAATACAGAATCTTTTATACTGAGTTACATAAGATTAATTGACGTGTCTCAGTCTGTGAAATGTCCAAATAACAGTTCAATTACATGAAGAGCATTGACCACGTCTCAGATCTTCTTTTAACTCTTTTTCAAACTTTCTGCGGCGAACTATTTTAGAAATAGAGAATTAAAGGATAGTATCACGATTGAAATGCCCTCCAAACATTTACATACTTATAAATGCATGTGCTGCTTTTAATAGATGTGATTATGTGGAAAACTGTTATGCTTGCCGATGTGATGCAATTATAGATTTTGTACTGTCAGCCTGGCCTAGTGAAGAAGGTGCTAGCTCATCTCCAACGCGGACTTCGGTTTAATTCCTCGGTCGGGCGAATACGGTCGGGGAATCAAGGGTGTTGGTGTCTTTTGTTAACTTAATCGTTGTCATTCTCTAGGTATCCAATATACTGCGACAGACCTTTGCTGTCATTTACAGATTTAGATAGGCTTTAAGATACAGCTTAGATAGGCTATATTTTTAAGGCTACTTTCCATTTTCAAGCTATCAAACATCCTGTTGATGATCTCATTAAAACCCATTAGGCGCCAATGTTCCACTTGTGGAACATCGCTAGATTTTGGAAATATGTCTTATTGAATGTGGGACGTATGATATTTTAAAGTAAATAATTACGATGTTTGGCAACCTTGGTGTGTCTTGGTGTGATCTGACTCATTAAAATATAATATCTCTAGATTTTATGAGTACAATTCAATCAAAAAAGATTGGTTATGTTTTTCAATGTTCAATTTCGCTACAGCGATTTTTCAGCAGCTCTAATTAAGCAAAAGCAATTGATTGGTTTTCAGATTTTAGCTACTTGTAATATGTATACCTCTTCATATAGGCATGCTATATGCAAAAATATTTCATTCCTATTATATTTTTCGAAATATAGTGACAAATTCAAAATGTTCCACTTGTGGAACATTGGCGCCTTGGGCCTATACAAATTAGATCGCTGACAAAATATTTCGGAAGGATTTATAATGAAATATCTTGGTCTGCCTGTCAATCTGATATGAATAGTAATGTCTGCTAGTTTGATAATCAGAATTAAAGTTTACCATTTTACATATTTTGTTTAAATTCAAAAAATTGAAGAGCAGTGAAAGTTTTGTTTTGATCTGAATAAGAACGTCCGTGACAAATATTTTGCAGCTTTACATGGTAAGTGTAAGATGTCTGTCCAACCTTCCTTCTAACTAATGCTGCCAGAGTTGATATATAGACAGTCTTGTGATTTCATTCTGCTTTATTTTATCTATAGGCTTATGTAAATAAAATATTCAAGTAAACTTCAAGTAAACCGTCTACGTTTTACTGGTACTGTCAGGCGCAACAGAATAGAAAAATGCCCTCTGATATCAAAAGAGGCGAGGGCAAAATCTCAGAGAGGATTTCATGAAAGTTACAGTGATTGTTCAGTCGTGGTCTGCCACTGGAATACCCCCGTTATAGTTATCAGTTCAAATGAGGGCGTTACTCCTATCAGTCAGGCGACACGCTGGAGTCGAAGTGATAGGAAGAGAACTGCAATTCAACAACCAGCTATGATTGCCTCCTATAATTGTCACATGGGCGGAGTTGACCTATTGGACAGGTTTCTTTCGGATTAAAGAAATGGTGGTGGTTATTATTCGCAAATTTCATCAATATGGGCATGGTGGCTGCTTGGAGGTTACAAAGACACATTCAAGTCAATAGGCCTACATCTCATCTGGATTTCCGAAGGTTTGGTCTATATTTTGTATTATCTTATATTTTGAGTTAAAACTTAAAGATTTTACTGTGTTACAAAATAAATAAATAAATAAGACGTTTATTTCAAAAAGCCGAATAGAAATCGTGGGGTCTCAGGACATGAATATGAACATCAAATCAATTAATAAAATACTAGAACTTAACATAGTAATTGTCATAAATCAATCAGAAAATATAAGGTCGTGAGAAAGTAGATGATATATACACATAACTTTACAATGTAAATCTGTCATTCGATAATTTGGTTATAGAGATGAAAAAGCTGTTACTGCTTATCGAAGTTGAACACAAATTTCTACAACCTAATAATAATGTATATAGACTTTTTAAGTCATCTTGTGTTTAGTCAATTATGCTCTCATTTTATCAAAATATGTACGTGAAAACATTCGTTTTCTTTCAGAGAAGTTGTGAGATATCTTCTGAGTCTTCTGACTGTTCGAGAAATTCGACCTGGACCTTCACGAACACCTTCCCTCTCCTCAAGACTTGGAAATGTTGGTCATCTTCCAATACCAGCAAGTAAACAGGGCCGCTGTAAATTATGCATTAAAAACACGAAAACGAAGTGTGACACATGCAACACTTTGTTGCATACAAGTTGCTTCGTCCAATACCATATCCGAACTCTGAAAGATGTTACTGTTGCCTAGTTTCAAAAAAATACATTGGTGATTCTGTATGTATTTTTCCTGTTTCGTTTACCAAAATACATCAAAATTCTTAATATACTACTTTTGGTTAAAAATTAAAATTAACGTATAAGCATAGAATATTATTTTAATGTATAAACAAATATGTCAAATATAAGCAATCTGTCAAGTATAAACAAATATACAACGGCCTATATTCTTCAAAAATTCTTAAAAAAATGTATAGTCTCAAGGCGCCAATGTTCCACATGTGGAACATCATCAAAAACGATGAAATGAACATTTATTTTCGGTAAGATCGTCATAAAGCATCAAAACGTGATTGAATAATATGGTTCCATTCAAATTTTTGATAATTACTTTCAAAAATAATTCGGAGCCTAATGAGTTAAAAATAGTCAAATAATTTGTATGCATATTTTGTAGAATTTAATTTCACGTTTTAGCTTAAGGAACTAATATTAATTCTCTGCCACATACATCATTTGTAGTGAGTAAATATAAAACTTGAACTTGAACTTAGACACCTGGAGGATTTTAGATAGCGCATTCCTGCTGTGTTAGCTAGATCTGATATTTTGATTGGAAACAGATCTGTCCTCTTATCATCTGAATGGGCAGACTGTTAAATAGAATCTATTCAATATATAAGTGATAAACATAATTTTGAACAGAGCAACTTACTCGTCAATTCATTCCACAAGAGGAGAGGAGAACCGTTGTTTGACATTCTAGTAAGCATTTTTAAAATTTTAGACATTTTAGGATGCAATAGTTTTCTTTTAAATTATATTTTGCACCTTTTAAAAAATTAACCAGTCGATAGCTTGTTTTTTTTAATTTTGTTTCCTTGACGCACTTTGCTACGCTGAATCATAAATGGATGTTATTAACGTCATTATGCATTTGCTCAGAAAACTTTTTTTTGATTAAGACAAATTGATGAAACAGGAATTAATTTTTAATTAGACAGGGTCATAGATGGAGATGTTAAGATCAATCTGTAAACAGCAATGAAGAAATATAATCAGATTACTTAAGTTTCACACAAGATACAGGCAAAACTTAATTAAAATCGTCAATCATGTGTAAGGATTGACTTCACACTGTTAATGAGGAAGGGAGAATTTTAATGAGGAATGGAGCAATACAGAGGAAGAAAATCCAAGATTAAAGAAAAACAAAGCCCTATTTTACCAGAGCTCCTGGTGGGTCGGAACAAGAAATCGAAGAAATTAAGTACACTAACAACATGCGCTTTTAATCCTTTAGACAACGGGATTCCGAATCTGAAGTCAGACAAATTGTAGAAGTCTGTCCTTTTTCACAACTTGCGAAACGACAAATGTTTCGTCACATCTTTCATCAAAAGTCAAATCAAATTATGTTCGATGTATATGTATTATTAATGTATTAATAATGTATTATTTTAATACATTATGGCTTAACAAAATTTTCATACGCATCCGGCATGTTTAGAGCCATAGAGTAGAGATATATAGGTACAGTGTTGACTCAAAAAAGTATCTGTATATAGTGAACATTTTTTATCAAGATTCAGTTTTTTTCAGATATTACGTTCCCGCGGTCCAAAAAAAATATTTGGGCAGTTTTAAAGAAGTCAAAAATTTTCAAATTTATATACTACTGAGGTGACGCCCCTTGTAAGTAGTATGAAACAAGTTGGATATCAAAAGGAATGAGTATTTGCTAACAAGCATCCTAGCTAAGCGGAAATAAAGCTAATTTGCAAGGGAATTTCATGAGCCGCATTGTAATGGAAGTCTTCATGAAAAAGTCGAGATCTGATTTTGCTTCCTTGGCTGAAATTTCAAGCTTTTAATTCAGTTTTCACCGGCATGATTTTATGATTCACTTAATTCATGTTTTATTTCTTGAATCTGAATAGTGATGTGGACCCACCTGCATCTTTCAAAGTTGATTGAAATCATTGTCCAGTGGCAGGTTGCTTATAATGTGATCTCGCTTAAGAAGATTCTCTTGAGGTTCAGCATGAAAGCAATAGCTGGTCATAGAGTTGCTAATGTAACAAACATTACCTCTCCAAGGCTGTCATGACACGGAATCTGTAAATTAGTATCATTTCCTTCTGCATTATACTATCATGATCAGTCAATTCCGTTGTAATTTCTGCAATACTGCAAAAATTTGCATATGTCGCATTTGGAAACAATACCGCCTGTATCCCCCTCGAGTTCATTTAATAAAATCGAAAGTGTATACACATTGGGGATCTGATAAATGCGGAGCTACCACTCTACCTAATAATATACTTACTTTTCATGAAGTTTAGAGCTTTTCATGAAGACACAATGAATGAATTGAGGCATTTTTAAAGCAATCTGTATAAGATATTACAATGGCATGTAATCTAATTTAGCATGCCATTTGAAATGATGTCAACGAAGCTATTATTTTGAATTATTAGCAGTCAATAAATATCTGAAGAGAATGACAACTATTAAGATAATCAAAAAATGGAAAAGAAGTTAATTTTCTCGACCGAAATGTTATTATAAAATTAAAGTGCCCGACGTTTCGTCATAGACTTAGTCATGAGCAATAAAAATCTATTGCTCAGGAAACCCATTTGCATGATGGTAGACTTAACCAAAAGCGACTGACATTAGACGAGAGCTTCTGAATGGTCATCAATCATGAGCGAAGCCTCGTGACTGAGCTGCCTGTCAACTTGCTCATCTGTTCTGATGCTGCAATATCAAATGATGTGCAACACTACAAAATGCTTATTACAAGGACTGGAGATCGTTCCCACTGGCAAACCGAGTGACGTCAAATTTTTTATATAAACACATGAATTGAAAGTTACATTGAGCGACAGAAAATTGCAAATTATTAAACACAGAACTCGACATTCCGGTGAGTCACATTCTAGGTTCTTAGCATGAAAACCAATCAGCTTTGCATTTCGGGTTTTTTTAATTTCCTGTATGCCTTGATTGGCGGCCCTCGATATAATGCAGCAAACCGAAGAGATAAAAACCTCTGTAAATGAAAAAATCCAAATTTTTGTGGTTAGTTCATAATGGATATTTGTTCACGGGATATTTGTGGCACCACGACGCACGTATTGAGCAGAATAACCTCTGTTAACAATAATATTGCATGTGATACAAGTGGTTTGGTCTTTCTAAGTGATGCTGAAAAGCTCTTGCATGAACGTTCCACCAACGGATATTTAGTCTAAAATTCTATGGAAAAGTGGTTAAGTCTGAAAAAATATTTCTAATTCAAATGAAATGATAGTAGAGAAAGATGAAGACATGGGAAAATTGATGGCACAACACAACGTAAACAAAGAAGGCACACAGATGCATGCATTTAGTCTGTTGACTTATAGAAGTTGTATCATTGGTGTCATTTCAGACTCAAAACAAGTTCATTCAAACATAGGATACAATTATGGAAGCAAATCTGCTCTGATAATGTTGACAAAGGTCAGGCATTCTTAAATCGTAGGACGAGATAAGTCAATAAACAATTTTAATTTGGCTGCGTCTGACATGAATACATCACATGATTTTGTTTGTCATCAAAAATGATGTAGGCGTGTGAAAAACACCATATAAAAGTATTTTGGTTGAGTTGATTTTTCATCGTCATATATTTCATAACAAAATTATCCAAAGTTAAAATACTTCAAGCTATTCAATGAGGCTTGTCTGCGTTCTATGGGAAAAATCTGTTTTGTTTATTTGATTGAACTTACTGTAGCCTGGCATTTATTTATGTGCAAATTATGAATGTGAAACGATAACTTTATTAACCCGATATTCTATTACGTTGAATTTTCGGAATTTAATATAGGCCTGCTTGATTACATAATTTGAATATATAGGGAATGTTTTGCGTATATTGCTATATCATTTGTATGTACATGTGTTCAAGCATTGCAGTACATCATTTTCTTCCTTTGGAATTATGGGTCTGCGGTTGACGGATTTCGACTAGTGCATCATATCATGCATATAAAGTAAAATTTATTTGCATGACTTTTGAATTTCTTGAAGTTGAAAATATTGAAAGCAAAATCTGTTTGTGAAGTATGTACAATCGCCACTATGGCAAACTTTTAGGTTAACTTTCGATTAGTCTGACACAAAATTTGACAGTAGTGTGTTTAAAGTGATATTTAATGAATGCCCGTCGAAATGTCACTAACTTGCTAATTGCAAATCTCAAATTGACCCGCGCATGGCTGCAACTTTAAATAGGGAGTTGTGTCGATGTTGAGAGATGTGAACTAGGCCTGCTGACGATTCCTGATATTGGATGAAATGGCAGCTATTCAGGTCTGTTTCCTTTTTTCAACTGAGGATGCAACTTAATATTAAATTATTCTCTTTACAAAATGTATCATCCATGTGCCATACCAAAAGTAGTGCTGTACTTCCTTTTTCACGACTGAATCAATGGAATTTGTTATGCAACGACTGTTGGTCAGCAGCAGCGAGCAAGTGGCATGAAAAGGCAGAGCAATACTTTGACTCGTTTTCCTATTGTACAGATGTACATGTACATTACATGTCTTATTTGGCGCCCTTGATACACAAAAATGTAGACTCTTTATCGATTCCTCCCCAGCAATCTACAGCCATCTACGGCGATCTCGTACTCCAGTACGTCCATTATTCCGATTGATAAGATGGTCGCTATTTAGCTTTCATTTAGACTTTCCTGTGTTTCATATGTGCGTACAGTTGTAAATTCCCTCTACCGTTTTCTGCATCTGCATTGGTTGACAGCTTATGTTGAAATGCACTCATTTTGCTTGTCCATTACAGTGTAAGTCTGTCCTGACGATGCGACCTGTAAGGTCGCGAAATATTGGCTCACTTTGCCTCTAATAAAACGTCGAAGAACATTTCACTTCTATTTATCATCTACGTCTTCCGCTGTTCTTAGGTCAATGAAAAGCTTATAACTACTCCCTTCCTCTGTTTCCTCCCCTCCACTCCCTCTGTTTGACTAGAAAGGAAGCATTGGAACATGTAGCGCCTATGAAATGGCACAATCTGCTGACATAACCCCATAGCAATCGAACAATGAGCAGCCAGTTCAACGTCAAACACTCCAAATTGTGTGAAGTTTCAGCGACTGCTATCAACCGGATCACACAGCAAAGAGACACAAACGATGTCAAGCTCTATAGAGAAGTTTGTGAACGTTTTTTCGTGCGCCTGCTACCTTTTTAATAATGATCGGAGAGCCCAACAGTATGGAAAAAACGTTTGCGTAATGATCTGAATTCTTCGAATCTGAAGGAATCGTGGCGATCGGAGAATTTTGTAGAAATTCAAGGCAATCCGCAAGCGACGCACGACCAATTTTCCTATCTCTGCAAGGTATTAAAAGTTTCTTTTTGCCCACTTAGTAAGTTCCTGAATGTGCCATCGCTGAGTGCATGAGTTTGCACTTCTAGTAAAGTGATACGCTTAAACAATCTATTTCTGCGCGTGTGACTGCCTGCAACCAAATCATACCGTCGTTGACAAGTTTATCTAAATGAGAATGTCTGTGTATATTCTTGTGCTACCATTATCTACTGCATGAAGCTTGGTTTCCATTCTAGAGTCTTTAATGCTGTCAATCTCTATGATAAGATTCTTTCCAAGTCACTCAATCGTGCCTGCAGGTCAAATTATCTTGACTTCAAATTGATATTTCCTTTTAACTTGTTACTTCTATCTTTAACGTTGACATGAAACGAACGATTTTTTCTTGTGCTCTCACGGAATCAAAAGATTCATTTTTCGCTTTTTAAAAATGTCGAAATTTCTCCGTCAATGTTACAATGATGGATTCATCTCTCACTGTTTGGTGTTTTTCTATAATTCATGACAAATTACATTGTCAAATTCTTCATTTCCTATTCAATGTATGTTGAAGCTTCCTATTGCATCCGGAGCTAAGGATCATCTTTTCGTGGCAGTTGACAGTTAAAGAATTGTTCGAACTGTGTTTCTTACTGAAAATTGTTATGAAAGGATAAAGAAATTGATACATCTAAGGAGTACTGCAGTGCGCGTATTTTAAAAGGATGTAATTAAGATAGATTGACATCCCAAAGCTGAGACAGTCTTTCAATTACTGTAAATTGACAAAATGTAAAGGAAATACAGAATGTCAGATGCTGCTGAATGAAAGGAATGAAAAGGAAACTTAAGTTAGCGATATTTGTCAATGTAGTAGGAAGAATCATAGATGTCAATAATAAATCACAAATCAACGATATTAAGCTGCATGTCATGTCGCATAAACTGCATTAAGTCACACACATACACGCACGCAGAAAAAGGTGCCATTCCGATCCAACTTCTGCCGATTCACCTTGCACCGATTCAACTCATTCCGATTCACCTTACACCGATCCAACTTCTGCCGATTCACCTTGCACCGATTCAACTCATTCCGATTCACCTTGCACCGATTCAACTCATTCCGATTCACCTTGCACCGATTCAACTCATTCCGATTCACCTTGCACCGATTCAACTCATTCCGATTCACCTTGCACCTATTCAACTCATTCCAATTCACCTTACACCGATTCAACTCATTCCGATTCACCTTGCACCGATTCAACTCATTCCGATTCACCTTGCACCGATTCAACTCATTCCGATTCACCTTACACCGATTCAACTCATTCCGATTCACCTTGCACCGATTCAACTCATTCCGATTCACCTTGCACCGATTCAACTCATTCCGATTCACCTTACACCTATTCAACTCATTCCGATTCACCTTGCACCTATTCAACTCATTCCGATTCACCTTGCACCGATTCAACTCATTCCGATTCACCTTACACCGATTCAACTCATTCCGATTCACCTTGCACCGATTCAACTCATTCCGATTCACCTTGCACCGATTCAACTCATTCCGATTCACCTTACACCGACTCAACTCATTCCGATTCACCTTGCACCGATTCAACTCATTCCGATTCACCTTGCACCGATTCAACTCATTCCGATTCACTTTGCACCGATTCAACTCATTCCGATTCACCTTACACCGATTCAACTCTTTCCGATTCACCTTGCACCGATTCAACTCATTCCGATTCATCTTACACCGATTCAACTCATTCCGATTCACCTTGCACCGATTCAACTCATTCCGATTCACCTTGCACCGATTCAACTCATTCCGATTCACCTTGCACCTATTCAACTCATTCCGATTCACCTTGCACCGATTCAACTCATTCCGATTCACCTTACACCGATTCAACTCATTCCGATTCACCTTGCACCGATTCAACTCATTCCGATTCACCTTGCACCTATTCAACTCATTCCGATTCACCTTGCACCGATTCAACTCATTCCGATTCACCTTGCACCTATTCAACTCATTCCGATTCACCTTGCACCGATTCAACTCATTCCGATTCACCTTACACCGATTCAACTCATTCCGATTCACCTTGCACCTATTCAACTCATTCCGATTCACCTTGCACCGATTCAACTCATTCCGATTCACTTTACACCGATTCAACTCATTCCGATTCACCTTGCACCGACTCAACTCATTCCGATTCACCTTACACCTATTCAACTCATTCCGATTCACCTTACACCGATTCAACTCATTCCGATTCACCTTACACCGACTCAACTCATTCCGATTCACCTTGCACCGATTCAACTCATTCCGATTCACCTTGCACCGATTCAACTCATTCCGATTCACCTTACACCGATTCAACTCATTCCGATTCACCTTGCACCGATTCACCTTGCACCGATTCAACTCATTCCGATTCACCTTACACCGATTCAACTCATTCCGATTCACCTTGCACTGATTCAACTCATTCCGATTCACCTTGCACCTATTCAACTCATTCCGATTCACTTTACACCGATTCAACTCATTCCGATTCACCTTACACCGATTCAACTCATTCCGATTCACCTTGCACCGATTTAACTCATTCCGATTCACCTTGCACCTATTCAACTCATTCCGATTCACCTTGCACCGATTCAACTCATTCCGATTCACCTTGCACCTATTCAACTCATTCCGATTCACCTTGCACCGATTCAACTCATTCCGATTCACCTTGCACCGATTCAACTCATTCCGATTCACCTTGCACCTATTCAACTCATTCCGATTCACCTTACACAGATTCAACTCATTCCGATTCACCTTGCACCTATTCAACTCATTCCGATTCACCTTGCACCGATCCACCTTACACCGATCCACCTTCAACGATTCACCTTCACCGATTCACCTACAGGCAATCCACCTCATTTACCTTCTGCTAATTCGCATACGGGTCGACCTTATGCAGACCATCCTTAATTGTCATACTTCTATTGCTACTTCAAGAGGACAATATGAAGAAATGATAGATTCATCGCGATCGCAAGAAAAAATGATCATGTTGCTCTTTGATAGCATTTCAGTCTTAATATTCGATCTTGAATGATGTCATGTTCTCAGGGAATCACACGGTTCAAAAGAAAGAAATCTAGAAACAGGCAGTTGTTATATTTTCGAATATAACAATAATGACAGTAATTGAATTTGCATAGAACAACAAATACATGGTCCAAAAGAGGGCATACGATGAAATAATTTTGAACAGAAGCAAATTGAATGAGGATAGGTCATGCTGCCTTAGCCGTAGGCACCAAATATCGTTTCTAATGAAGAAGTCACTAAGCACTTTTTGAATGAGACAAAAGCAGCTCACTTTTCATGGAAGAGGCAAGTCGTGAGTTTCTGACAAGGCTACTACGAACAGTTAGTTTGATCAGCAAGCTATCATGACAGTTTATGCAGTCGCTGGAGATTAACACTAGTGATGCGAGACTGGATGCGGCGAATCTTAGGTCGGAGGCACACACTATGAGCCATAAGCCGTAAACAGAGTTCTAACACTTAAGTTTCAATGAGAACTGGCATGTAAAATAAGCCGTCACCCAATCTAGAATCCTTGGACGATGATCTTCAATAGAACCGTAGTTGTGATATGACGCGTCATTCTTCATGCTTTATCTTTACTATGCTTTTTGCTCTTCCAAAAGTTAGAAAAAATCACATATTTTCTTTTTCTTCCTGCATGTACTACCTGTCATGAGAAAACTGTCAAAATGACTTATGACCAGAGCCAGGAGAATATGTACTTACATAAATACATATGTTAATACATATTTCTCATTTATTTACATAAAAAATATGTGCGCATGTAATTACACTTCTGCTATTTTTTTTGCGAAAGTGCACTTCAGATCCGTACTAATACAGATGATTCAAGTCGTTGCGCACAAGTTTCATCGATGAAGTACCCTTCTCTTATCAATAGTTTAAGATCTGGCACGCGTAGCAAAATCTGTTCACCCGTTTTTATCAACGAACTTCTCAGAGTGTGTCTGATCTTTGTGTGAAAACAATAATATCACTATGTCGAGTGATAATATCACTATGTCACCACGGTCACCACGGTATGACAACGAGCGCGCGCGCGATTAAGACCTTGGCTACCACTGTGAGGATGGCCGTAAGTTGATAACGGAACAAATGTAATACTTCGCTTCTAGCAAACGTAAAAAACTTGAAAAAACTTTTGTTTTGTTATTGTAATAAGCTTGAGAGTGATTGAATAACATGAGAGATAAGATGATGAGAGACATGATAATTCACGATTTATGAAAATCTACTGCTTCTATGTTGCCGTACTTGATTAATTTTTGACATTCAAATAAACGGAAGTTATCCTTTATGATCATGTTTATTAATTTGCAATTATAACACATTTCAGTAGCCTACAAATTTGTTTTTGATACATATCATGCATAATTTAGCTGTTCTAGGCGATGGGACATAAGAGGATAATATCATTGTGTTGAATTATGTAAAATCTAAATTACATATTTTAGACTTTTTAGCACATATTTCGAAGGTTTTTACCACATATTATATTACATATTTGACAATTTTTAAATACACATTTTCCGGGCTCTACTTATGACTAATGGCTTATTCTTTGTGCCTCAAACGGCGACAATTTTGGCAAACGCGACCTTTTTCGAATAGATAATATCTTATATAGTATTTTCTGTACTTTACCATAAATCACTATACGATTTAGTATTACCTTCATTTCATCATTTGCGCCAGCAAATTTTTACATTGAACTCAACTCTTATGTGCATATGATTGACTGATTGATTGTAAATTACTTACTCGTGATTTTCAATGTGAATGAAAATATGCACTTTACTTTTACTCCTGCCTTATCGGTATATTATTTTTGAGGTTGTTAGACTTTAGAATTCTAGTGACAGCCATCCGCGGATCTTGATATATGCCAAAACTTACTTGGGTCATCGCTGATTTGTCATCGAAATCAAGTGTCAAAATTTGATAAAAATGCAAAATCAACATGGTGAAGACTTACCAATGTTCCTTCGCCCGGCAGTGCTGAGTTTGATCAATATCAAACTGTATGATGAGATGATGAGGATTAAAGGAAACAAATAGTTAAACAACCAGTTGAACCAATAGAGTATTCCGTTCTCTAAGTCACCTATGCCCTTGATGACGAACACGTGGATGCATTGAATAAACGTTACATTGAAGGGAGCTCTCTCCGCCTTGAACACGAAGAACTGCAAAATCAAGGACACTTGTTACACAATGTCAACATAATGCTGGACAAAACTGGATAAAATTTTGCACCATAGAAATGCTGTAAAATTCACTGCATTTATTGCCTTGTCTGCGTGTTTGAGTCTAGAGATGACTTGAAAAGTCAAGTTTTCCTAAAGTTTCCAAAAAATCTTGATTGCATGTGAATTTTATTCCAATTGATGATATTTGCTGTCTGCATTGTGTCAATTTCATTTCCCGTGATCAAGGCGAACAGGCGAAAAGTCAGGATGCAACATGCGTTATATAAATTTCATTTTATCCAAAGATGGTTTGGCTTTTTCCCTCAAATGCTTTTTTTTATGACATCACATTAGCCATCATGAAAAGTAAATGGCAATGGGCTGGGAAGACGAAAGATGTACCAGGAGGATAACCGAGTGGTATCCAAGAATTGGCTCCACACAACGTGGCATACCTCTAAGACAGTGGGACCATGAGTTGGTCCAATACTGCAACTAGCACTGGCGACAACACGCGATCGACCAGCAGAGTTAGACGACACTTGGGGAGGTGTTCCTCCAGCAATGGAGTAATTATAACCCCGTCAAGGTAATCAAGGTAATCAAGATTGTGCTCAGACAACTTCCGTGTATTTAGTCGATTTTTCAATTGTTTTAATTGACTGGCTGAAAAGTACTCCCACAACAGTGAAATTCGTCAGAGGCATGATAAATTCTTTGAATATTTTGAATATTTGCGAAGGTTCTTTAAAGAGACCTTATCAACCTTGACTGCTGCAAAGGGTTCTTTGAATCGTTTCTTCTGATGATGATTTGTTACAAGAAACCCACTTCACTGTTCAAAGTGCAATTATTATTTTTGGCTGCCATGCCATTTTGTAAAAACCTTCTGCCATGATTGTAATGCTATTCCGAGTGTGGGAACCAAGCCGCCGATTTTTAGAATTATTTTCATTGATTTCCTCTTAAAATTGACATTGCTTTTATTTTGCATTGATGTACCATTGAGCTGAATTTATTTGATTTGCAGTCACACCTATCATGACGAATACTAACATCACTACATACCAGGGATGCGGAGTCCTATCATTTTGATAGGACTCCGACTCCGAGGAATGATAGGACTCCGGATTTTGATAGGACACAGACTCCGACTCCGGGTGTCAAGTATGCAAAACCTTTTTTGAAAAATTAACTGATAGCCTACATCATAGATCATTATAGGCTTGCCTGAGCCTATATTTAGTGATCATTGCTGTATCAATTATCAATCATTTTCTTCGAAAGTTGATCAAATGTCGCTTTCAGTTGGATGCATGCGACTCGGCTCCTCCCATCTTCTTGATGTGAGCTTCACATGGTTTTTCCCCAGTTTCTACCAGGCAGGAAAATCCCCATTCTTCCTCCAAGAAATATGAGTTCACCTTTGATTTTAATATGCGCTTTAGAGGAGCCATCACACACGATTAACGTGTACAACATTAATCATTGTAAATGAACGTGTATTAACAAACTAGTATTTCATTTTTGTCTCTGATGTGACCTTTGGCGCGTAGGTTTGATCGAGGCTAGGAAGGCTTGTCTTCTCTACTAAATCACCGAGTGAAAAGACAATCTTTTTTTTCTCACTATCACGGTTCATTCCCTCAACTATTACAAGCCTTGCATGCAGCAGTGTCTCTGTACTTTTGTTTGATGGATAAAGTTGACATCAAGACAGTGACAGCTATGCACGAGAATAAATAATTTGTTGGCATTATGTTTCGGGTCTAGTTATAGGCCGGAGTCTGGAGTCCTATCATTTGACAGGACTCCGACTCCGACTCCAGCAAAAGTGATAGGACTCCGGGACTCCGACTCCGCATCCCTGCTACATACCGGTATTGATGGCTAGGATACGAACTTCTTGCACACGCACACACACGCACGTTTTTCCCACTAAGAATGATTCTATCATTGAATTAAATACCAGCACCGCATCGAATAAGCCAAGAAAATCTTTCTGAAGTTATGAATATTTCGCTCTTAACATATAATTCTCATTTATGCCGTAATCGCCAATTTGAACAAATAACGATTTATGATAAGCTGGAAATCGTAGCTATTTCTGCATAATAGTTTCACATTGTAAAGAATCAAATACGAAAACATCGTTGATCCCGAATCTTTAGTCATCTGATTAATAAGCTAGTCGAGTATAAATTTTCCATGAAGGCACAGCTGTCTTGTCCCTTATGAACAATGTTTGAGAAAGCAATCTCTTTTTAACATTTCGTTCCATTAATTCATATTAAACTCAACCTAAATTCCGGCCATTTAGCTGACTGAATGCAGAAAAAACACACACACATTCACCATTAATGGATAAGTATAATGCATTGTGGTACACAATGGTGACAGCATTCTTTGATGAAAACAGGTTTGCCTCATCCGAATTACTAAATCTGTTGACGACAAGGCTGACTAACAAAAGTAAAAAAACTAGCGAAGTCAAATAACAAAATCACATAAGAAAATACTTAATTGCATTTATCATGTCATTTCCAATCGTTTTACGTAAATGCTTTAGGGAAGATCTTAATGGATAAAATGACTTCAGCCACAAAACAAAGTATTTCATATTCAGAAGTCAGTAAACCGGTAAACTGTCTAGGTTATAATGGAATAAAGATTTTGTAGCTTATGATTTCATGAAATAGCATTGCATATAATATAATTTAGGGTTACACCACGAGCGATTACACGGGCGCGAAGCGCGAATTTAATCGAGAGTGGTGTAGCCGAATTGACGCTACACAGTTTTCTGCCAAACAGACATTGCGTCCTCAATGAATCATCATAGATATCGCACCGCGTAACCAATGATTTCTGAGACTGTTTCTAAACAGCGACAGGCAGAATTTCATTGTCTAATTGGTTTGTCTGCTTGTCATAGACTCATAATGCTCTATTTCTACCCAAGATTGCTGCATTGAGATAGAAATCCATGACTTAGGCAGGAAACATTCTTTGGCAACTTACCCGAAAGTTCTCTATTTCTCTTTCATGTTTTCTATTCTTTTTTGTAGCAGACTTCATGGTTTTCAGTTGCTATTGCTATGATGTAGGGAATGAACTTCTATGACATAAAATGATCAACTAGAGCACGCCTTTAAATGTTTTCTCCTTAGACATCGCAATTCAAGAATTTTTCTGTTTGGATATCAGTAGTTCAGACGGATATTCTATTTTTGAAATGTTCATCTCACTGTTGCATGTCAGGAAACTAAGTTATAGGATCTCAATGTTTGAAACTCATTCATTTTGGAAATAATTGTTGAATTGTTAAGGTAGAGTTTTTGCAATCACAAAGAAATCGGCTCAATGTGATGCATCACACTTTCAAAGGGGCTGTTCATTAACTAAAATTCTGCCGGCTGAATATTATACCGATTTAATTTTCTGCCGGTAAATAGTTTCTAAACGTAGTAATTCCGCCTGTCGATAGTTTAGAAACGCTTTCAGAAATCATTTGTCACGCGGTGCGATATCTATGATGATTCAGAAAACTCATACATCTAGGATGCAATGTCTGTTTGGCAGAAAACTCGCGCTTCGTGCTCGTGTAATCGCTCGTGGTATAGCCTTTAATTGCCATTTTACTGTATTTCATTTATCATTTTTTGCTGTTTGGAAGTGTAATGGACTTTCAATAGAATTTAAGCACATGTAATTTGAATAATTCACGAGCTGTAACATTTTGATCAGTTTTGAATAACAGAGTGGAAAGACCAATGAAAATACATCTCCATTATTTATGGATTTATGGATAATAACTAGTTGTTAACCAAAAATCAAGACAAATCGCCGCTGATAATCTGTGTGTTGTCTGTGGCAAGTCTGTTTCTTTTCTTTATTATTTCCGGTGAATTATCTCTGCCAGTTGCTTATCCTGGTTTGCTGATAGTGACAAACAGCTTTTTGTAGCCAGCTCACTAAAACTCCACTTTACTGCCAGACCAAAGTCGTAATTAAAATCTACACAGACATAGTTCCTTCTTCTCGACAACCTAGACACTTATTCCTAAAGAAAGTTTTGTTATGACAAAAGTTCTCGCCGATAATTTAATTATCGATTAGAGCCTTTGTCTTTGAAGAATTTTCTTTGGGAATAAAAATCTACACATCCTTAAACTTCATTTTTATATTTTCTTCAAAATGCGGAAGGTCGTTTACTATTTGAAGAACTTTTTCTCAGTGACCATTCTTTATGAAAATGGAAATGTAAGTCAATTATAGAAGCTTCTTGATAGAACTTTATTTCGTTTGAATATCAGTACTAACTTTCAGAAGCTCTTTCTTTCTCAAGGACTTCCATGTAAAGACAAGTAGAATTAGTGTCCGACACAGACTGTAATTATGCAGTCTCAGAAGTATTAGACTATTCATGAGAAATTTAATTGTATTGTTTTATGGTCATTTCAAAAAATGTCATTTTTATGCAGCAACCGATGGTGTGGTGTGAACCTTTAGATTTAACATTAGATTTTGACATTAGTGCTGATGTTTAGTGGAAAAATAAATTATAAAATACTATGTATATGTCGGCTAAGTTTTTGAAAATTTCAAATTTACTAATAATGCCTTTCACAAGTGATGCTGTAAAATCATGTTTTGTCAACTTTTTCCAATGAAAGTAATTTTAATTGAGCACCATAAAATCTTCGGTCTCTTCTTTGAAAAAAATTTTAAAAACTACGACGAGCCTTCGACGTTCTGCGTTTTCTGAGGTCGATGTTAGCGCCAGCAGCTTTTGTGTGAAGGTGTCTATAAAGAGACATGATTGATATTAAGAAGTGTGTTGCTTGTCCAATGTGAGATGACCGAAATGTGAAGAAAAGTGATTCATGTTTCCTATTGATTGTGGGCTTAAGTTGTGTGACTGCTTTCGCCGTACTGAATATTGTGTTTCGAGAACTCGTGAGTTTGTCGAGGTAATTCCCATACAAATATTTATCTGAAATTGACTACAGGGTTAGGCGTAATTCTAGAGACATAGGAAAAATACTCTGAATCTGACATGTATTGTTTTCATTGATGATCTCTCCATTTTTACGCAGGTTTGATGTACCCATAGAGATTTTTAGATATCTATGTTGTCTAGAGCGGACATGAAATATCTCCAATATGTATTCATAGCTGAGACAAAATGAAGTGAAAGCAGAGTCATTTGGGAATGCATAATTTAGTGTTTATAGTTTCTAATTCTGCTTGTGGATCCATCAGCAGGAAAACATTCAATGCTTAATAATTACTTACAACGTATGCAGCATCTTTCATTGATGTTGCATCATCGTATCAATGAATTGTACATGAAATTACTGTAACTGCTGTGATTATTGTGGACGATATGCCACGAAAGTCTACTAAATAGAACAGAAAAATTCTTGATAAACTGGTAAACAAGTGGATGTTTTATAAAATGAGACTGGTGCCTTGATAACATGAAAGATAATTCATTCGAAACGATTATCAATTTATGAAAATCAGTGACATAGCCGACCAATAAAGAAGAAATCACAAAATGGCCTGTAGAATCGTCTGGAAACATGCTGCAATATCACTCTGCTCATGGTCGCTTGCAATGGATTATGAAGATCAATCATGCAAAACATGAATCATAAGTCCCTATGTACAAGATCAATTTATATAATTTTTTCATGTCGTCTACAGGCTTTGTCAACCCTCCAATTTCATTCATATTTAAACAGTTGACGTATCTCATTTGGATCTTATTCAGCGTTAAAAATGTAGGTTATACGGCATTTACTACATCAGAAGTTATCTCAAATTAAAGACAGAGAAGTCCTGAACTAGACCCGCTGTCAGAGTCCAGACTGGTGCCACCCTAGTCATCTATTGTCCTCTCTTATAAACAAGAGAGGACAATACCATAGATATCCGATCTCTGTGGATGTGTCAGACTCTTTGAAGCATTCATTCAACTGCAAGTGAATTTCAGCCATGCAGATAATTGAAACATTCAATTTTATAGATGCCTATGCAACATATTGATTCACCTATTCAACACAAAGAAATATATCATAAAAATAGATTGTTTATCTGAAGTTGACTAGAATGACAGTGACTCAAGGTGGAGGCACAGTCGGGGGAACTAAGTTGGCGCATGAACTGGCGATTAAAAGCTTTAAATTGTGCATGTGATTAATGCGAACCCAATAATTCAACCGTTGACAAGTTCTCCAAGTGAAAATTTGTGCGACTTTTGTGCCACTATTGTGTAGTACATGAAGCTTTACTTCCATTCTAAAGGTTTTATTGTTATCAATTTGTTGCTCAGTTTATTGTCAAATGTTCTTATAAAGCGCTGGTCGATGAAGGACGGTTATTAATGACTCTCGTGTTCGAGATGCCTCGCAATAAATTTCCTTACCAATATAAAATTCTCTTACCAATACAGAGTTCACCACAAATGTGGCAAGTGCATTTATAGGCTACGTACTTATCAGTGCAATTAAGTTTATTCACGCGCTCCTGCAAACTTCGCCATATTATGTAAACTTAAATTCAATAAGAAAAGGTATATTTGAGTTTTGCTCTGCCAACAAGCAAGTGCATGCCACTTTGACAGCTCCGAACGTCAGTCTCATTCATGTTAAGTCTATTAAAGTCTAATTTCATGTAGGTTAAACGGTTGAATTTCAGTAAGTTTTAGATCTTACAAGTACTCGTAAAAGATGATTATCCAGCGAAACGAGAATAAGGCAATTTATGACGATATAATCAATTGAATTCTCATTTATGAAAGTGATTGCATAAAGTATCCTATTAAAATGGAAAATTGCAAACATCTCTCCATTTCCGAAAAGATCGAACTGCCGTACTCTACAAGATTTGCGACCCATCTCCGTTTTACCAATATTTTCCAAAGTTTTAGAAATATGCGTAATATCAACCATGAAGGAACATCTGGTGAACCTTTATGGTCCGACCCACATCAATGCTTGACGAATCTAATATACATTCCGTTCTTATGATATCATTCGATATGTGCAAGGCGTTCGATTATTTGCATCATGATAGACTTCTAGATTCTCTCATCAACGCGGGTCTTCCTATGCATTTTGTAGCCTGGTGCAGAGACTTCCTCCAAAATCGCATCCAAATTGTCAGGCTTGACGACTCGACTGCAAGCTCGCCTCGCGCTGTTGTTTCTGGGATACCTCAGGGGTCAGTATTGGCGCCATATATATTTGCCACTCACATGAGAACTTTGTCAGCCTTTCAGTCACCAGCAGTCATGATTAAATTTGCTGATGATGTAATGACACTCATTCCTATCACCACTGAATATAACGTCGACCTGATTATTAGTGCCGAAATTGACCACTTTGACTCTTGGTGTATTCGAAATGGTTTGAAACTGAACAAGCAAAAAACGCAAGTGATATGTTTTGGCAAGAAATATGCATTACCTCTACGCTCTACTGTGGAAATGGCTTCTTCGGTCAAAATTTTAGGTATTACTTACACCAAAGATTTGTCATGGAGGCTTCATATTGAGAACGTGTGCAAAAAAGGAAAACAAAAGTTATTCATGTTGCGCAAAATGAAGAATTTCGTAACGAGACGCGATCTTGTTACTCTGTACCATTCGTTAGTGGTGAGTACTTTGGAGTTCTGCAGTCCGCTCTTCATTGGTCTTAATGAGGACGATTCAAATGAACTGACGATACGAAAAAAGGACGATACGAAGGTTCCACCAGTCTATGAAAGTGTTTCAGTCAATGCTACGTTCCGACCATTTTCTAAATCATCTTATTCCACCTTTTCACCGACATACCAAGCACATTGTAATGCCTCGTATCAGGTCTACACGTCGTCATTCCTCTTTCGTTCCATCATGTATAAGTCTATACAATCGCCTCTACGCCTGACCTCAAAATTTACGACCTGCGTTTATATGAATTTGTGATCGCTTTCACTTCTCGTTATTTACTCATTACTTGAAATTTCTTTCTAATGATTGATTTTCATTCTAAATATATACATATATCAATCAATCAAGTATGACCAATGCGGCAACTTATTAGACAAGCCAAATATTACGCAACTTCTGTCCAGAAACTCAACATGCAGACCACCAAATTCTTGTTTACAAAATATTGCAATCCTAGCTATAGCACTAATATCCAATATTCACACACCCTTATTCCTTGGCTAAGCAAAAAATCCACCTGAACGCACTCAGCTCTTATGCGTTCTCATTTAGACAACTGGTAGCTGACGTGGTGGGAAGACGGCGAATGATTGTTGAAATTCGTCATGAGAAGCAGAACAATGATTAATATTTCTTTTGTTTCCCACAATAACGTTTGGACAATTATGCACTTGCTGTTTCATTATCTTAGCGGGATGTTCAAACGCTTCAACAAAACAGAAATTTGTTGAATTACACTGTGAAATTGTAGATTGGCTATCATTGTAATTTCACTTTGCTTCCTCAAGAACATGGTAGAATGATGTCAAACTATTAAATTTCATGCTTTAAGTTATTCTTGTAATATTATCCTTGCACCTCGTGAAATCCTAACCAATATTGAGTATTGACTAATGTGAAGTGCGTGGGTTGTTATGACTGGCTCATCGAGCCATCTTAGGAATTGTCAACAATTAATTGCAGTGAATTTAGGTTACCCAATCAATTAATTGATAGTTGCAGCGGAAGCAATCATTTAATTGCAATTATGCATTTACACCATTCAATTAATTGTAAAATAATAATAATAGACTTATATTTGAAAGAAATAACACCGCCCGGATATTGGAAAGCGTGAGGCTTAAGTGCATCGAAGAAAATTCATGCTCAAAAGTTATAATTCTTGACAAAAGGATGGTCATGACAAGAAAAACCACTATTGTACATTTTTGACATTGAAATCATAAACGATTTATTACGAAGTGCTGACGTCACGATAGGCATTCTAAATTTCTGAGAAAATTTCATTAAAAGCAGAGTCAAATAACGCAGTGGGTGGTCCTCTTTACAAATAACATCGAGGAATAATTGATAGCCCAAAACCTGCCTGTGGTAAGTTAGGCGAACAAAGTTCGAGAATTCACAACTGAGTTCACATGTTATGAAATGAGCTTTCCTCTGAACTCGCTCAATTTGCTAATCTAAATATTTGGACAAACAAGTGAACAAGGGAGTTGCATATTCAAGTACACTTCGAATACAATTTTGATAAATAATGGCACGCTTTGCTACAGGTAAAACTTCTTTAAATTGGCGAATGAGCAAATAATCTTGAGGAGACTTTTTTGCATAACTGCATGGTTGATGTGGAGAAGCCATGTTAACCTTTCATCGAATATTTCACGCCCAAAATTCGCATTTCTGATTTCAGCGGAATAGATCGTATGTAATAATTGTCCCTTTTGATCTGCCGATCAAACGAGATGAACATCTCTTGGCATTTGCTTTCTCTTATGGTCATTTTGTTCTCAATTGTCCATGTAACAACTTGATCACATACAGGAGTGGCATTCGAAGAGACGCCGTCTTTGGAAAATTTTCCAGAAAATATAACATCGTCAGCATATTTAATCAACATCGAGCCTCGCCAGGCAGAAAAAAGTGCCAAAAAAGTCTGTCCCAAGAACAAGTACTCTATCTTCGCGAAGCAATTTCGTTGTGATCTACATCAATAATACATATAAAGTAAGGTATCATGTGAAAGCGCATAAACCGTACTTTCAGCAAGACTATAATTCAGGATTTCATTTACATTGGTTTGGGATATTTTTTCAATTAGACTTTGGCCCCCAAAAATTGTTTTCTGAACGTTGCTATTTTTTGTCTTCTGACCGATGCACATTTTCAACTTAGAAATGATAAGATAAGATAATGTATATTTAAAAAAAAAAAGAAAATCGTAAGTGGACATGAGTAGTATTAACAATGCAAGAGATAAATGATTGATGTTGGTGCTTGATGAAACGTAAACTTGATGTTTTTATTTTCTTTATGCAACGAAATGCATCTTTTGTGTGTCTAACTATTGTACCAAAAGGAAACAATCAACTGTGGATCATCACCATTAAGCAAATGTGAATTTCAAAAAATGTCCCATATTCTTTCGACCAGACTTTTTTGATTTTTCTCAAAATTTCAGTTTACTGCTGAAACCACAATTCTTATCCGAATTTCATGAAACCTCACGGAATTGTAGAGAACCATAATGTTATCATACATGCGAAATTTTGTTTGATAGGACAATAATTATCATTTTCAAAATCTCTTAAAACGACCAAATTGTCCATCTGACCGAGACCACAAAATTATCGATGAGAAGACACCAGATAATATATAGCATAAATATAATAGCGTGTAAAAGTACTCCTTTGGCGTGGTCGCCACAATGGTTTTCGAGTTCAGCATGAAGAATCGACTACATTCACAAATTTTCAAATAAAACGAAGTTGAAAAAGCTGAAAAGACAAATTGCCCAAAATGTTGTTGTATAAAATGGATTTACCCAAATAATGATGAATGAGATACATAGATGCGCCACCACAATGTGCAGAGGAATATGCGAATGGTATGGGATAATATTTACGATGCATGTTGATGCATCATGAAAAAAGGAAAACTATGGATGATGAAACGCTGGAAGGAAAGGACGATCAATGGTCCATGTATTTCAATGAAGTTAAATCACGAGACATCATAATACAGTGCGTTCATAAAGTCACTGTGCACCTATTAAATCAATGCATGTGCAGTACTTTGCCGCTTAGAAATAAGATAGATTGCCACGGCACTATAAAAAATGAAGTTTCTTGTAGAAACTTCGACTTCTGTGTGATCACAAAATATCTATTTACATACTACAAAAACATTTGAAAATGTCCACCTTTTTCACGAATGCAAATGTCAATTCGACGTCTCATATTCTCAAACATTCGGTGAATTTCCTTGTGCCTGATAGCGTCAATTTGCTGACGGCTGTTTTCTCTAGACTCCTGTAGATTTCGTGACCTGCTTCCGTAAATCTCCTGCTTCACCGCTAACCAGCAGTAAAAGTCCAAGACATTCAAATCCGGTATCTCGGATGCCAAATCCTTCAGAGATAACTCTTGTTTGAAATATTCCACAAAAATATCGAATTGAGGAATTGGCGGTATGCGCAGTTGCTCCATCTTGCTAGAAATAAGCAGTCAAACTTTCATCGTCACTTAATTCGTCAACGAGTGAAACAATCATTTTGTCAAATAATTTTTGCAATAATAGTTGAATATCGGCCCAAGCATTCGTATTCTTGACATAAGAGAATGTAACGGCTTCTCAACAAATTCGTGTGGGTTTTCACTAGACCATGTTCGGGAACTCTGGCTACTGATATGCCTTGATAGATGAAACCAAACAATATCAGAAAAGAAAGTCTTATCGAGTACATTATTTTCTTTTAGATTTTCCTTGAACGAAACGCAGTACTGAAGACGCTTGTCATGATCGGCATCATTCAATTCATGTTGGCCAGAGATGCGGTGCGGATGTAGGCCTATGTTCTTTCTTACAGCAGGATGAGCCGCCCCGAGAGATAGACTCACTTCTTGGGATAGGCGACGCATCGACTTGTTTGGCAATGAGTCATGGCTTCAGAAATAACATTTTCAGGAATAACCTTTTTATCGCTTAAGATTAATGGTCGATCTAAGCGTGATAGATCGTGCACCGAGTCAGCTTTTCTGAACTCACTGATTGGACTCCAATCAACATTTCGATGAGGCAAATCAAATGCAGGAAGTCTTTGTAAAAACCCCTTTTTTTGGCGCGAAAAACATTTTTGACCAAGAAGTTCTTCTTTCGCATTGACATCACCATGCTTAGCTTCGAAATGCAACGTACAGATCTTCACCGAGTCAGTAGCTGACAGATGTGAAGTTAAATTTAAATTGCAATCATGTTGAATGTCGCAAGCTACTCAATTGCATTTCCAAAACGAGCCAGTTACTCTGTGCATGTGATAGATATCTACAATTGTAAGATTACGACTGTTTTCTTTGGCAAAACAAAGTTAGAAGAGGTGCACAGTGACTTTATGAACGCACTGTATAATAACTTGTCCCCGGTGTCAACTTGCAGACATGAGTTTGGGACCCAAAGCGTTTAAATCAGCTGATTTCAACGATTATTCAGTGACAAAACCACTGTAACAAGGTAGGGTAGCACAAGAAGCGAACAGATATCTATGCCCGAAAGACCACACGAAGACAGGGACACTGTAGAAATCCAATTTGGAATAACCACCACTGATTCGTGACACCAATATGTAGTGAGCGATGATCAAATGCGCTACAGTGGAAATAATGAGGAAAATTACTAATATCCAGGAAACGAATGGCAGAATATCCACAAGATGAACTCCAAAGTGTCAAGAGAACGATGACGAACAAGATGATACCAAAGACTCCACCAGCAAACACTCGAAACACTTAGCACCAAAACACCAAAACACGATTGTACGACAGCAGGCGAAGAATACGACCGTCACCCTCGGCAAAATAAAAAGACAAGTCAATTTACCCGAACGCTTTTGGTCAATATCTTCAAGGATTGACGTGCATGCGACGTACAATGAAATTACACATAAGGATACGCTGGAAAATGATATTAAATGAATTCACCTGCGTCACTGATCTAGTCCATAGGATCTAACAAGGATCTGCTTTAGACTGATGCCGAACATGCCCATCTTAAACATTTAAGTAAAATAAAATGATATAATATCTATTTTGAAAGTAAGCGTAGATTCGCTGACATCCGTCTTTTGGAATTGCAGATTCTTATCTTAGCTAAATCCGTAATGAAGTGCAGCAATAAAGGCAATGAATTTTGGCATTTCTTCGATTAATTTTTTCTGTTCCTGTAGTCATTTATGCGAACTACATCCATCGACGGATGTTGATGCCTTCTCATTGTAAGACATTTGCAGAAATGGAAAGGAAAAACATGCTTCTCAGTTCCTTCACTTCCTTTGATAGAGACCATGAAAGCCAAGATAAGGTCTCAAAGAAGATTTATGAATTGAACGAAAACTGCACCAATATTTTCACTACCGCTTTCAAAGATAAAACAGTTCAAGAATCTATTTTAGTTACAGACTTACGGAAATCATCGAATACGGAATCGTAGCGGGTACTGAGAATGTTTGGTGCTGACTTCACGGGACATGAAATGCAGCCAGTTCGAGAAGGAAATCTCGAAAAAGCGAACTGTCAATTAAAATTTTATATAAATCTCACTGCGATTTAGAGTATGAATAATTATGAGGATATTATGTCATTCAAATTTGGAAGAAAGTGGGATGAATAAATTTCTGATGCACTCATAGATATCCGACACTCTACAATAATAATGGATTAGAATATACACGGACATTGAAAACAATAGAACACTTTTGCCATGTGTTTTCATGATAGTGGGGCTGTTCATTAACCAAAATCCTGACTGCAGAAAACTAAACCGATTTAAACACAAAATTAGACAGTTCGTATCTTCTTCTGTTTGACTAGAAAGGAAGCATTAGAACATGTAGCGCCTATGAAATGGCACAATCTGCTGACATAATATCATAGCAATCGAACCATGAGCAGCCAGTTCAACATTAAACGCGCCAAATTGTGCGAATTTTCAGTGACTGTTATCAACCGGATTACACAGAAAAGACACACAGACCACATCAGGTCCTACAGAGAAGTTTGTGAACGTTTTTTCGTGCGCCTGTTAACTTTTTTAATAATGATCGGAGGGCTCAACAGTATGGAAGAAACGTTTGCGCAGTGGTCTGAATTCTTCGAATCTGATGGAATCGCGGCGATCGGAGAATTTTGAAGAAATTCAAGGCAATCCGCAAGCGGCGTACGACTAGTTTTCCTATCTCTGCAAGGTATTAAAAATTTCTTTTTGCCCACTTACTAAGTTCCTGCATATGTCATCGTTTTGAATCAGTTTGCACTTCTATGAAAGTGACACGCTCAAGCAATCCAATTCTATGGGTTTAACTTTCTGTCGGCAGAATTTTTATTGAATGAACAACCCTAGTGATAACTAAACGGTGGCGGATTCTAGTGGTTTGCAATAGGAAGATACTGTCAGCTTGTCAGTTTAAAGTGTAAATACTCAAGGTTGTTATCATTTCTTTAACTTTCAATAATCACCGTGCGGCAAGAATCTACAACTGTTGCTTGTTTCAGCAATTTGATTCGCGCTAAAGGATCTAACAATCAGTGCATAGTCGAACGGATGAAATGACCATCAATTAGGCCTGTCAGGTGAAGAGTACATATTTTTAACTCAATTTTTCTCTGTGACGTATTCGTCAACTGGAGATATCGTTCACACCGTCCGACTCTTCACGACTTCAGTTTACTGACTCTGTATATTTAAAGTTATGTCACTCTTCTGATTTGTCAAAATTCAAGTTTGAATTTGTATTACGTTCAATGGAAAATTGATCTTCTTGCCCCTCATGTCTAGTTCTGGCCGTGGACCCAAATACGCATACAAGACAATTTATTTCTGTGGGTACAACATGGATGTCAGAGAAAGGAATAGATCTTCTGTCGGAGACTGGATGGTGGGATGTCTCAAGCAGACAACGTGACAGACCCAAAAAAACTCACTGTAATGCATGTCAGCGCTGCACCATAAAGAAAGCTGCCGAAGCATGTCATGTAATAAACTTTCACATTGAGAGGCTCTAGGGCAAGCTCTACTTCTTCAGACGCCTTCTGTATGTTCTATAAAACATATCTACATCAATTAAAATTGGAAATCTTTCCAGCTTACGCCGCTGTCACACAGGAAAAGGCGTCTTCCATCTTCCATGTCACACGCCTTTTTGCACATTCTTCATAAGGCGTCTCCCATAAGGCTTGATGAGACGATTTTCATCTGCTGTATTCCGCCCTTCATCGTCCATCTTCCATCTTACAGCTACCGCAGTCACACTAGGGAAATCCATTTCCGATACAGTCAGCGCTATTTTTCACTATTGACCGTTGCTATGACTACTGTCTAAAATCTTGTGTTCCTCATCCTTGTCCTCGTCCGACATTGTGAACAAAGAGCTGTTTTCTGATACATTGCTTCTCTTTGCAAATCACAATATTTTTTCCTATATCTTCCCTCATGCGTCACTTCATGTTGTTCTAATTTTAGAACAGTCTCGCGGCTGATGCCTGATAGCTGATACAAAAGAACTTCATCAGCCGCATAATTTCATGATTTATGTCCGATGGACGACGCCTTATGACTTTTCCTGTGTCACAGCGTGATGGACGATGGAAGATGACACGGCTGATGACCTTTTCTGTGTGATAGGTTGTTTTCTTTTCTACATGCAATTAAATGGAAATTCCAAATGAAAGATGGACGACGCCTTTTCCTGTGTTACAGTGGCCTCATTCGTTTTTTATGATATGATGAAAGAAAATTTGATAGTGCTAACTGGCTTTCAGAAATAAAGAATTCATCATATTTTGTAATTATCAGTTAGCTGTTTGCAAACTTGCAGATATTGAAACACTGATTTGATTGTAGATTTCCTTGCAAGACTGAGTGTTTTCAACGTGTCCATTAGAATAAGCACAAGTTAATCCTATCGATCAACAATAACATTTTGTAACTCATGTATAATCTTTCGTTCAGTCATTGACAAACCTGAATTCCTTCTCTTGTGACATATGGAACACTCTATTCGTTCGACATATTTCAAAGTTCGTTGAGCGTTTTCATATGTATCAAGATAAGCAGTACGGTTTGACATATTGGATGAGATGTTAATTAAAGAACATCCTCAATTTGACAAGAAAGAATTTTTACGAAATGTCTCGTTAATATCTCCAACTCCTAGATTTGTACTTTCACCACATTAATAGCCATAGAAGTTTCATAAATCATTTTGGAAAGCATTCCAAAAACGCAAAACTTAATTTCGAATGTCTCTAGGTTAGCACTCTCACCTTCTGCCTCTAGCTGAAAGAGGGAATCGACTGAAACGATAGTCGAAGCAATTGTAATGAATTAAATGGTGAAAATAATTATATGCACTAGCAACACAGATAAAGTAAGACCTACGAATGAAGAAACACGTCATGCCACTAAACTTGAAGACAATGAATGCATTAAGAGGAGAGATGAGGGAGAGTAAGTAAGAAGAGGAAAAAATCAAAGATATACCAAACAGCGCAAAGACAGTGGAATATTACATCGTCCTAAAAACAGCGGTGGTGGTCCTCACGCATGAGCAGAAGTTCAGGCCGGGAGAGAGGACAGTCATCTCATTCACATCGTACACCGTGTCACTATACACATCGGCTACACACATTTTCGGGCTCTCACGGCTGTATTTCTTGGTTTTGATATGAACTGTAATATCCAAATAATCTCTTCTTACTCGAATTTGTCAGTTCATCGAAATATTTCATGATTCCAGGTGATAAGTACTGTGTGTAAATTGTAACGATGTTCGCATAATATCGACACTTTGTCGGGTAATATCGACAGTCCCAAAGAGAAGCGTCAAAATTTGCCAGGTATAGTAAACTAATAATGTTATATATTGTATTAAACCCAAGCTTACATATCTGTTGTCCCTTTGATTGTCTGAAACGGTAACATTTCACAGCTGAAAATAGTCTGGGCAGACGAATCCATCATCGTCAAAGACGGAGAAGAATTCCGCACATTTTTCATGCAGGTGACTCATGCATGTAACGCAACGGAAAGCGATGAAATTTCGCCTTTTCAGACTGTGAAAGAGACAAGAGGTGTGCAAAGTTTCGTCTCATACAACATGCAACATTTCTGGTTGGCTATATTTGGCATTTTTTGACACTTCTGTAGAGGACTATCGATGTCGCCGTGCAATGTGTCGATATTACACAAATTTCATTATGGGCCACACATCTTGCTTTTCACCTAGAATCGCATGTTAAACCGATAAATTAATAAATTCGAGCAAGAAGGGATTATTTGGATGTTGTAAATAATACAAATACTGAGAGAAACAACCGTGAGAGCCCTAAAACTGTTATTTTTACTGTCGATATTACCCGACATCTTCTGCGCATCGTTTAAATAGACCGAAAAATTCGTAAAGGGATGCATTCAAATCTTATGATATATATGTATTCTATATATATTATATGTTTTATAGTTTTATCCATTTTCAATTACATCTATTATTTATTATATGTATTATATATATATAGGCCTATATGAAAATATTCTAATAACCAGTAAACAATAATTATAAAGTAGTGGATATTTAGTCAGTCTCTTGTTAAAAAAAATGCTGTTTGGTACCAATCGACAGTGGTGTCAATATTACCCGACATTTTTGCATCGACTCCATATGACAACACTAGGTGACAGCCACGCGTGATTCACGTGTAATTACGGAACACCCCCAAACATCCGTGGTTAAGGACATTCTATTCTTCTACCCGCGTACATACGCGCTGCACTAAGAGTCAGAAGTCACTTGATCTGATGCTGTGAAAACATGGGAAATGTATATATTTTTTATAGTTTGCGCGTCGTCTACGGTTGTCTGCGCTGCCGCTTGAACCACTAAGATGAACCGCTTAGCCTCATCCGAAGCGTCGTGACTTTCACCTTATCCATTTAAATTTTTCAAAACCCATAACTTCTAATTCAGTGTGGTACTTTTATTATATTTCAATTCGAAGTACATCTTTGAACGCATCCGTCATAAAAAGGCGCTGACCTTCGACTATTCAACTTGAGGACATCCATCGACTTTCACACGTGAAAGCTGAAGTCTTCTTTCCTCTTATTACATGTATGTCATCGACAGCTGAATTTGACGTGAGGCATATGAAGAAAGCATGTTTTCTTACAAAAACGGATTTCTCATTAGCAAAAATTCCGCCTCATGTTTTTTATAGTTGAAGCTGTGAATCACTCAAGTTGGCTCTTCAGAAATTAACTTTCATTATTTCAAATATGTGAGTGCATTAATCCTATCATTTCATCTTATCAAGAAATATTTCTATGCATGTACATTCGAATTTCCAAATTCATTTTAACCCTATTCAGCATTCACTCTGAAATTCATTTAGTTCTGAGCAATACTTTAGTAGTCTGAACCCATTATACTCATTAATAAACAGTCAAAGTTTAAATAGTCATCTGCTGAAATTGGTTGTTCATGATCGCCAAGTCAGTATTTAAACATTTCCTCAGGTAGACAAACTGAACTTAGAAGGTTGAAGTTTTGTGTGTAATTCAAGGCATATTATGCAACAAGGTAGCTCTGTGTGGTCTTCATCGTTTTCACCTCCACTTTCATGGGATACATTGCGTGAAAGGGTAAAGAATTTCATAGAATGAAGATGTAAAATATGCAACAGATGAAAGTTCAGTACGCTGCTTCGAAATCTGTCATTATCTGTCTGTCTGAGCTCGGAAACTGCAATTTTACATCTACGAAAGTGAGAAAAATTCCGTTTGAACTTTATTTTGGTAATTACTATGGAGACAAGGCACATTCATCAAATGATTGGACCGCACACAGATCATCTTTGAAAGTTAGATAACAGTGCCAAAAATCCCTCGTCTATTTTCCTTTATGCTGACAAATGCACTACAAATCGAGGAACCGAAAGTGAGCAGTTATTTAAATAATTCAGACATTGGAAATTCATGCGATATTGAGGATCTTGTGTAGGAATTTTTGTCTTACACATTTCACTACTTTTTTAATGATGCATAATGGTCTCATAATGAAAATTATAAAAAATCCCCAGGAAAAACCTAAAGACAAATTTTAAATAACAGAAATGCTCTCATCAACAACTGTAACCTATACCTATGTTGTGATTTAATCCAAAAATCAACAATATGATAGCCCATGGAAGGATGCCTTTTATGGTGTACTTTCATATTGTCAGAGGCTATTGATTTTCTATCCAAACATTTTCAATGGAGAAACATACAAGTATGATTTGCATGCTGCTGAGAACGTATCTGCTATCTGAATTTTAATTTGAGGTTTTCGCTGTGACAGTTTTGTTAGAATGAGTTTCACTACCATTTTCTAAGCAGGTCGGTATCATTTATTTATTTCAGGAAGTAGGTAGAATGTTTTATCGATTACCATGATTTAAGAAGTCACCAAGTATCGGTTTTTTATTTACAGGTACACTTTTTTGGAAATCTTTACACAAGCAAAGGAAATTATTCATGAAATAAGTAATAGCGGCGCAAATTTAACTATAATATGCAGCATTAAACTAACATTCAATCGCTCACAGAACTGGATTTTTTACTCCTTCAGTGTACTAGAAGTGCAGACTAATTCAAAATGATAGCACATGCTGGAACTTAGCAAGTAGGCAAAAAGGATATCCGAATACCTTTTCGGAAAAAAGTCGATTGTCGTTGGTGGATTGATGTAAAGTCCATCAAAGTTATTCGATTTCCATGATTCCCTCAGATTCGAAGAATCCAGATCATTGCGAACAAGTTTTCTCCAAAACGTTGGTCCTTCTAATCATTATAAAAAAAGATAGCACGCGCACGAAAATTGGTTCACCTGATGATTTCACCATCCTCGTCTCAGACTTCCTTACTGCATTCATTGAATGTAGATAGCCTGTACAGTAATGTGTGTTTTGGTGTGTCCGAAATGATACTACAACACGAACGTATGTGTGCCATTTCCCATTGCATGCGATTTACGACTTTTCCCTTTAAGGAACGCTGAATGAGCAAATTGTATAATTTCGTGCATTCGCCTGATGTTGACTGTGAAAGATTATTCACAATAGAAATATATGAGCAATCATGTACACATCGTGTTTCGTCAAAAGATGAATATTCATTTATGAGAAATAAAGGCTTAACTACTGATGATAAATATTATACACAGACAAAAGTATCGGCATGAAGAGTAAAAATGTTAGAACGTATATAGAAGTATGAATCATGTCATTACTAAAAACACATATTTGCTGTTATTCATTTGTGCCACAAAATGCTATTCCCATGAGTTAAGAGTTTCCTCATTGAAACATGTAGAGTTCAACCTTTATTTTCAGGAAATTTGACGCGAGTTAATATTCTCAGCTTCAGATATAGTGCAGCCAAAACATTCGGCATTGTATGCACTTGTACAATACGATTTGTTGTTCTAAGGCTTGCATATGTGGCATTACTAGATGTATATTTATATCACACATATTCTGAAAAATCATGCATTTCAAAGGTTGATATTTGAAATCCACGTTAAACGAAGACAGATTAATAAGTCATTCGAAACTCATGCCAAAGTTTGCCTTCAAATCTGTCAACAAATTTCCGTAGTCGGCTACACCGAATGCCAATAGACTCAGTCGGTTTCGATGAAAGTAACTTCTCATTTGAACTTTTAGAAAATATAGCTTCAGTTACATGAATATTTCATATAGACGTATCAGGAGCAAAGTTTGATAATTTAATTAGATATTGAAATAGAAAGCTTCGTGTCTTACTTTGATACTTCAGCGGAACTTTCATTCCACCTGCGGTTGTCGCCAACGGAATTTTCAAATAGACTTATCGTCTGCTATCTTTCAAAATGATGTTTGAAATAATATATGGGATTTATTAAACAAAATTGCCATGCTCGCTAAACTAAATTACGTTCTAATACACGTATATTTCATATGTGAAAGTATGTACAGTCGGCGGTGCTATAGATAACACTGCATACATGTATCACGCACATCACGGGCTACTGGCACATTGGCAATTTTGTGTTTGTCATGTGGGATGCAGAGTCGGAGACCTGTCAAATGATAGGACTCCGGATTCCGCCCTATAACTAGACCCGAAATATAATACAAACAAATTATTTATCCTCGTGCTGTCACTGTCTTGATGTTAACTTTCTCCACCAATCAAAAGTACAGAGACTGCAATGCATACAAAGCTTGTAATAGTTGAGGGAATGAACCGTGTTAGTGAAAAAAGGATTGTCGTTTCACTCGGTGATTTAGTAGAAAAGACAAGCCTTCCTATCCTCAGTCACACCTACGCACCAAAGGTCAGAGACAAAAGTAAATTATTAGTTTGTTTTGGAACATTACCTCTTACCCTCACGTCAATCATGAATGATGGCTCCTCCAAAGCGTATATTAAAATCGAAAGTGTACTCATATTTTTTTGGAGAAGGATGAGGGACTCTCCTTCCTGGACTTCCTTCAGAGACTGAAGAAAAACCGTGTGAAGCACACATCAACAAGTGACGTGCAAAGTTGATGAACTTTCATGGAAAATGACTGATTTGATACAGCAATTATCACTTAAATCAGGCTCAGGTAAGTCTATAATGATCTGTGGTGTAGGTTACCACGACTAGGATTATATACTTGCCACCCGGAGTCAGAGTCCTATCAAAATGATAGGACTCCGCATCCCAGGTTTGTCATTTACACGTTTAAGCTGTACTTTTTATCTCATTCATGTCTTTCATGCATATTTCCTATGGATCTATTTAACAATCATAATCAAAACACAGCTACGAAGCATAGTTAACGTTATAAATAGGCTCCTCATAAATAAAACTTCTTGGAAAAAATTATGTGGAAAAAAGGTTGGCACAATTTCAGTTCGAGAGCCTGGGCTAAATTTTACTCCGGAATTACAACTCTAATCTGCTTATGCTTTTTGCTCTTCGTAATCAATACCTATTGGATAAGGGGATTCGCTCAAAATTAACAACGTTCCAATTCTGTCCATTTAACACATTGACAATAAGAAATCTGTGATACGAAATGTATTATGACCTTCATAAGAAGTATATTATTCGTAGGAATAAGTGGGAAGAATTTCAGAAATTGCAAAATTCAGTCCTGCAAGATAGACAGGATTAATTCTACGCCGTCTGAATAATTCCCAATAATTTCAATGAGCCCAATTGACTACTATTGTTGAAGATGAAGCATTCAGTCTGATTTTAGACTGGAATTCATGGATAGTCAAAATAACCTTTCAGAAAACCCTGAAATAGTCTATTTTGAGCTCCGAAACATTGGCACTTGTTTTAGATGTCATTTATAATTATACGAAGTACAGGAAATGTTTTTTAAAAATTATCCGTAGATTTGATACTTTGGCGGTGGAGATATTGATATCCAATTCTATTTCATTTTTGATCATCCCTCTATCCACATTTTCTTTCAATGACTGTAAGAAGACAACATCTTCATTACGATCGATTAAGAAACGTTTGTTTGATCAAAGCCTCTAGAAATATCAAGCTAACTCTTAAATATGAACGCCCCCTAATATTGCCATCACAGAAGTTTTGACAAAACTATATTGTAAAGAAAAATAAGACTGGTGAGAGACAATAACAAAACTTAAGTTAAAGTAAGTAGGCAAGCAAGTAACTTCTATTTTAAGGAATGGAGAGCACATTTTACATGATCACAAATGCACGTGAAGACAATATAAGAAGTTACTTGATAGTAGGCCATTTGTTTGCCAGGTAAGAGTAACTCATTTCAATTTGATGAGAATCAGAGAGATTGTACATGAGATGTTGGTTTCTTAGAGAGACACAATATGAGATGAAAAACCTTTCTTCAGATACGTAAAAGTATAGGGAATAGCAAAATACTCTGATCTGGGCAGCTTGTGGGGTACAAATAGCTGAAGAAGGTTTGTCAGAGGATGAAATGTTTGAAAAACTGTGAGAGCTGTTTTCTTGGATCGAGGAGCTAGTTGTGAAAACCTTTTGCATGTGCATGTTGGTCAGCAAATAATTCTATGACTCCAACGTCTGATGCTTTCTAATTTTTCGATGTTTTTCTTGATTAGTGAAGCAAATAACGACACATTTTACTCAATAAATAGTGCTCAGAACCATCAGAACTATCAAAAGAATCAGTGTCCTGCGTTGATAAAAGCATTTTCAGCTTTTTAATAGCACTAAGTCGTTGAGACACTCAAAAGCAAATTTGGGCGTCCCACGTGCTTTTAGAGTTAAATCATCATCATTCTATGGAGTGAAAGATGGCTTTCTTATCAACATAGATTTTGTCTTGCCTTTATAGAGAATTAAGCCATGCGAAAGGCACCAAGATTCTGCGCTACCCATTTCATTGTTTGTCATAACCAAAGCCCGGAACTTCAGGCACTAAAAACAGACAAAATAGGCAGGCAAAAAGGCATTAAAGAAATCAAAAATTGGCACTAAAAATCCAGAAAAAGGCATTTATTTTCACAAATTTTGCATGGGATTGCATGCAATTATTAACAACTTTTTTAAGTTTTCGAATGATAGGGACTCCCTCCTGTCACTCAGAATATTCTTCAAAGTTGAAAAAGAACGCTCAACGTCCACAGATGTTATCGGAGCAAATTTAAAGCATACCATAATTTCAGGAGTCATTTTAATATTACATGTAGTTGTATTGTCCTGAATTTCGCCCTGCAATGTCGCTGATACAGCTCTCAAAACATGGAGATCTGGATTTGACGCGATCACACTCTCGCATTTCGCCCGAATGGCTTCGCCTCTATTTCCTGTGGCAGACATCAGCTGCTGTCGAAGGTCGTCGACTTGGTTGAGCATAGATACCAAAGGCTCGTTCTGCTTTTCAAGGAATTGGATTCCGTCAGGTAAAACCGCAAAATGTGTCGCGATGTACGCCAACTCCTGTTTGACAGAATGTTTTTGGATCAAATTCTTTGTGATTGCAATTGAAGCGGATTCATTCTCATCCAGTTCTTCAATGACAGATTTGAATTCCTCAAAATTCTTGGAATAGTACAAAGACGCTGAGATCCACGTCCCCCACCGAGTAATTACGGGTTGTGGTGGCATTTGCAGATTTGGCGCAACTGTCTTCAACATTTGCACACGTCTTGGAGCCTTCAAAAATATTTTCTTTGCATTGGCTATAAGAGCGTCAACATCGGGAAACAGTCGGCGAATTTCATCGGCAATGCGATGAAATGCATGCGCTAGGCAAGTAACATGCAGCATTGATGGAAACAAGATCTTGAGTGCACGTCCTGCCTTTTTCATGTACGGTGCTGCATCCGTCACGAAAAGAAGAACACGATTGTGCTGCACACCATTAGGCCACAAGAGGACCAACGCGTTGGTAAAGACTTGAGAAATAGTTGAACTGTTGGTTTTATCTACTGTTTCACACGCAAGCAAGAATATCTTCGACGAGTGGTGTACGTCAAGTGTTCCGATGACAACATTCACAACATAGCGTCCAGTAGCATCAGTCGTTTCATCAATTGAACACCATATGTAATTTTCACTCACAGCGGTTCGAATCATTTCCATCCGTTGTTGGTACACAACGTCGATATAATTTTTGCGTATACTTGATTCTGACGGTACATTTTCCTTGGTATATTTTCTCAGGAAATCTTTCAGTGCAGGATTTTCCAACTTCCAAAGAGGTATACTCGAGGACACGAATGCGTTGCAAAGATCTAGCGAAAATTGTGACTGTTTCCCAACCGCTTGAAGCGCAGGCTTGAGGAGAGAAGTGATGGTGGAAGACTTTTCCTTCGAACGCTTTGCTGCGAGGCTGGAATGCCTTCCTCCGGCGAGATGCTGTGTTACGAAATACTTTTTTTCGTAGTTCACGGCCTTGTCACAGATTTTGCAAAATAAAATTGATCCATCTGACGAAAATATCTCTTCACCAAACTCTTTGATGAAATTCATCAGTCTCTGTTGTGCCGTCGCCCTTTCTTTAGGCATTATTGTATAAGACCAGAATAAAATTCGACGGAAGATTCGCTGAAATGACACTCACAGATACCACCTGCGCAGTCGAATGAAAGCAACAGTTACGTTGGAGGGAAAAGGTGATCGTAGCCATAGAGACAAGCTGCTGACGTCTCCTAGCGCTCAGCGTACACGGTTTTCTCAACGGGTTTCATACATTCTTGTCATACAACGCAGTCTACATCTACACGCCCAGCAGAAAGTTAGCTGGGTAGCGCAAAATTAAACCAATCAGTAACCATTCGTTTCTCTAATTGTTTGTTAAGAAAGCATTTCAGGCATTTTAAGCACTCAAAAATTAAAAAAGGCATTTTACTGAAAAAATTACCGTAAAAGGCATTTTTTGGCATTTATGGCATTTTGCCTGAAGTTCTGGGCTCTGGTCATAACAGTACAAGAGGTGTCAGAACCAAATATTGGAAAAGGAACCACTGTGTCGTCAGCATACTTCAAGACAAAACCCCTGTCATGACAAGGTTCTAGAGACTTCATGAAAACAAAAAATGAACGGGATAACTTGATTCCTTGCGGAATCGCAGATTTTACTTTAGTGAATGAAGTTTTGATCTGATACCTCATAATTTTTTGCTTTGTTTTTTTTAAGCTTGACTCAATTTTGTGACGGACTAAAAGATAAGCTGGGGGTAAGTGAAGCGGGCGATGCTTGCGTCGAAAGACCTCCCCCGGTTCCAAATCTGCTTATTTAAACACACAACTTACATTCAAACTTTCAATTAATGGATGGCATGGCGGCATTTTGACAGATGCAAATTATATCGATTGGCTGAAGAAAACCCATCTTGAAAAATAAGAGATAAAATAAAAAATCAAATATCTCAAATTAAATATACTAAGGCAGGACAATTAACCGATGCCTTCTTGTACTCATGCTGCACTTTTCAGTGCATTCAGCGGGTTTGGTATCGCAAATGCCAATCCTTAGGGAAATTTAAAGTAAAATTTGGGTAAATATCAAAATTTTCAAAAAGCCATGCATAGCACAATTTAGATGAGCAAGCTGAATACCACCATTACAAAATTCGACCGCCAAATATAGATGTAAGAGTGATTCTCATTTAACCTGAGAAAATATTCAGAAGCTAAGAAGGCCCTCACCTGTTTCAGAGCTCACTGTGGATATGGAGGGTCAATAATGCAAAGAAAGCCGTATTTACTAAAATTGATTCATTATTGAAAACTCTGTTTTATTGAAGACTGTGTCATACATTTTTGGACCGTTTTGATTTCATTTAAACAGCAACATTATACATTTGATTTATTTTAGCAAATAAATGATCTGTGCCATCTGACATTTAATTTGTAGCATGAGAAGTCTAACATTTCCAGTTGAAGTGACCAGATGATCCGGATTTTAGTGTTTTACTGAGACAAATAGCAAACATCAACAATACCCTTAAATATATCATCAGACACTTTCATTCCATTTCTGTCGCTATATCTTTTGTGCAATAGGAAAGAAGAATTTTGTAAGGAATTGTAAAATTTGGATTCTTGACCCGAAGACTAACTTGCCGTGGCCCATGGTTTAAGCAACACTGATTACAGGCAGCTACTTAATTTATTTAATTTATTTAATCTAGTAATTAGCGACGCAGTCCCTACATCGCTAAAAAGGAAATTGGTCGAAACATTCGTTCGGCCACTGGTTACTTATGGCTGTGAAGGTCGAACCATGCATAAAGAAATGGACGCAGGATTTTTGAAATGAAGACTCTTCGGATGATGATGAAGATTCACTACTCCTCACACATAAGAAATGAAGATGTACTTCGATGGGCGCGAACTGAAAGGAAGATGTTAAATAACATCAAGAAAAAGAAACTACAACATCTGGGCCATGTATTAAGAAGAGAAAGAACATTAGAAAAGACAATAATAACTGGTATGATGCCAGGATCACGAATTCCAGGTCAACTAAGAAGTAGTTTGATGTCCAATTGTAAAGAATGGAACCAACCCTCGACGCGATGAAGGTGCTTGAAGAAGAAGAATTTAATTAAGTGAATCCGAATGTGGTAAGGTCATTAAATCTTCAACAAATGAGTAATGCAATTTCGTTGGTTGCATGATTGATTGACGTTTCGAAATGAAGCACTTTCTCAAACTGATCACATTTGTGTCAACAAAATATGTTGCGAAGACAAAGAAAGTGTTTGGCACGGATGAAAAATTGCCAAGTTCAGCTGTTATTATATTTTCACACTTTCTAAATATTGAAGTTACTCACCTAACCATATATTTGTTCTGAAACGCAATAAGCAGATACACTTACTGCATCAATAACCTAGAGTGACTGACAGGCATGCTCCTACGCAGTCAATTAAGCATAAGGATACACTCAAGGATTAACATTTACTTAAGTATTAAAGATATATTATTATCCTTTCTGTCGATTAACACCAGTTTAGAAAGATTAATCAACGATTTGCCGATTTTAGAATAAAGTAAAGCATAGTGGTATTGTCGTTAATGAGTTTTTCGAATCTATATGATGAGACTTGAAGAACGTCGATTCTAGTGAACTAACTCTATAATATTGATATAGATTTAATTAACCAAGTATGCTATTGTGATCTTTAGCTGTTAACAGGCCGATTTCTCCCAGGTCCTGCGCATCTAATAAATTGTATTGCTGAAAAGGAAATTACAATCAGGCCCCTCTTTCCACTTTAAATCAACTGCTGGCCTGAAAGTAGGATGTTCATCTTTTTGGAAAAATGTTATATGAACTATTGTTTGGTAGTAATTATTATGACTATTAGTAATCCAACCTCCGACGGAAGAACAAAATCGAGTGCAAACAAATAAAATATATTCAAGCACAAGATATGTTGCAGTCAAAATACTTATCTTAAAAAGGGTGAGTCAATTCAGGCGCCGGCCGAAATCGCATAGGCTACACCAAGAACGAATCGAGGTGTTGCCATCGTCCTTGGTGTTTTCGTCGTGTTCGTTGTTCTATTCTCAGCATTCGTTCTTTTCTCGGCCTCCTGTATCCGTTATGTACATGGCTTTTATAAGTCACAGAGTCGCATTATGGTCATTGTAAGCCACAGGTGGGGCCGACATCTTTCACTGCACGAGAATTACGAAGATGAAGAGAAAACGTATTATTGGAGGCACATGGAAAGCAAGGAGGATTAATTGGCCGCTGCTCAATGCGTCTTGAAACTTTTAAGTCTCTTATGTGAGGAAGATTATCTTGTGGATAAATAGGATGGCCGCGAACAGAAGACTACGTTTCATATCGGAGTAGGCAAAAACCAGTACTGTCTTCTTCTAAAATTTTATGGCTAAGAGATGACGTTAAAAGCTATTTACAGGCCCGACGTTTCACGCCTTCGCGCTTCCTCAGGGGCAACACAAGCTAAAACCACAAGTAAGACCGACAGCGTAGGGAGAGCCCACTACTCGGTCAGTAGTGGCAACAGTCTTTGTCACATCTTAATTATCCGTATGCAGGACTCTTAGAGAAGTATGACTGAAGGCTTAGCATAGCCGAAAGACAAGTCGTCTTACCGACTGACATCATATGACTTCGCGTGCGATTTGCAAGACATTTGCTTCGTTACTTCGGACGCAACCCCCTTCACCCAAGTGAAGAGCGTTTGAGTCGAGTTGTAAATACTGACTTTTCCAAGCCCTACCGCGTAACCAGCCCTCCAAACACAAAGAATCAGATCAAAGATGCGGAATCGGCTGGCGCTTTAGTTGGAGTTAATAAGTTTTCTCGCCGTTTCCTGGAATGGTTTGATACCAATGAATAGTGGAAGAGTGGTTGGAGCAGCGCCTTCACTTCCGAAGGGGCGAATGCAGAACAATGACTGGAGCTCGATACGCAATTCTTCTGCGTGAAGTGATCTGTCAAGCGGTAGCGCGCCGGGAAACTGCATTTGGCAAGATGATGGTGCGTCAATCCACCGAACAAGAGAAGTATCTCGAGGAAGTTGATCGACTATTTGATGATCGAATACCCGTCGACATTCAGTCCGCTAAGTTTGATGACTTGCTGGCCTGTTTAATAATGAATGAAAAAATCGAATGAATAAAATATTTAATTCTGTGCATGGAAATGACATTTTTATGAATGCATTTACGAGCATCATCATCTACGTACAATTATTAAGGCTGAAAGAGTGATCGTGGTACATTCATCACTAAACCTGATTTAAGGATAACGTCCCTCCCTACGAGCAGGGATCAATTAGCTCATGACAGACATGAAAGCACAATCAATGTTAATCGCATTGAACACTTCAATCTGGATCTCTGTAGAATCGCCTCGTTGTTCGGTCGCGCTACCCTAAACCGAAAAGTTCGTGCTCTTCAGTTTTCTTTTTCTTACCCGTCCCTACATGTTTGTGATGAGAGTGTCACGCAATTTCCATCAGATCACTGTATGTCTTCTGCTTCGCGATCCCAGTTGAATTCATTCAGACACAAACTACTGTGATCCATTCCTTGCACTATCCCACTGCAAATACTTTGATATCTTCTTTCTCTGTCAATTGGATTCGCTAAACTAATAGTGGCCTGCTGTTGCTTTTCACCATCGTCGATCAGTAGACCAGTGACCATCACAAAACTAGACCGCAACGCCCGCTGAGGAAGAAGCGTTGTCGTTCAACAGAGCGGTCGATGGAAGAGCAATTTTTTCAGTAGTTAATTAAATTATATTAAAGTTCGAACTTTAATTCGTCTGTCGATATTGACTACATCTTTGATTCATCAAATTCATGTGATGTTGAAATCAGAGATGAGGAAGTGATGTTTGAATTAACTCGTTTATCAAAGAACACGGTTAGTCCGGATGGTTGCCCATCTTGGGTTTCTCGAGATTTTGCGGAGTTTCTTGCTCCAGCCATAACGTTCATTTATAACTGGAGTCTACGTGAGTGTACATTTCCCTCAGTTTACAAGGAAGCTAATGTTTTTCCGATTCCAAAATGTGACAAGCCTACATCATTATGTAACTTTAGACCTATTTCTATCATGTCTTATGCTTCAAAAGTTTTTGAACGTATTGTTGCAAAGAAGTTGATTCTTCCACATGTTAAGAATTCTATTGGTCCTGATCAATTTGCTTTTTTGCCTCGTGCTGGCTCGGGCACAACTTGTCATTAATCTTGGCCCAAGACAAGATTTTGAGACATTTAGATTATGGATCTGGGGCAGTGCGTTTGCTCTCAATTGACTTGTCTAAAGCCTTTGAAAAGCTTAAGCATAAACTCATTATTGATGCATGTGAATCATTTAATATGCCTGATTTTACAATCAAATGGATTTGTAATTATTTATGAAATCGTAACCAGCGTGTCGGTTTCAAGGATAGAAATTCTGATTGGTTCCCTATATGTAGCGGGGTGCCACAAGGAAGTGTTTTATGGCCAATTCTATTTGTTATTGCGTTTGATTCGTTGCGCCCTGTCTCTCCTAACACATCAATTGTAAAATATGCAGATGACATTTTGATTATACATTTCTTGAAGACATCTGCTGATGATAATTTGCAACGTGAACGGGAAAACATTGTACAGTGGTCAGCCTCTACTTCCCTTCCCATTAATTTTTCTAAATGCTCTGTGATGGACGTTGTTACTCGATCTTCACTGCAGACCAGTCCTGTAATTACATCCGACGACCAGTATGTGAAGCAGGTAGATTCATTTTGCTATCTTGGGATAGAATTTTCGAGTGATCTGAAGTGGAACCTGCATGTCAAGAAAATTATAAAGAAGGCTTCTCAGAGAATTTACATCATCCGTAACTTGAGACGTTCAGATTGTGATCCTAATATTATGTTGAGATGTTATTACGCTTTTATCCGCTCTGTTTTGATGTACGGGTATGCATGTTTTTTTAATGCTTCCCAATATCTTGTTGACGAAATATTAAGACTGGAAAAGCGTATCTTTTACACTATAAATATCCCTCATTCATCGAAAGCTTCACTCCTTACTACAGCCGAGAAAACCTGCACAAAACTCTTCCGGTGTATCGTCAGTGAAGCTGATCATCCGCTCAGGGTTATGTTTTCTCTGACACCTGATTTTGGTATGTCAACCAGATCATGTGCTGTGTTCCGAAGACTTCGATGTAAAACTAGACGTTTTCACAGTTCTTTTGTTAAATTTTGTAAATAGTCTTTTAATTTTTTTTTGGTATTTTATTATTTCTTAGTTCCTGGCTTGTGACTTTCATCTTATGTTTGACCTATGCACATCACTTGCTGTTGTATTGACTTCGATATTGTGTTAGTGTTCACCGATTCTGCAAAGAAGTGAAGCAATAAAGAATTTATTTATTTATTTAGTTCGGCGACGCGAAAAATGATAGTGCAGCCAATTAAACTCTACACTTTTACCGCACCTGAACTCTCGATGACAGGATTACTGAAAACTCCGGTTTTGCTTATTGATTAAGCCACCAGGACGAGTTTTCTGCAGCAAACGAGGCCGAAAGTGAGACTTCCACAAAGCAGCTTGTGGCTAATAGGAATCTGCGCGTCTGTCGAGTTCTACCTGGTTCCTCTTATCATCAAGCAGGATAAACAAACAACACATATCATTTCAATGGGATGCATATTAAAGTTTTCGACAAAAGATGAGATTTTGATTAATTCTCTGAGATTTTACGAATAGTGTAAGCTGCAAACTCCACTTCCACAATTTTTTGACTTGGAATCAGGTGATTTCCAATCATGCGCATGTCTTGGTTTCATGTTTCTGATAGCTTCTGATGCATGTGAGAATGTTGTTAAATTTGGCTATAATTGGTCAAAATGTTGAGTTTTCCGACATTGATAAGCTTGCGAAATCTGAATGTCCTTAACTTCATAGACACATGAGCACATGAGTTGATGACCTGAAGATATTTTGTTTCAAAATTGATGTCTGACAGACTCATTTCGTCCCAATAGAGAAAAATATTGAAAATCTCATTTTTATCGCATCGATGAGAAGCTGCATTGAGTAGAGCTCGTCACACGCGCAGACTTATAGCAGGCATAGATTGCATCGTCCATCTTTCTATGAAATTATCTGTTTCATAATCGGCTGCGTTCCCTGCAGAAACTCGTAAAGCGACCGGACTAAATGTATAAACACGGATTTTTAATGATCATCTGCAGATTGCAAAAACGCAAGCATGCTTTGCACCGAAACATGGCTCGTGGTGATCATGTGCTGCGCGTGCATACATGGGTATGTACTAGCATTAGATCAACATAGCCAGGATGCTTATGAAGTAAGGTATTATTCAAAATATGCTTGAAAGTATCAATGTTTCCGTTGATTTGACCGACATCACTAACAAATTCTTCACCGTAGCATGGGACAAAAATGTACATGGCCTCTACCATTAATGGAAATGTGCTCACGGAGTTGAACATTGTATTTCTTAAGTCTTTAACAGTCAAATATAAAGAGAAATGGTTCATCTAGGAAAGTAAAGGCAGAGCAGCCGGTTACACAGTTCATCACAATATCAATCTATTCCTGAAGTTTGAGCTAACATGGAACTTTCCCACGTTTTGACAAGTCTTTCTAGGATAAGACGAAACGTCTACAATTGCATGTGAGTCTACAGCTTAGTTTGTTCATATTTGTGATATTTTTGATGTGCATTCGGATATTTTCAGGATTTATTTCAACATTAATATGTGAGTATATAGAAGATAGAATCGAAGAAACACAATTAGATGGTGTCCGACGCAACTGATCTGTCTTTTCCGATGACTGGCAATGATATCATTTTACATAATTTGATTTTTTATAATAAAAATACACTATTTTTTAGTGAAACATACGGAAGCCTACACCGTAAAGATCTAGTCATACAAATTTTTCGATTTATACTGCTGCCATGCTACTTTTACTGCTCTTAGAAATTAAATTGAAACTAGATTACATGCAGCATCGATATATTCCAAATAATGGAAGACCAACGAAGGCAGTTTAGTTATACAAAGCTTCTTGTACATCAAAAGTCATGTAGGGTCTATGGCCTATACATTAGACATCGCAAGTTTTGATTTAAGCTTTTATACTCTCGAATTACTCGTACAAATATGCCTATAATATGCAATGCAGTTTGTTAGGACAACAGTATCGAAAGTACGAAAAAATGCTAAACAGTCAAGACTTCAAAAACATCAAGACAGTGTTATTAATGAGTTGTTTGACAATTTGTGTGATGGACAGACTGACAGACAATAACCTGTTGCTTTTCGCTACAAGAATCAACCAGTGCGGAAGGACATGTGTAGAACAAACGAAAGAGACTTAATTTGCTTCAATACAAAATGCAAAGAATCTATCAATAGAAAATATAATGGAACAAACATTTTTGATGATATCATTTTATATAATTTTTCAAAAATAAAATGATATCATTTTATCATTGCCGAGCTTTGGTCTTTTCCTACCTCAAACGATCATGATATCTAACACAGTGCGAATTAAAGTAAATAAATTAAATTAATTGAATTAAATTAAGTTGTTGACAGCAGCAGCAATTGTAGTTCTGGGCACAGAAGTTTGTAGTAGAATTTAGCAGTGAATATGCAAACAGATGGCAAAACACACAATATTCGGGCAAACCAGTATTTACGATGTCAAATTTACTCTCTAGAGTTAGTGTCAATGACAATAATAAACCTTGTCATATCTTTGTTCATCTCCATCATTCTAACAAATTAGCAGTTGTAAAAATAACAGATTGTTTTTTTCATTTGAAGGAATGTCATGACTCTGTCAACAGAGGAATTTCCGACAGAGATGAGACTATTCTTGACTTCATTGGTACGTGTTGACATTGATATAACTATTTTCCACAAAATACTTCAAACTTTTTGATATGAACTAATGACTGCCAATCTGTCTGATTGTTGGCGGATTGAATATGAAAGCTGATGTGAAATGTTTCAAAACATTTTCTTCACTGGTAGCAGTTGAGGTGAAAATTCGTTGCAATCTCACTCAAAGAATCTTGAAAAGCAGGAAAATAATGGACAATAGAATACAGGATGAGAATCAAAGTCATTATCAGAAACAAAGTCTTCGACGAAATGCCTTTGGCAGAGCTTTCAATCCAAATTCATAGAGCATGACTCTTAAGATTAAACATGACTTTATCTGCTTACTTAAATGTCCATTTTATGATTTTATAAAATGGTTGTTTTTATCAGTAGAAATTCGAATTTTCGCTTTTGTTTCAGTAAATAGGAGTAAAATAGAAATCAAATGTACGCGCATGGTCAATTCATCTGTTCGATTAAGTACTGATCTCGGTCAATGTTGTGATGATTTAAAGAAGAATCAAGCAGCTCAAATATGTAGTAGTTGCATGCTTTAATTTATCTTAAGTTATTTTAACAAAATGATTTTATATTAAATTAGAGCAATAAACGCGAGTCCCTACAAAGTATACCGACCATATATCGTCACCACATCTTCAAGTCACTATTCATGCATTGTCATGACATGGCGTGTCCATGGCATGATGCGTTTTTAATATGCAATGTACATGTCCGCTCTAGCCCTCTGACTCTCGCTCCAAAGGGGGAATTTGAAATTCAAATTTCATATGTGATTTTTTTTGTTTTATGTCATTTAGTTCTGCATCTAATCAGAAATTATTGAAAATTATCATTGCTTTTAGCCTCAGTGTCTCGAAAAAAGCTCACCGAATTGGGTTGTTTCCTCACCAGCAGAATCTAAAGACTAAAATGTGCGATTTTAGTGAAATTTGAATTGAACCAAAAGTTTGACTTATTTGACCTTTGACATCATCTAATACAGTGATGTAATCTCATAGCGATTAACAATCATCATTGTATTAACCACCTTGACCACAGTTTTTGTTGTCACTTTCCATTTCAAATAGTGATCTAATAGAAATTTGTTGAAAATTGGGGTTTTTTACCTTTAAAAATAAAAACAATGCCGTTTTTCTGAATCCCCTTTCAATGCCCTTTCGATTGATTTGTGATTTGATTTGTGTAGTTTCTATGCATTCATCCATTCATGTTAATGAAGGATGTCTAGATGAAGACAGATGTCTTCATTTAGAGTCATCCTTGACAATGTCATGCTTTCATATTACATCCTTTACTTTCTAAAGATCCATCTCTGCAACCAGCCAAAAACATATCCGACTGAGACATAGCAGTTATCAACATTGACTTTTTGATCAATTGAATTCTCTCGCCTGGAGATTTAGACCGGTAGCCAGAACGAGTTTCTGCAAGGAAAGAGGCCGAAAGTGAGACTTTCAGAGAATGATGTACACCATCCGGGATCTACTGAGTTCTTCTTGTCAGACAGGATCAAAGAAAGGCACATGCAAATTCAATGGGTCGCAGATTGCATTTTTTGGTTAAAATGAATCTTTCTATGTTTTCTCTGATTAAACGAAAAGTATTAAGTCTAGAGTCATAATTTTTGGCATGAAATGTCTTCAGGTCATTTCCTAAGATGTGCATGTGCTATTATCATGCTTCTGATCGGTAATGTATGTGAGAATGTGGCTGAATGTGGATAAAGTTACTCAAAATTGTGTTTTCAGACATTAAGAGGCTCTCCAAATGTAAATGTGTTTATGTAAATGTGCATGAGCATGAAAGAAAATGACCTGAACACATTCCATGTCAAAAAGTATGACTCTAGGCTTGTACTTTTCGTTTGATCAGAGAAAACATAGAAAAACTCATTTTAACCAAAAAATGCAATCGGCGTCCCATTTGATTTGCATGTGTCTTTCTTTGATCCTGTCTGACAAGAAGAGGAACTCAATAGAGCCCGCCAGACGCGCAGATTCGTAGTAGGCATAGGGTGTACATCATTCTTTGAAAGTTTCACTTTTGGCCTCGTTCCCTGCAGAAAAGTGTTCTGGCTGCGGACTAATTTGTCAAGGTCTGCCATCAATTTCCGATTGCACTTCGATTACAGTCTTGTCAAGGTCAACCAGCAACCCTTCCGACAGAATGGAGACTTCTCTTGATTTCTTTGGTTCATGTACGAGTGCAAACGTGGCGGCCTGGATATGATAACTGGCATTCAAATGAAATTATTCCAAGAATTTTCCTTGCCGAAAGCAATTGTTGTGCAAAACTCGCTACAATCTCTCTTCAAAGAAACTTGAAATGCAAGAAATAATAGAATACAGGATGAGAATCAAAGTCATTAGCAGAAATAAAGCCTCCGACGAAATACCTGTGGCGGAGCTGTAATCCAAATTCATTGAAGATGACTCCTTGGATTTTACATAACCGTATCTGCTAACTAAATTTTGTTCTGAGTGTGTCATCTTCAAGTACATTTCTATTTCATTAATTTCTAGTGTGTTTGTGAGAGAGTGCGAATCATAGCACAACATTCAAGAATATTCATTTTATATAATTTTGTTCATTTTCTTTTTTGATAGTTCGTGAAACCTTTTGTCAACGTTGCCTGTATGTATATCTCAATCATACATTGTGAAAACTCATTTTAAAGATACACAGTCACTTACTATTTTGAAAGCATATGCTAACATTTGTCATAAATGCACAATTGCATTTAAAAAAACAAAAGAAAAGCTGCAAATATTGAGTTGGATTGAGCAGAGTGTCTACAAAGTATCTTAGTTATCTTTTCACGCTGCTGCTAGTGCTGGTGTGTGAATGGATATGGCATTAACTTTATTCTCGATGTGAGCTGCGGATATAGTTCAAGAAGACAGTACTGTTATGTTTAGTAATTGACTCGCTGTACTATTAATTTGATAAAACGAGTCCGCCCTTACTTGATCATTTGGCACTTACATGTATGGGTTATCTCCACCCCCACACGTTTTCAAATTTGTCTTAAATGCATAGAAGTGACTCAATCGTCACAAAACTTCAAGAACACGTACGAGCGGACATTTTCTACACATATGCCGAAATTTGTGCAAATCGAACAAGTAGTCTTAGAATTAAGAGCGATAACTTGAAGTGCAGAGATGTCTGCGGCTTGACCTCATTGATTTCTTCTGACCTCATCGCCCACGCAGAAAGCACTTGAGGTAAACAAAGTCATTTCCCGACAACTCGTGAAGTGATGATGACCAGGCCGCATCTCTAACACTAACATTCTTAACTTTAAAAAAAGGTGTGGCAAGTTTGTAGTCATGGGAAGAAGTCAAATAGCAGTGGATGAGAAGAAGATGGAGAGAGAACAATGGACACACGAGTAACAATAACGTGTCGAACAGACGAAGTCAGATCAAGCTGTTGACATCGCTACACTTCACGTTTTCGTCTCTTACGCAAAAAGTACTTGTCAATCATATCAGCATAATTTTTTGTATGTAGAAAACATGCTTAAGTACGTATATCAAAAACTTGGCGACGATTGATTCACTTTTGCAGATTTTAGAAAACCTTGAAAACGTGGAGGCGGGGGAATATAACCTATTAGTACCGATATTTTTATCCCATTCTGCCTATATTGCCTCACAGGTTGCACCTCAGGTCGACAAAATTGCTAGTCGAGAAGATTTTTTAATCGATATTAAAAGAAGGGATGTCAAATCATCGGTTCAGTTGATTTAATCTTTCATAAACTTTAGGCAACAAAAGTGCATCTTCTTGCAATATGTTAAAGCAGATGAGTCTCTAGCTTATTCAGATCCGATCTGATTAGAAGTTTATTCGACATCCAATCATCAAGGAGATGAAGATGCACCGAATTCTTATGGTCGACAGAAATTCTTGTGGCATCACTATAATCTCAACAACGGAAATTCCTTGATCTGGAGACTCTTGTGTCTAGCATGACCCATGTCTTGTCATCCATGAAGACCTGACCGAGGAACTCGGGATTATTGGTAACTTCCGATGACTCCCGACAACCAGCGATCTAGATTTGCTTTTGGTCACCAGCTCAGACCGAAGCTATAGGATAATTTTGGTGCAAATTTCAAAATCCATGACCATAGAAATCCGACAGGTACCTCAACGATGGCGGCTTCCAGTGGTTGATAGTCATAGAAATATATTGTTGTTTTTCTGAAGTTGACTAGAATGGAAATTGACTCAAGGTCGCGGCACATCCGGGGGAACTAAGTTGGGGCATGAATCGTCTATGAAAAACGCAGAATTGCACATGTGACTGATTCTAACCCAATGATACAGTCGTAAACAAATGTTTCAAAGTGAAAATGTGTACGATTTATGTGCCACTTTTGTGCATAGCATGAAGCTTAAGTAAGTATGTTAGGTAGAGTGGTAACTCAGCATTTATTATATCCCCAATGTGTATACACTTTCGATTTTTTTTAATGAACTCAAGGGAGATACAATCGGAATTGTTTCAAAATGCGAGATAAGCACATTTATGCAGTTTTGAAGAAATTACAACGGAATTGACTGATCATGATAGCAAAGCAGAAGGAAATTGTGCTATTTAACAGATTGTGCGTGTCATGACAGCCTTGGAGAGGTAATATTTGTTAAATTAGCAGCTCGATGACCTGCCATTGCTTTTATGAATTAGAAATATGAAATTTCAGCCAACAAAGCACGAATAATAACGCGATTTTTTCATGAAGTCTTCCATTACAATACGGATCATGAAATTCCCTTGATAATCAGCTTAATTTCCGCTTAGTTAAGATGCTTATTAGCAAATATTCATTCCTTTTGATATCCAACTTGTTGCATACTACTTATATGGGGACGTCATCTCGGTAGTATTTAAATTGGCAAAATTTTGACTTTTTTAAGAACTTTTTTGATGACTTTTTCAAATAATTTTTTGGACCACGGGAACGTAGTCTCCGCAAGAAACTGAATCTTTTTATTCAAAAATTTTCACTGTATACAGGTTCTTTTTTGTGTCGACACTCTACCTATATATCCCTACTCTATTCTAGAGGTTTTATTGTTATTAATTTCTATGTTGATAATGGTCAGGTATCAGCAGCTTATCCGTGTACTCCGTCAAGATTCACGGTTATAATCATTCCTCTATAAATGTTAGGTCTTATTGATAGAATTAGCCTACTTTCGAGAATTCTCCTTGCTGCAAGACTTTGCAACTGTGGCAGGCATTAGATTCTTCATAAGATCAGCAATATTGACATAGATCGGCGCGCAAAGAGATGTCAGTTGGGTCTGGGATCTGTTTGGATCTGGAATCCAACTATTTATCGTTCACTGTTGGGTCTGGGTCTGAGCCCGGACCCATTCAGACCCAAGTTTCGGGTCTTATCAACGACGGCAAAACAAATATTTGTCATTCATGTGATCAAGTGCTCAACCAGAGTATTTATATTAATTGTGTGATCGTTTGGTAAGAAGCCTTTGTTGAAGATCATTTTCGCAGATGACAAAAAATCAAAATAACACTCGCATTGGTTCAAAGTACTTAATAATAGAATAATGAATGTGTTTCAGCTTTAGATTTTCAAGTCATTTTATAATTTTCAAAGAAATTACATTGAGGTCTTTAAATAATGTGTTGTTTATTAATTGTTGCGAGATGAGGCACAAGAATTTCAAGAAGTCAATCAAATGAAGTTTCAATTAAAAAGTCAATAAATTTTCAAGCCTCACCTGATGAAGATCATGACTCTTCTTTTTAGTGCAATTTTATAACGCGCATGCAGGCTTCAGGTTCCAAAAATATTCCACACCGCCAGTTGTGCTATCAATGTACATTGTAACCTGTGAGATACCAAAGCTACCTACGAAAGCGATGTACAAAACGAGAATAACAAAATGTACAAAAGCGATTTTGTTCATGCTCACAAACTTCGAAAGTGATTGGCTTTCCTATTGGATTATCTTCAACACCCAATAGGAAAGCCAATCGCTTTCGTAGTGTATGAGGACGAACAATAGAGCTTTCGTACATTTTGTTATTCTCGTTTTGTACGTCGCCTTCGTAGTCAAAATCAGCCTGCTTTCTTACTATACAGTTTACAGTATACTTGCCAGTTGATATGGCACTATTTATCAAGCCTAAGTATTCTGCTAAAAAGATGACATTATTAGATATTATTGTACAAATTCATAATACGTTTCAAAGCTATTCATTAAGTTTTATACAAAACATTATTAAACTGAATTCAAAAATCATGAAACAGTAGACATACTAGTATATAACGCTCGCATGCCAGTACAATAGAAATTACCCGAGATATGTCAGAATAGAATAATTTCATGAATTTCTTTGACAGGTTCATAGACCTAATTGGCGTTAATCACTATCAAGTTACTCTGCTTGCATATGATAGTTCGCCTGATGTTCCTTCTTTCGCTGTTTAATTTCAACTTGGTCTGGGTCCATGACTTGGACCGAATTATGTTCTCAGGATCCCATGTAACCATGTAACCGAAATGACCTAATTTGTGGCTGGACATGAAACAACTCAGTTCCTTCTGTGATACAGTCACCTTGAGTCAATATTTTTCTACATGCTGTCACCGTTAGTCATACGAAATTTACGTTATGCATTCACACTCACTTAGTGATTATCGCTTTTCATATTCCAATCTATCCATAAAGAAGGCAAAATCAGATAGGGACATTTCTTCTCATCACCTGTAAAGTTCCCACCGATTATCTTGGCTAATTGTGAATTTGATGTCACGCGCGGAGTCGTTATAGTTAGTTTAGCGTGATTGCCAGTTTCAGAATTGTGCTGAGTGTCTAATAAAACGATAACTATATAATCTGAGCATTTTTGTTATTTGAAAATCATTGCCTGGAAGCACACAGCCGAGCTACTGCTAGTGCTAACAAATACTTTCTACACACGCTGAAAACAAATTCGTACATCACGATGAAAAATTGATAAATTAAATAGAAGCGTAGATCGATGGTCAGAATGCCTAGTATAAGAGAAGCGAGATCTGCACTTCCTTGCTATGAAACATTTTAATTTCTTGACATCAGTTACAGAAATAAATGCATATTTTGGGTCGTCCCTGTGAAAGGTATCACCCACTATAGTGTCGCGATAAGTATCTAATGTCATCAATCAAATTTATCTGCTTCATTAATTCATGGCACAATTCCTAAATGCCGTTATGTCAGTGAACCAAATTAAGACAGGTAAGATGGGTAAAAAAATTCAAAACCAGTTACTGATAGAAAAAGCAAATGAAAAGGAACGTTTTCAAAGGATTTTTGAAGGGGAGGAGGGAAGACTGACAGTGTGCTGAAGTCGGCTATGAGTTTCATGCACTAAAAAGGCCCCTGAGAAAGAAATCTGAAGAAGCAATTGATGCAAGAGTGAAAGACATAGACGATCAGATCTGGACTGATCGTAAATCAAGAACATGGAGGTAGGTATATGGAAGGGATGGGACAACACGACAGTCTTTGCACCTGTAGGTAGATAGAGTAGCGGCTAAAATGCTGTATTGGTTGCACTGATGATCGATCGTGAAAAAGCCATGGACGGCCCATAAGTACCGTTTTTTATTTGTGTTCTGAATTTGTGACATGAGTCTCATTCGCCTGACGATGACAGTCTGTGCCGTTCGAAAGGTCTCGTCTAAATAGACATTTTACCGAAATATCACGGTTTTCGGCTTCCGTCAAATAGAAAATAATGATTATATTTATTTCTAAATGGAAGTATGCGGAACTGTTCCTGTGTTAATATTGAATGAAAGAATGTAAGTGTTAGATTCAGAGTGAGAGGGACTAGTCACTTTCAACTTGAAAACTCGTCAACCAACTAGTGTTGTAGCATTGTACTAGTAGCTAGCACCCACAGTAATTTTAAAAGGATTAGACTAATGAATGTAGAAATTGGATGTAGAATTGTAAATATTACGCGTTTTATTATATTAAGCGTAGATAACAAGGAGAAACGTTGGTTTATTTTTAATAACTTTGTAATATAAAATTTTTTTGAATTGGACCTTTTGCCTATATTATTCTAACCGATAATTTAAAATCTACGGTTTGTTCTTTCAAGCTTAATGTTCAAATGCAAAGTGTTCTTGCTGCTTTATATGTTTTGTTGTGTTTCTTTTTTTTTTCCTTTTTTTCTGTTGTGATAGCGATTTTATTTAGACAGCGATTTGCTTGAAGTGAGGCTTTACTACAATATAATACTCAATATATACAAATAAGGATTGCAGCTTAAGAGCAATCATAGGATCATCATTCATTCATCTTGTTTTCTTTTTTTTTTCTTTTCTATTTTCAGTTTTTTTTATAGTTTTTTTTTTCAAGCCGTGGATTGATGCGAGGAAACAATAAATTACAAATCAAATCAAACAATGCAAGTAACAAGGCAAGGCAGAGCAGGCAGATCATTTTTCATTTTTTTTTTTTTGCATTCAGACCGATCACACAACTAACTATCAATCATTTAAGTAAGTGATATATCTTTAGTGATCATTTTTTAGTGAATCGAAAATCTAAAAATGAAATGAATGATATGCAAACTGGTTATCAATCAAAAAGTGAAGTATTTGTAGATTCGAAAATAAAGATTACAATATGTTTCAGTGGGCATAGTTGGCAAATGCATCAATATAGGAAAACAATCATATGGCGCCCATGCGTAGATAGAGCGTAATGAGTGGAGTCAGTCGTCTTATAAGTAGTACAGTACTTGATAATCGATTTAATTCTATGCCAAAAATCCTCCAACTCTGACTTTCTAACCAAATTCTTCTTCATCTATATTTTTTCTTTATTTCTGTCTATACGGATAACTATGTAAATTTTTTCGCTGATTCAGTTTTTTGACATAGTATTTGTCTCCCTTGCATTTAATATTTCAATTACTCTCTGTTATCGATTGAGATATCATATATAAAATTGATTATAAGAGCTGGCGAAAAGTGTCCGGATAATAAAGGTGTGATTGAAAAGATACTAAGTGAGCACCTGGACGTCAGAGCCTCAAACGAAGGCCAAGCTTGGAACATCCTACAGAAAGAACGCTGTAAACAAGAGCGTTCTTATTCAATGGGTCACCATTTATGTTGGCGTACATTGGAATGAGATTACAGACACGACGGCAGAAGATGCCACTCTCTTAGACCAGAATATCAATGGACATCGGCACAATGAAATCCAAAACACGAACAAGACTCGCCAACGAATGAAAAAAGGAATGCAGCCACTAGAAGTACAACCATCAAGAAGAAATCGTATTGAGTAAAGCAGATCGCATCGAACGTGCAAGGTGAAGAACGGAACATTCTCTTCATCTCAAGAAGCATCGCCACTGTATCGGTTATGTAGGGGAGGCAGTTTGCGATGAATGTAGCGAAGAGGAAGAAACCATAGAACACAACCTTATCAGGTTTTCAAGTTGGGATGTGCAGCTGTTTCTCTTACCAGCCACCCGGACCCAACTAAAATTTCCGTCACTCAGTTGTATTAGAGGGCAATCGTTTGTCTCTAGAGACTGACGTCAATATATTTTCACACCGAACGGGTCAAAGCAGCAACAACAACAACAACATTCTAACAGTCAATCGGCACTGGCGGCTCCTAGGGGGTTGGAAGTGGTTGGATCAGCGAGGGGCTTGCCAGAGCCAGCAAGTTGGGGAAGAAATTGGGATGTTGAAGCGCCGTGTCGAGGGCATGATCAACCGTGCGGTTGCGGCCCATTGGTCCAGCGAGGACCGGGTCAGTGTGGCCCGACTGAAAACGGAACACTCTTTGGAGCTGAAGGATACCGGTAGAGGATCGGATTGAAAAGGTCGGGGATGTCTAGGAGAAGTGCGGAAGTGGAAGAGGGGATGGAGCACATTATGGAATGTGTGTCGGGAGGGTATCAGGGCCGATTTGGGGTGGGTTGCATTGGGATGTGCATGTTGGCGATGATGTATTTGTCTCTGTTCCAGACCTCGGGAAGCGTTGGCATACTGGAGGTGGTGGAGGCGAGTGGAGCTCCGGCCGCAAGCCTACAACAACAACAACAACATGCACCTACTTTTGGTAATGGGAATGCTGAATGTCTAGTGAATTGGCGAGAGAACTGAACATACATACTGAATGGAGTAAGTCAAAGTAAGTGCAGCATACATGCTGAATGAGGAGTGCAGGTGTTTGCATTGCAGTCTAACTGACACAGGAGTCTAACAAGTGAGGAGAGCAACCGCTCAGACACTGTAAGCTGTATACTACAAGTAGAAAATAGATCCTCTACTGAAGCCGTCGTGAAGGTCTTTCAGAATCGTCATGAAGAATGAGTGGTTAGAGAAGTTGACTAGAAGTCATGACACAACGATGAGAGTGCATTGATGGTGGTGATATTGGACGCTTGAGAGAACAATAAGCGCAAGCACATGAAAAGTCTAAGCGAGAATATATCAGGGATTGACATTGTGACGAATTGGAACAGATTTGCCTAAATGAAGCAAAGCAGTTCAAGAGTTAGCTCGAGATGAAGGAGCATAACAAATTGGAGCAAATCAGTGGGAAAGATGTACACAGACGGAATCTGAAATTGCTGCTTCAGCTTGGCAAGACTACAATCGAGGTTCAATCTCTCGATTTTTCTCAGCGTTTTGTGTCGAATAGAGAACGACTTCAAAATAAACCCGCACATAAATTTATCAATTGAGAAGTTCTACTAGTTTTCTTATAAAACAACTGCCATTGTAGTGTGACTGCATGTAAACCTGACTTTTCATGTTGTCCGTCGACTATGGCCGTCAATTATTATTAGATGTTGTTTAACAGGTGGAATAACAAAAAGGTGCTAATTTCTAAATTGTCAACAAAACATAGATCACGATTTTTCCATCGCCCCAGTGTTTCTTTCAAACATCATAGAATGCAACTTCTCGTTTAAGAGATATGGATGATAAGATATTTGAGGAGAGTTGGATGGTCAAAATTCACGTCATTCGAAGGACGATTAGATTCTGATACATTGAATTCCGAAAATCCATCAGTTAGATAATATATATATAGCCAACGAAAACTTAAGAAATCTATGCTTAAATCCATCCTTGATATGAGGATTCCTGCATTTTTTTCTTATCATTCCTTGATCCATCCAAACCACTACGTAATCTGCTACAAATTTGGCGGAATAGGGATCTTCTATATTCTATTTTTCAGGAGATTATATGACCCCTATATAAATTTCCTATCCATATAATCTACTCCAAAATCACACATCATAGAAATCATGTGAAGGTGTAGTAGATTATATGGTTTGGAAACTCTTCAAAGAACAATGACATGACGTCAGTAGAGTTGGCTATATTATCATAGTTATCTTTAGCATGGATAACACTTCTCATCGAAATGATAGAATTGATTGTCAATCAACTAACTCTCAAAGAAATCAACTCAAAATGGTCAACACTATATCGTCACTCAATTCAAACTTCCAGTTCTACTTCTTTAATCACAAGTGAAGTAGTTTTAGCCGAAAGCTACTGACATTTTCTTTCTAAATTCGCGCACGAGCTTCTCATTAATATTATTATATAAATTGTCACCCAACATCAGTAAAGCGACAATTCTTGAGCTGCGATTCCAGGCGTCCTGCAAGTTATGGAGCGTCAAACATCATAAAATTCCATTTGTTTTTGTAGATCTATGTACTTTCTATCGATCGTTGGCTTTCATGGTTAACGGTCGGATTGCTCTGCGGCTCTTGCAAACTGTGCATCTGCTCGTAAGCATATCTATGATGGAATTAGATCAATGCATTATCTATACACCAAATGAGTTACAAAGAATAAGATCTCTAGGATGTACTGGACTGAACTGATCACATTGAAAAAATGGTAAAGAAAGCACAAATGAGAATGCATTTTATAAGTGAGATGATGCGATGTGGACTTCAAAATGAGGATATTATACGGTATTTCTGTACTTGTGTCCGAAGCATCCTCGAATATGGTGCTCCAGTGTAGCACTTCGGAATCACCAAAGCTCAATCAATTGCTATTGAATCTGTTCAAAGACGACTGATGAGAATGATGAAACACATCCCATATGATTATCATGATTATGATTATGACCGTCTTCTACAAAAATATTCACTGGAAACACTTAGTTCACGACGTATGAACATCTGTCGGAATTATTTTAACAATTTGCCGAAAGCTTTGAGTGAAAGAATCTCACATCGTCCACAAAAAACAGAAATATTGAGACGTAAAACAAATATCATCTTTTGTAACACCAACAGGTATAAAAACTCCTTCTTGCCATCTGCAGTACAGAAATTCTCGTAATTGATTTTTAGTGTGTATACATGTATATCTTCTACTTTTCACTTTATTGTAAAATGATTAGCTTCTGCTGTCTAGTATTGAAAAAACATTATTATTATTACTTCCGAGTTTCATGCACTAGTGTAATGATCCAACATTCATTTAAAAACTCAAAATGAGATTTGTCATTTTTATGATTATTATAGCACTTTTAGGGCAGAATTCTCCAACAGCAGGCAGAAATATGACATTCCTCGTTAGCGGTAGCTTGACCAATTTGCTGTTTTAAAGATAATAATAATAATACTCGTTTATTGTAAGAATGAAAATCAGACAGTACAGAAGATAGTTTACAGTAACATGATCAAATTACGAGATGATACATCGATAAATTTCAAAAATATTGATGCGTGTACACACTCAATATTCAAAGTAAAGTATTCCCAGAAGTTGAATAACACGCAAATTGGATGCTAAGTCCAAGTATTGTTGTACAATGAAGTGCAGTGTGGTATATATGAATTGTATCGTCTTTATGTTTTGCACAAGGGCATCTCATAATGTCCAGAAAATCGCAGTGTTGGAGGAAGTAATGCATGTAAAGCATGGTTGGCGTCGGACATAGCCGAAAATAATTTCATTGATTGAGATTTTCTTGAGGCAAGGGTCGGAAATTCTCCACAATCACAATGAAGACCACATATTGTGTGATGATATCGTCTTTGGATCTTCCAGGACTTTTTGTCAAGCAAACCAATGAATAAAGGGTTGCAATATTCGAGGATAGGTAGGACAAAAGTTTTGTAAATACGAATGAGATCTTCCTTTGCCAAAAATTTCTTCAAAGTTCGGATCAAAAATAAATGTTTTGCGGCTTTCTTGCATTGGTTGTCAATATGCAAATCCCAAGATAAGTGGTGATCATAAGTAATGCCAAGAACTTTCAGAAATTGTACAGCTTTAAAAGATGACATTGACGATGATAAGGTAGGAATGTTTTTCTTGACCAACACGATTTGAGTTTTTTTCTTGTTCAATGTTGGACCATTTTGTTCGCACCAACTTTTTACATGCCCAATTTCACACTCAATACAGTGTTCAACATTGGACATATGTTCATTAGGAATCAAAGTGATAATATCATCCGCGTACTTGAACATGAAATTATTTGAATTGGACGATTGCAAAGAGCCCATATGAGCTGCAAATAAGAAAGGCGAAATGATTGAACCTTGTGGCACTCCAGAAATGGCACATGATTCGTCACTCTTTATATTGGAGTCCAGCACGACTCTTTGACGGCGGTCCTGCAGATAACTAATACACCATTGGACAAATGACGAAGGCAAATTTCCCCGTTGTAAAGTTCTCACAAGACAGCCGTGATTTAATGAGTCAAAAGCTTTCGTTATGTCAAAGCTAATCATCGTAACACTACTATTGCTGGGTTTATCCAAATAAATTGTCAATTCATTATGAATGGAAATGTGGGCATGAAGAGTCGAAGTGCCAGGTTTGAAACCGAAGCTGTTAGGACCATAGAGACTCAATAACTTTGGTTTGACGGACTTCAAAACACAGGCTTCGAGGACTTTTGCAAAAATGGGCAGTTTAGAAATAGGCCGGAGCTCGTTAATTGTTGCATGCGCTGTTTTCGGCACCGGAGTCACATCAGCTAATTTCCACGTGGATGGAACACTTCTTGATAGGACCGAAAGGCAAATCAGATGAGTGAGGGGTGGTGCCAGAACTTCTCGAGCTGCTTTAACAAGGCGCGGATGAAGATCATCACTACCGGCTGATTTGCTTGTCTTTAGCCTGAAAAGACAATCCTCAATTTCAGCGACACTGATATCAACTTGCCATTTGGTCTGTTCAGCTTCATCATCAGGGGCAAAGGAATATTCTTGCCAAAGCGTAGGGCCAGAGAAATTATTTGTAAAGGTGTCATTTAGGTGAGTAACAGCTTGAAGAGTAGAATTGAACTTGGACAGAATCTTGAAAATAGGGTTCCTCTTTTTCTTATTCGTTACGTTATTGACGATGTTCCATAGACCATCCTGTTTACTGCGGGTGTTAGTACACCAGTTGAGTTTTACCATTGCTATTTGAGATTTAACCTTTGATTTATAGTGAGTGTATAAAGCAAAATTTCCGGCTCAAAAAGCTTCAAAGCGTTTGTTGATGAGATCTTTGATTACGGGTGTTATCCAAGGCTTATCGCGGTTGCTGAATTGGAATAAATTTGCTAGGTATTAGAGTTATTGCATTATCGATGATTTCATGGAAGAAGAGGCATTTCTCTTCTAAAGATATTGTCATACGATAGAAAGAATGCCAAGGAAAGACTCGCAAGGCATTTATAAAGTTATCAATGTGGCTGTATCGATAGTTAAAAATCTTCACAAAACGCATTACATTGAGTGGCTTGTCTTTGGATGGAAGGTACACGGAAGAATGGTCCGAATTTCCGAGTGGTGGTGTAATGCCAGGCTGACCGTAACTTTCCGAAAGAAGTTTGGACATCAGGATTTTGTCTAACGTTGCTGAACCACGGGTAGGGGCATTCACGACATAACTAATTCTGAGGTTTACTTCTAGAGAGTTAAGTGACCATTGATTCAAATCGCCCGCAATTAGAAGCTCACTTTCAGGCATAGTGTTCAGAATTTGCATCAGAATTGCTTATTATCGATTCACTGATGTGGTGGAATTGGGTAGTACTGATATTTGGAGGAATATAAATTGCCAATAATACGATGCCAGATCGTGGGAATTTTAGCCAAATATGTTCAGTCTTTGCCGATTCATCTTCTCTAAATCTGATTCTTTCACATTTCCAACCATCACGTACATACACGCAGACACCACCTCCCCGTCTACCGTCATCTCGATCATGGCGAAAAAAACTCGAATAATTTCTGGCTAAAAGACATTGTTTTCAGGAATAGCCAGGAGATGGTCATCAATGTCTATGTGAAGCCAGGTTTCACAGATAATTATTATGTCCGGGTGGAGGGAAGAAGTAAGTGCGCAAAGTTCATCGAGCTTGCGTATAATGGATTGAGAATTTATTAGGAGAATAGAAGGATATCTAGGTAGCGGTAAAAAACTCAATGAAAACCCGAGATATCACTCTTTCGAACAATTCTGTTATTGCGGGTGATGACATCTTCACCATTCTGTCTCCGTTTCTGAACCTCATCGCGTAGGATCTTATTTTGCATTTGTTGCGCAGGAGTGAGATCAAGATTGATGAAGACCCTCTTGAAGGTTTCTGATTCTCGAAGATGCCTGGCTCTTTTGAGGACACTGAACTTATCATCCGTGTGCTTCAGCCTTATTCTCAACGGCCGATTACCATTCTGATTAGATCTTCCAATTCGCCTTATTTCCGAAACCTCAGGGTAAACATCCATCTCCTCAAACAAATCATCGATTCTCTTCGTATCATGTTCTGTTCTTTCTTTCAAAGTCCCAGACATCACCTCATCAATACCACGAACAATTAGGTTATTTACCCGCCATTTTCTTCTGTCTAATTCGTTGTATATATATATATATATATATATATATATATATATCAGTTGTAAAGGATTGTGTAGCGGTCTGCAAATCGTGAAAATGTCCCTCTAGTTCACGGTATTTGTTTTCAAGATGATTAATTTTAATTGACAAAGATTCATGCAGTTTAGTATAATTTTCCTGCAAGTTATCGACCTTGGAAACTAAATTTGAAAGAGTGGTTAGGAAAGGTGATAGTTTTTCGATCAAAAGTTTATCGAACATCTGATAGATGTCATCGATATTAGCAATGTTTGGTGTCGCACTAGAGTTTGACTTTTGTTGCCGCAAAGTCAGCAATGCCCCGATAAGGTCATCTTTCTTTATGCTGGTTTTCCGACCAAGCAGCTCATTGTCTGTCATTGTTAAAATCGAATTACTATTGATTGATGACATAATCAGAAGAATTCACAGAGACACACTTCGTAGATGAAGTATGATGACACGAGGAATGACGTTTTGATGACGTAGAGAAAAATCAATAAATTAATGATCAGCCGACATTGCTTCAGAACTTCTGGCAAATCGTCGCGAATCAGCTATGACTTAATGAAATCAGCTGGCGAAAACGAAGGCAAGTTGGATCGTCGAAGCTGATGCAAGATATCTTTGGATACACGACAATGACGTAACACACGTTGACAATACTTAGGCACGTACGTAGGACCGATATAGATAACAATGATACAGGGGAAATCCAAACCGTTGGACAGGCGGACACTGGGTAAATCCAAGCTTGACACTGCAGCAGCGTTTGCAAATTGGAACTGAACACCAATCAATACCAACCAGATATGCCCAATCGAAAAATTGAAAATATTGCACCTTCTGTATAATTAATCACAAAACCAAGACGAAAGCAGTACGCACGATGACAAGACGAATCAGGAGATATAAAGATTAGTCCATATATACCAATATTACACGAGATAAACGAATGAAATTATTTCGATGACGAGATCGCCAAGAGCGTACAACCGTTCACTAGATCAAGTGCTATGATGAAAACGTCATGACAACAGATGTTATTGTTGCAGATAAACAAACAGACTGTCCTCATCACAAAATGTTATTCACAGAATATATTTTATGTGCAGCACGTTTTAATTCTTCTGAAGATCTGACAACATTTACCTAGATCTATGTCTGACCGACCAGTTGAAATTGCCATCAACAAACAGCTAATGTCTATTGTAGTACCACCAACTTACGCAAAACGAAAAGTCGGATTTCTATGGACAAGTCTGTCGGTTGAAATGATTATTGAAAAATTGAACTCGTGTTGAATAGATATTGAAGCGATTCATAGCAGATCACAGTTAGCGCTGATCTGACCAGCGTGCTAGTAGCTAAAAAAGTAACCAAGAATGTCCAAAATGCATCAGACACGCAGGTGATACGGAAACCGTTTTGTTGGAATACAAGAAGGGGAATTGAAGTTGAAATAATAATTTTCTATGTCACATTCACCATCTGCTGCTTAATTCACAAAGTCAATAAACAAAACGTGTTGCAACTAAAATATATTCTGTGAATATCATTTTTGTGATGAGGTCAGTCTGTTTGTTTATCTGCAACAATAACATCCATAGAAATAGATTGTTTAACTGAAGTTGACTAGAATGGAAATTGACTCAAGGTCGTGGCACCGCCGGGGGAGCTAAGTTGGGGCATGCATGACCAATAAAAAGCTTAGAATTGCACATGTGACTGATTTTAACCCAATGAAACAGCCGTTGACAGGTGTATCTCAGTGAAAATGCGTGCGATTTATGCGCCACTATTGTGTATTGCATGAAGCTTAACCTCCGTTCTAGAGGTTTTATTGTTGTCAATTTCTATGATAACATCGGTTGTCATGACGTTTTCATAATCTGTAACAGCGATTCGGGCAAGCTGCCGGTTACAAGGAATGTCGTATTTCTGCCTTCTGATGGAGAATTCTGCACTAAAATTGATATAATAATCATAAAAATGACAAATCTCATTTTGAATTTTTAAATGAATGTTGGATCATTATGCTATTGAGTGCATGAAACTCAATAGTCAGTAGCTCTCACACTAGTTACTTGAAGTGATGCCTCTGTAATCATCTTTCCATTCAACTTATTCTTTACGTGTTCCGCCTCATCATCTATGCACACAATGTCTGCATTTCATCACTAAAAAATCGAGAGCCAAATTAAAAACTAAAAAATTGTCCACACGATCCGCCCTCAAATAGAATCTCCACTTAAATTGCAAATTTGCAAAAATGATCACATAGCCTTGAAAACACTGTGCTCGTACTTTTTTTAGAGCCTATATACTTCTCAAAGAAATTTCCCTTTTTGGCTTTAATGAATTGTAACTTGCAAGTAATCATCCATCATCATCGACTTCGAAAGCTAATATGATTCATTTAGCAATTACAAACATGTTCAATCTCATTTTGCTTTTAATGACTGTTGCTTAGCGACATGAAAAACTGCACAATGAACTGTAATTACATTACAGTTTTGTGTTGACAGCTGTAAAAGATTTTTTCTAATATGTTATTAGGTTGATGTGAACGGCAGTCGTAATAGACAAAGGTCGATGCTAAATTGACTACTGTCAATCATCAGAACCTCGTCAACTTTCTATTCACAATTGATGATAATGATGCAGCTTGTTTCAGATTAATGGCTATTTCATTTCTTTTCAAATATATATTCGTATGCAAAAAAGTCAGTCACATAAAAAGTTTGATTTTATATTGATCTCGAGGCCTTTCAATATAATGCGCTCATCATTATTTGTGGCATTTTTCTTATACAAAAAAAGTCTTGAAGCCACTCTACAGCAGTGTCTGACAAACTTTGGAAACATTGAAGCAGGGATGCGGATTCGGAGTCGGGGTCCCGGAGTCCTATCATTTTTGCTGGACTCCGGCCTATAACTAGACCCGAAATACAGTACAAACAAATTATTTATCCTCGTGCCTATAGCTGTAGTCTTGATGTCAACTTTCTCCGTCAAACAAAAGTACAGAGACAGCAGTGCATGCAAAGGTTGCAGTAGTTGAGGGAATGAACCGTGGTAGTGAAAAAAGGATTGTCTTTTCACTCGGTGATTTAGTAGACAAGACAAGCCTTCCTAGCCTCGATCACACTACGCACTAAAGGTCACATCAGAGACAAAAGTGAAACACTAGTTTGCTTGAGAACATCACCCTTTTACCTAACGTCAATCGTGTGTGATGGCTCCTCCAAAGTGAAAGTGTACTCATATTTCTTGAGAAGGATGGTGGATTTTTCTGTCTGGTAGAGACTGGAGAAAAACCGTGTGAAGCACACATCAGCAAGATGGGAGGAGCCGAGTCGTATGCATTCAACTTAAAGCGACATTTGATAAACTTTCATCGAAAATGATTGATAATTGATACAGCAATGACCACTTAAAATAGGTTCAGGTAAGCCTATGACCTATGATGTAGGTTACCAGATTTTTTTAAAAACTAGCCTTATATTCTTGCCACCCGGAGTCGGAGTCTTATCAAAATGATAGGACTCCGCATCCGTGAATTGAAGGCCACTCCTCTTCAAAGAAAATAAGCATATGGCAAATTCAGACATCTTGCACACTAAAGAGCATCTAATATAAATTTGACTTCATGAAGTGGCCTAAGTTAAGAGTTAGTATAGAAGCTGTTGATAGAAGCTGAAGAAGATGATAAGTAAGTATGACTTCCATCTGCTACATTCCTTCTGAGTAGATCTCTTCATTGACATGAATCATGGAATGCGTTACATGATAACGAAGATAAAGCACGGATGTTGAAAATCTATCTTGCAAAATTTGTCTTGCATTTCATAGGATTTGTGACAAATCAAGAGGAGGAGGACTATGCAAATCATAGAAATCCAACTAGAGCGGACACTGGTACACATTGAAAGCAATATCATGTCGTGGACATGTGTCACCATGACAACGGCACCTAAACGAAGGCGGCTTCCAGTGGCTGACAAGCACCGGAAAGTACCGGTACCTTGTCGGTGCACTTGGTACAGATTCAAAATATCATAGGATTTGAGACCCAAATGTGAACCTCTGTTAGATCCCATGCTAAATGTCTCATTAAGTTTGGAGTGGTCACATTAAGTCTCAAATCACAAATGTCAGATATGGTTCGGAAAGATCACATTTGATTTGGAATGAGGATATTTGCTTCCACAATGTCGTATTTATATTTACAAGTGTAAGCTTTTGGGTAGCAAATCATACGAGTATATTATTTCTATGATGTAACTTGCAATATACCGCCATACGGCCATGATCTAGATCGAAGCCTAGCCGAACATCTGAAATTGCAATGGATAAAGAGCTGTTGTTCATTCTAGTTCAACTAGCTTAAAGCAAAGCGAAAAGTCGGATTTCTATTACACAAGCCAATTCTCATGTCAGAGTGCCAGATTGAATGTCATTTATCTCGGACGACAACACGCCCACAGAAATTCTAGTGGATACTAATCTTATGATGTATTACCCCACAAAAGTTGCACTAGCCATTTACCAGTCCATTATAACATTTTATTGAAGCGATAAATTATCAAAGATGGGTTTTAGCAGGCGGAATAGACTGGAAAGTCCATGGAAATTTGACCACAGTGCTTTGATTGAACATTTGTTGGCAAAAGGTTCACGTGGCTAAGAAAAAAATAAACTGCTTCAAGCTCGATTATGTATGTGTGTTTCCACGTTGTGTTTTCTAAATACCCATGTGAGCGCTGACTCCTGTTTGAGTATTGACATAGATAGGATCGATGTCGAGATTAAATAGATATTCGGCACGTTAAGTGCTATATATTCTACTGCTCAATTGGACAAAGTACCAATATATTTGGATCGGTTTATGGACCTTAAACGTCAGAAGGTAACTTTGATATTAGTGCGCGAAGCCTGAAGGCTATGCAACATTCTGGATCATGCAATATCACTATTAATAATGTTTACAACATCAATTAATAAATTGATGAAAAACATGAGAATAAACCGAGTGCCGGTACCTTTTTAGACCAGAAATTCAAAATTTGCAAAGACAGGGGGATTCCAAGAAGTTGCAATGCTTCAGTACCATCTCTTCACAATCAAGGGATTTACATTACCGACGAGATCTAGAGATTGCAAGCAATGATGCTATATTATTGCCTTACTGTTAGGTCTGTGTACAGAAGTCGCGTATATGCGAGTATATACTATAATCAGTCATTTCTATATAATGCAATTACTGAGTCTTTCGACAAGCTTGCTACAACTCCGTTCCATTCGACGATTCATACCTCACTCAGTGTTAAAAACTCTTATGATTTTTCTCATCTATTCCCGCCTTGATTATTGCTCCATTCTCCTTTATAGTATTCCTGACATTACCGTATCAAAACTTCAATCAGTTCCGCCAATGTCCGATTTTTATGCGACGCCCAACCTCGTGACCTCCATACACCAGTCCCTGCAGTGCCTACCCATTCGAGGCCGTATCACATTTCGTCCAGCAGTCTTTGCTCACAAATGTCTCCGGAGTGGTGCCCATCTGTCTTCCTGTCTCCAGCCTGTGTCTTGCAACCTATCCCGCTGCCATCTCCGATCAGCCTACAATGACCAACGTCTAATTCCGACTTCTCGACTGAAGACAGTTGGTGCTCGAGCTTTTCCTATGGCTGAAGCTCGCACCTGGAATAGCCTTCCAGCAAGCTTGAAAGCTGCTCCGTCAGTGGTCACCTTCAAGAGAGGCATAAAGGCTGAACTCTACGAAGAGCCTATCCTGACCATTCCTGATAGCTGCACTGTAGATGGGTTTAACCATATCAATTTGTTTATGAAAGTCAACTTGTGAAGTGCCCCTGAAGTCCGATCTTACAATAATATCACTTAAATCTGTCTCGTTCAATTAATAAATAAATAAATTCAGAGGTAGGCCTGTCTGTAGTGCAAAATTATGGAAACTAGCTATAGACTGAATCCTAGGATTGACTTATAATTCGCTGAATAAAGCGATAATCTTTCATCTGTCGTCAGATCTCTTCTTGCCATGCGGACATCATGTCCTGTCATGTCATGTTGCTATTATGCTTCTGATCGGTGATTAATGCGAAAAGGTGGCCAAAGGAGGCTATAATTGGCAATAATGATGTGCTTGCCGACATAAGACTTTCTAAATCTGAATGTGCTCAGCTTCATAGACAACGGTGCATTGAAGACATGTGGACATTCCATGCCAAAAATAATGCTTTTAGACCCAATACTTCTCACTTATTACTCAGAGAAAACAACCGGAAACGTCATCTGCTTCTAATTGGATTCCAATGTGTTTTTCTTTGTTCCTGTCTAACATGAATAGGAACCGGATAGAACTGGTCATGTGAGCAAATTCGTAGTAGTCATAGGTGAATATTATTCTAAGAAAATCTGATTTTTGGTCATGTCCCCTGCATAATCTCGTTCTGACGGGCGGATTATGCATGAATTTCGTTATTGCCTCTTTTGCGTTCCATTTCATGTTGTATTTTTTATGAATGAAACGAACCACGAAACTCACATGGATTTAATATTAATAGGTCTCCAATATTAACTTTGGACAGAAGCAAATGTTGTATACAAACTTAGGTATAGGTTTTTCAGTGCATTTTTTAGGTACATAAAATATAAATCTTTGTTGACCTAACAAATACCTGGAGAAATATAGAGATATCCTTTTACATGGAATTTATAGAAATCAAAGCATAGCTATTTTTAACTTTCATGCCTAAGCACATCTCTATTTGCATCTCTATAATGCATGATTTTGTAAGGCTTTCTATGTCCACAGGTTAATAAGTTCCACGAAACAGGCAATTATTTTCCTTATTGGAAATTATTAACCTGGTGCAGGCTTCTATGGAAAAAGTCATCCATTATAACAGATAATGCATAGATTTCTTCGGTCAATATTTGTCATAATAACCCCGAGCCTTCGGCTCTCGGTAATTGTAGCAAATAATGACCTCAAATCTATGCATTATGTAATGGATAGAGGATGGCTAAGCGATTCTCTGGAATATAGAGAGGGAAATTATTTGATGAATCCCGAGGGCTTTAGCCCGAGGGATATATCAAATAATTTCACGAGCTATGTCAGAGAATCTTATAGCTATCCTCTATCCCTTATACAGTATGCCTGATTATTAGGACCATAGATATCCGCGATAGAATCCCTCTCTACCAAGATTTTCCCTGGAAACAAATTTTATCAGATATAGAAGGGATTCTGAAATACGATTCTACAACTATGTAATAATCTGGTATACTTTATCTATTACATAATTTCCGAAGTATTTATTATTCAAATTTCAAGTGCATGTATATCTAAGTTTGTATCCAAGATTTGTTTCTGTCCGACTTTACCACGTGTTTAGATCAGACGAAAGGACTTGTACCAAAGACCTTTATGAATTTCGCGGCTCTTTTCATTCATGGAACATTGAAGGGGGATTATTTGAGGTTATCTCACTGCTACAGCAATATTCGATCATTAGTAGATCAAATTAAAAGTCAGGAAGATAAATCATTTCAAAGTTAGCACATTGAATCCCACGTCAGCCAGATGTGGCTGACACCCAGGTTTTCCGAAGAGCCATGTCAGCCATATAGAGTCCACTAACGCGGGCTCGATTGCTGTGCTCATCTTTCGTGCAACTCTATATTGCTGCCTTCCTACTTCCACATTATACCATAGCTAAATCACGCACAACAATGGAATGCTATGTTATTTGCGACTGCTGCACCGATTGACACAGAAAAAGGCAAGAATTTCATCTTCATCGGAATTTTATTTTTTGACCATCAAAACTTTGAGGAATAAACCCAATTTCAATTTGATTAAGGCAAAACCAGTGCGTTTTATGCGGATGATAGGCAAATGCATTTCAGATTTCATAATTTCGGGGACTTGGTCATTGATAGCATTATTTTAAAGAAGATGGAGACATAAAATGTTGCCTCCTGCAAATTACTTTTACCATATGCTGAACATGATAGACAGGTCGAATGTTAGCTTAATCGATAGTCCTTTTTTGAAGGAATATTTTTTAACAGTTGAACAGTTGCATGATTTTATTCTTTTTTATCCGTCGATATTTTATGTTTAGATAGCAAATATTCGTTAAGAGCTCTCTCACAGAGCAAGCACAAAAGTTAACTATGGAAACAATGAAATCAGACGTGACTGCTGAATCTTATACTCACTGTCAATATGCAAATATAAACATGTTGCATATAAATGTTGATTTTTCAAACCCTGACTAGTTTGCACAGCGATGAATTTTCTGCTAAAATTGAACAATCGCCTCAAATTCTACTCCCAATCATCAAGAAAATTTACCACAGCCAAGTTATCCGAACTGCCCTTAGCGCCTGGTTTTATTGAGGCTAAAAAACTATGAAAATTTCTTCACAGAAGGAAATCCTGTCGATGCGCACCTTTTGGTTCTTTGAATCTAGTACCTCAGATTTCATGACACAACAAGGTTTACACAATTGAACATGCTCTATCCGATAATGACATTTATTTTGTATATACAAAGTAAGTTGATGTATGTATGCATTTACTTGCACGATTTTAGGGATCCCGGCATCTCCTGTTATGAACTACCCGAATTCATCTCGTTGCAGTTAGCTCCAAAACTGCGCGAAGGCTCGTTCTTCATACGTAAAGTCGCTAAGCATGAATATATGAGCATGTTTGCGGATTCGTGAGATACAATTCGAATGCTCGCGTACGTCGGCGATAGCTTCACCCACGCATTAATGAGCGAAGTTGGTTAAAACAAGACAACAAAGCAGATAAGTCTCTTGAAATACATTTTTGCTCCCCTTTGCGAAATACCGTTCATATTACGTGCTGGAATGATTTCTTCCACTCCTTTATTATCATTTAAAGAAGCCAGACACGATGCATGCGTATATGATAAATGCTTTTATAAAAGTGACAATAGAAGCATTGTTCCATCTGCGGCAGGAAATGAAAAGAATCGTTCGCTAGAACTTCACACGTGTTACTTGCATAAGTGCAGAAGATAGCGGATTTGAGATGATGGCTATTACGACGACTATTAACATCACTTTCAATATTTTCATGCGGGTAATAAAAATCAATATTTTTATTCTATTAGGAATGTAGCAAGGACATTTATGAAACTAATTCCGAATATGTCTATATTTGTAGTGAATGGACTTTATTGATGCCATGTCCCATTAACGTCTTCAATATTTTGCGAGGTTTTCAAGACAGAGTTGCTGTTTCTGGCTCCTGCACACTGGTTCTAGTCATTAGGCATATCCATTAGCCCACCAGCACGATGTTGTGTGGGGAATGAGATCGCATCAGAAACTTTCACATAATAATTATATACACATATCTTGATATACGGTACACACCTCTTGACTAATGCAAAACTTCACGGCCCACCGAATCATTTCGCTTATCTTTTATAAGTACTGCATTCGATTTCAATTTTACGAGTAAACGTATAATTATTACTATTTAAATAGTAAATCTTCCAAGTAAATAGAAATCTTCCATGTGCATTTAGGTTTTAAAACATGCTTATCTTGCTTTTTACGAATTTCTCATTATGGTGCAGTACGAAGACATTTGATTTAACTTTCGATTGAAGAAACTAGCGATGTAAACTTAGTCACAGTAATCTTGGTATCAAGTACATTGTAGTTGCGTGTTTTCATTGGCATTGGGAATCATTTCATGGAGAGCGAATGCGCCTAATGTAAGTCGTCCTATACTTTCGGCAGATTGAAATGTAGACATGCTTCAATCTGCAATAAGCCGGTCCTATTGTTGAAATCATCGACTTGATTTTTTTCCTAAATGGCTTAGCTTCCCAATTATTTGATGACAGGGACAGCTGACATCCACAGAGATCGAGATGATATCCTATGTCAGAGCAAGGTAATAACGCTGGACACAATTCTGGGAGAAATTATAACCAGTATAATAAAAGCAGGATGACTGTTATTTTTGCCGGCTTATGGACGCGGACAGCAACCATGCATTCGTTACACTCAGCATAACAACAAAAGAAAAGCAGACAGAGTAAAATTCGATGCGTGTAAAGATGCTAAGTTCTATGAAAGTAAATGCAGTTGGTTGATGTGACATATTCAAGTTCGGTGCATCAGAAATCGACACTCAGGGATGTCTTTTTATATCTATTAAAACTACCCATGAAATTGACAACTCATTTCATAGATTGCACATTTTAAAGCACGTCATAAAGTGATAGCATTTGAAAACATCAGAAGCAACCATAATATAAAAACATTATGTTTATTGTTTTAAAACAATTTTAAAATTACATGGTTTTTGAAACACTCTATGTGAATGTGTTTCCAATGTAGAAATTGTTACATGTTGGTTGTAAACACGATTTTTTGAGCTATTGAATGCCGATTAAAGTCAAGCAGCTGTTTCTTCAATGAGATTAGCATGAAAGCAACTTCAGGTCATGCCGTTTCATAAGAGGTTGTACGAAACAATTGAATGAAGAGCAAGTACGGTGAGGAGATGACACATATTTGTTGAAATTTTTGTGAAAATGTGGTTGAGTCACTTTACATGCAGTGTGAGGGTAATACCAGTCAATGAAGAGAGATGTCAGATATAAAGGTATACTCATATTAAGGGGCATGACCTGCACATGCAGATGCATTCTAAACAGATCATATTGAAGAAATACTTCTTCGACTTCAATTTTCAATCAACAACTATATAAAATCGTGTTGATAGTATGTATGTACACGTATGTTTTTCTTCACAGGAATCACATGTGATTTCTTAATCCAAGCAATTTATAACAGGCAAGTGATCTGATCCAACCGAAGTGTAGTTTTACAGTAGGAGAGAGCTGTATAATGTTTTGTGAAAGTATTGTATGACCACGTTCACGGCACATCTTCGTGCTTGCTCCAGGTCATATACACCAAGAGACCTAACGGCATGGATTGCCAAATGTCGTATACATGTGTGCAGTTCCATTGAATCGAATGCAATTGAATGAATCTTTTCTCCGTGTAAGGACGCTTTAGGCCGCGCCGGCTGTGACTAGGGCAACCCTACAGCAGCTGGCAATGCGTCCCTGCGACACCACAGTCAGCTCTAGTGAGCACGTCCTTGACAATGTAAAGGATTGCTGACAGGGTTGTTTTAGCAAGAAGTGTGATTATAAAGTATGAAGTAAAAGATGGTAGGGCCTATTTTTAGTTTTTTTCATGCGGATGGTATAACATGTGCATTTTCATGGGCATTAACCAGGTCGACAAGGGTCATAAACATGTGCAGACGAATGCTGACACATAATTCGTACATCAGACAGATCAAACATGATAGACATGGAGCTTAAGAGAGCGGCTCCCAAATTTTTCAGTCGAGTTATGCAAGAAATTTCGGTCGTACGGTTGATTATCGCGGCTGAGTAAAAACTTTAAAAGTATATGCTACTCACTCTCCGAATACGGCTTGCAAACTAAATATTTTAAATTGATGTCACACTCAACATGTGATGAATGACGTGTGTGACTCAAATAAATTATGATGAAACAGTTGCAAGCGAACCGGGGTTACAGAGCCTAATGGCGACCTTCCCATAAGAGTAGCTATGTCTCTAATCAGCTCAATGGAGTGTCCCGGCACCCATGCCTGCATCCAAGTAACTGGTTTGGTGTGGTACTTGGTAGATTGGGCTAGTAGCTCTTTGCTACTCTGGGTCCCACTTGGCACTTTCGGGAGTTTTATGAAACCTTTGACTGTAAGCACGCTTGCACTTGTGTTGAAGTGTGGGAGAGCTTGGTGGCTGCCATAGAACCACATCGACACATGCTCGACAGTGTGACGTTTCACAACGCCTGTGTGCGCAAATAAAATTGTTGAGTGCGGAACGCGCATGCCAGGAATCTCACGGTATGGTTTTAACGAGCGATGCCTGAAAATACTGTCAATTAACGCAAACTTCTACAATCGTGCTTAGATGCTTGACATCACTTGATATTCAAAATGAATATCTCACTTGAAAGATTGTTGATGGACAATCCCATAGAGCATGTATATTAGACAGAGTAGCAACTCAGCATTATTTCTAAATCCCAATGTGCATAAAGTTTCGATTTTATTAAATGAACTCCAGTTGAATGTAATTGGATATTGATCCCAAATGTGAAGTATGCAAGTTTTTACACTTTTGGAGAAATCTGCACGGATTTGACTGATCATGATAGCAATGCAGAAAGAATAATAGTATTTTACAGATCTTCCGTGTCGCAGCAGCTTTGGAGAGGTAATGTTTGCTAAATTAGCAATTCGAAGGTTGCTATTACTTTACTCAAACTCGACCTTCTCCATGTGAGTATTTTCTTGAGCATGATCATATCACAAGCTACCTGCCACTGGAAGATGAGTAAATGAGTCCACATCACTATTCAGAGTCAAGTAATAAAACAAAAGTTTAGTAAATCATAAAATCATACAGATGAAAATGGAATTAAAAACTTGAAATTTCAGTTAATAAGCACAATGAGATTTCAAGCCTTTCATTCAGACTTGCATTATAATGCCATTCATAAATTTCCTTTGATAATCAGGTTAATTGTCGTTTAAGTAAGACACTTGTTAGTAAATGTTCATTCCTTTTGATATCCAACATGCTTCATACTACTTACAAATTGTGTTCACGTCGATAGTATATAAATTTTATAATGATATAAATTTTTTTGGACCGGAGGAACGTAATCTTCGCAGAGTCGTTTGAGTCAACTTTTGAGTGGATACTCTACTTGATATGCTTACTCTACAGACAATTCTATTGTTGCAATTCACTTGATTGAATAAATCAAGCTTTGTAAAAATCCCACGTTGAAGAATACCTCAACTTTTCATTATTTTGTGTCTACTGGCTACTGACAGCAGTTGTCCACGAGCAAACTTACATCATGCATTACAAGAAACTGTGAAAGAGGTTGTCGAAATCAAGCAACAACTTCATTAAGAATTTGACAAATAAAAATGTGCAGTTTCTGTGGAATTATTGTTGAAAGGTATATTATTCTCATTCTTTTAGATCTTGGGTCAATAATTATGGGCTTGTGTTACCACCCCAAGAAGCATCCCAATAAAAATGCTGTTTTCCACATTTTCATAGATTTCTGTGACAAGAGACATTGACTGCTAGGAATGCGTTCATTTTTTGTACACCAACTCTACTTTGCTGCTCTCTTTTCCCCACATTTCATGTCATTGCTAGATTGCGCACAATATAGTTTACTGGGCATTTTATTTATAATCTCCTAAAATAGCGAACGTTGCATAAGTTTCAAACATCAGATGCAGAATTACTAGAGATATACCTCGAAAGTGGGAAATATTCATTTCGAATCTTGACAAACAATGTAAACAAATTCTTACGAGTTTGATCAGAACATTTTGAGAAACAGTATTGTGTTTTTTTTGTGTCTTTTTCGAATAAAAAATAATGAGTATTATTTTACATGATTCTACTGATATAAAAAGAAGATTTTTCCTAAAAATTGCACAAATAGATTCTATATAAATGCCTCATTAAGTATCTAGAATATAGATAGATTTACAGTTTCTCCCATATTTTGTCCTTTTGTTGTCGAAAACTAATGTTGCTATTTCATATCGACTCTGTATCAAATGCAATGCATCTACATATACAGTAATAAATAAGCAAACACACATTTTTTCATCAATTCTGGCTATAGTCACTGTGACTGTTGCTCCTGTTGTTCATCTGCTAGATCCACATATTTAGATTGTTTAAGCGCATCACTTTGCTAGAAGCCCAAACTGATTCAACGCGATGACGCATGCAGGAACTTACTAAGTGGGCAAAATGAAATTTTTAATACATTGCATAGATAGGAAAAACAGTTGTGCGTCGGTTGCGTTTTTCTGTGAATTCATTTAAAATGCTCTAATCGCCACAATTCCTTCAGATTCAAAAAATTCAGATCACTGTGCAAAAATGTTCTTGATAATGTTGGGCTCTCCGATCATTATTGAAAATGATGACAGGCGCACGAAAGAACGGTCACGAATTTCTCTGTAGCTCTGTAGAACTTGATATCAACTGTGTCTCTTTGCTGTGTGATCCGGCATCGTTATGGCTGCTCATCATTCGATTGCTTTGGTATTATGTCAGCAGATTGTGCCATTTCATTAACGTTACATATTCCAATGTTTCCTTTCTAGTCAAACAGAAGAAGAGACGACCTGTCTAATTCTGTGGCTGGATCCCTAGTATGATGCAGGTAAATTTCTACCTCTGCTATCTTTGCAATTCAAGCATACAAATCTTGGTTGTCTCCTTCTCGGCCAGTTTTCCGAATAGCTGCAGGCACTGCAATCAAGCTTGTCTTTGGGATCTTGAAACTTCATAGAGTTCCGTCATTCCTGTCGGAGGATGATTGCTCGATTTACTTCAGCACTAACCTTTGAAGCGAATAACAAGTTTTTCAGCCACGTACTCTCGGAATTTCACTCGGTTCAATTAGAGTCAGCATTTAATATCTCAAACGCCTGAATTGCTGTAAACCTGGCATGCCGTTGTCTTGAGACACCACTTGTCATAGTGATGATGGTTTGACTCTCAGACGGGTACAATATACAAGACAAGTTATCGATCAACTATGCATCACTAAATGCTAAATGATCAGTCATCACATTCATTGTTGTCCTGGAAAGTCTGCATTACACTATCGGGTCATTTGACTGTGGATAAATGCTATTCAATTCATTCATCTTGCTTCGAGACAGGTCCATTACCTATTCGACTGACATCTTGATTCGCATGTAATACAGAAGATTAAGTAATACAAGGATTAATCCATAGAGTAAGTATATATAGGTAGAGTGTCGACTCAAGAAAGTGTCTGTATACAGTGAAAATTTTTAGATTAAAAGATTCAGTTTTTTGCCGAGATTACGTTCCTGTGCTCCAAAAAATTACTTGAGCAGTTTTTAAAAAGCTAAATTTTTGCAAATTTATATGCTACCGACATGAAGTCACTTTATGAGCAGTACGAAACAAATTTGATATCAAAAGGAATATTCGCTAACAAGCATCTAAAACAAGCGGAAAATAAACTGATTATCAAGGAAATCTCATGAACATCGTTATAATGCAGGTCTTCATTAAAAAGTCGAGATCTTATTGCGCTTTCTTGGCTGAAATTTCAAGTGAAATTTCGAGTGATGTGGACCCATTAACATCTTTTTAAGTTAATTGAAATCATTGTCTTTGATTAAGTTATTTTGCTCTACCAGTGGCAGGTTCCTTTTGATATGATCACGCTTAAGAAAACAATCTTGAGGTTGAGCATGAAAGTAGCAACCCATCGAATTGCTAATTTAACAAACATCACCTCTCCAAGGCCGTCATGACCCGCAGGATCTGTAAAATACAATCATTTCTTTTGAATTATTATCATGATCAGTCAATTCCGTGGATATTTCTTCAAAACTTCAAAAATTTCTATATCTTACATTTGGTAGCAACACCCAACTGTATTCACCTCGAGTTCATTTAATAAAATCGAAAGTGTATACACATTGTGGTTACAATAAGTGCGGAGTCACCACTCTACCTAATATACTTACTCTATGGATAAATCCACTGATTTCGACTTTTGTCACAGCGGTACTGAGAGTATTTTGACTAAAGTCGAAGGTGGCAGTGCAAGGGTTAACAGAAGATTACACAAAACTACATTTCCTTCCATCTTTAAAAGTGCGTCAGCTTATGAGTCTCGCAATATACCATAAAAAGACTGTCTGTCTGAAAAATGGTAGTGTAAGAACAATAGAACAATTGAGAAAATGTTCCAGATCAATCCTAGCACCGATAACTAGAGCCCCCTGAAATAAGTCTGGTTTGTCTTCGTTCCATGTGATTTTTGTGATTGTGAAATGAAATCATTTTGTATCTTTCTAGAAATGTATTCTTCAGGTTAAAATCTACATCTATCATCTGTTGAATTATTAAGCAAATCCGAAGTAACTAATGAATAAAGAAACGAAAGGTCCATATGGCATCGATAGGACAGTTAGTTGAAAGTCAAATGTAACGTCCTCTCTATACTTGATGAAATATTAATTGTTAATTCCATTTTCACATGCAAAAGATAATAAAGTCATCGTGAGATGCTTCTTTATCTGCCGCACAGAGCTCTTAAAAGTTGTTCTCTTTGGTTGACAGCAGCTGAGCAGAAGCATCCTCCCTTACAACAAGAACAAAACTTAAACTACTCGGAATGTCCATGTCAGATTACATTATTATCAAACTTCTATCTAGCTTTATCTTCACTGTGGCCTTTTCGAATGCATGTCCAGCTCCTTTCTCACTGCATCATGGAGTCTGTTTGTACTGGAACACAGGCATCAAAGTCAGCTGGTGTGACTCTCAACGGTTCTGCGGCAAATACAACGGAGAATTGGTAACTGGTCAAAATGCCATCGATCTCAACAACAAGAACTTTGGAGTTGGTCATTATTTCATCGGTCTGACCGACACTCTCAATGAGCGTGGAAGGAATCGCAGTGGATGGAGATGGACGGATGGCAGCGTCACACCGAGCTCGACTCAGTTGGCCTGGCATTTTAGTGAACCCGGGAACTATAGAAACCTTCAAGATTATGTAATGCATATAGGCAATCTTGGTGTATTTGGAGACATAGACATTTTTGTCGATAATCCAGACTGGCAAGCAATCCCCATGTGTCAACCGAGACAAGGATGGACTCCCACATTAGAGATTGAACGATCGCACCAATTCCGACAGGTTCCAGTTGCTGTATTCTCTGACCCCGATGACTACGCAGGACAAGGAGGATGTACACGCGATGTTACAAATGTGAAGAAAGTCAAAGATTGCGCTTTCCAATGCTCGGAAGAAGAATTTGACTGGTGTGTTGCTTTCTACTATCATGCTAGCTCTGCATTGTGCAAGCTCGTGTTGTACACGGAGCAGAGCGTGAATGTTGGGCTGCCTCTGGATGGAAGAAGTATGCGAGGCAATAGGAGCTGATCTAAGATTTTATATGAAACTTTACAATTACCTGATGCATGAGAGAGAGCTCAGGGAATGTGGATTGATATGAAAATGTCTGGTTTATCACTTGTCCTGTAGTTATCCGCTTGAAGGACGTATTGCATATTTATCAATCTCTCTCTCCCTTTTCCTCAAAAATTCTGTGTAGAGAAAACCTCAATTCAAAATGTGTATCAAATATGCTCTGTTTTTTTAAAAGAAATAGTGATGTGTTGGATATTATTCTCATGATCTGAAGCAATAGAGTGATTATTTTAACATAATTTTGAGACCTTTAACTTAAATTATTTATTCATTTTTTGCGGTGGTTTAATTTTTTAGAGTGATTGATTATTACTATAAGCTTATAGACTAATGGCAAAATCATATTCAAGAAAATGCGTGTGAAAATCAAAATACAGTGATTGATTTGCATGGAGAACACAGTGCCGACAGGTGTTTACGAATAATATATTTCGTTAAAAATAAGACTATGTCACTACTGTGAGTACTTTACAAACTCTTCTTTGGAACATTCTCAATTAGCATGTTTCGTTTAACCAATGGGGCTAATAGATTATTGATGCTAAGTAATCGAAGCACTGAATATGGTATAAATGATTATTTTTGAAACTCAATTTACTTTAGAATAGAAGACAATAAAACATTCCTTTCACACCCCTGAAACACTGCTCACATCATAGGAAACAACAATCTGCTGAACTTTGCAGGCTGTTGAAGTTATGGAGTAAAAACCTAGAAAGCTTATTTTACTATGAAGTATTTTTCAAGCTCTGACAAAGCTTCACGCAACGTTTCAAAATGAATTCGCAAACTGAGAAAACCGATTCAGCTACTTTTAGAGTTTCTGCAAAAAGGTATCAGAGGATATCTCAATAGGATTTTAGTTCAATTTTTAACTCTGAGCAATGAGAGCAAATCATCATAATTTTTATCAAAAATGTGACAAAATGAAATAAGAGATCAACCCGGTTTTATCGGTGCCACTCTTAATCCAATACGATGCCTAGAACTGCCGCAAATTGAGTTTGAAAAATAATTAATTTAAAAAAGTTTGTTTTGAAAAATATTTCAGTCATGAGCAAAAATATACTTGAGCGATTGCAATTTGCTGCATTCTACAGGCGCGTTCACACTGGTACGACAACGATAACTATAAAGACAAATTGAAATCAAATCGCTCTACATGTGTAACATAGCTGCTGTTCACATCATCCCAATTTTCTCAACGATAAAATTTATCGTTGAGATCACAACCAGAATGATTTTCGTCAGGCGCGTTCACACCTTACACATCGAAGTAAAAACAGATGTCATGTCAAAGTGCCCTTCTACTCTTTTCGGCTCATCTCCCCAAGCTCATCTCTTTTTGCAAATAATGGATTAGTCCAATAGCTGCGTCTCTTTTTTCGTCTTTTTCACAGTAGTAGCAAAACCAGGAGACGTTTTTCATCCATTGAAGATGACTGTAGAATGATTCCTTTGCAACAAGCACAACTAATAAAATTGTGTAGTTGAACGATTTTATCGCCACGATAAATCGTTGCAATGTGAACAGCCGAGCCCAACGATAAATTGTTGATGTGAGAAATTGAAATATCTTCACGACTTCATCCTTATCGCTATCGCGCCAGTGTGAACGCGGCTAAAGGCCTGCTTCATGTGCCTATTTTAAGCGAAGGAGGGTAATCAAAGATGCTATGTGGTCCAAGCACTTCAGGTCGGGGAACAAGACAAAGCATGACCTTGGAGGACTATGGAACGAATTTCTATAACTTTACTTTTTCTTTCTAGGTTGTTTCGTGAATTTGGAGATAATTTCCTGATTTTAACTTCTACTTACCACTATTTTGCAGTAGTGACGTTCATAGGAGTAATTGGATTCGATCATCTGATGACTGCCTAATGTACATGCACTTGATCTCTACTCGTTGATGTAACTTGGTCCGCAGGTCAGACCACTCTCTGAAGATGATGCGCTGTGCGCACTGAAAGCGCTTAGAGAATTTAGTGTTTTCTCTTCTGACCGAAACAGCAATCGGTGATGGGGTCATCCTCTAACCGAACTAATTATGCTTCTGACCCTTTGTTTCATTCAATTCTTAGTGACCTATCTATCGAAAGTTATTCCATGTCTTAAATAAGCTATCACACGCATTGCTGATCAATTTTTCCATAAGCTTGCAAAATATTCTGTCAAAGTGCGGATAATAGCATTTTTATCTGATTCAAGATTAAATTGGATAGAAATTGATAAAAAACAGTACTTGTGCGCAATATCGGGAACTCTTGCTTATCCAGAGTACCGACAGACGAGCCGCACCTATGCTACATAGAAATTGAGAAATCGAATGACTTCAAGCGGTCTGAGTTGATCTGATGCCAGCCTTAACTAGAAGGCTGCAGAGACTTCGGCCTAGCCCCGACCGGTTTTAACGGCATCGGCTGCCGAACAGGCCGGTTCCAACCCTGATACACGAGATCGGGATGCGAAAATGAAAAATACTTTTGTATTATTTTGTATTCATGCAATATGTTAGAGCATTGATAAGAAGCGGTGTTGAGATCCAGAAAAACCAAAAAAATAAAAAGACCTAATGAAGATCATCCTTCTCCTGCTCGGGCAAGTCAGTAAATTTCATGTACCCTTGCTGTGACTCATAGTCTTTCCATATTTCAGATAGATATTTGTTGACCAATTAGAACTACAGATAGATTTATTGCACTGGAAGATACAAAAGCAAGAAATTCAGGAAAGATATCATTTCTAAATGGCGATTTAGCTGCAATTTACATAATTAAATTGTATTTAGAGCCTAATATTCAGGACTGCACTAATGAAATTCCATTGAATATTCTCGACGAATAATTATTTGCATGGACATATTTCTAGATTAGTGTTGACATTATCAACACGAATTCCCCAAAGAAATGTCAATTCTTCATTTGTCTTATAGGACTTCTAATTTGTTTACAAATCGTGACTGCATCGGACGTCGTAAAATACACATTTCATCAGCTTCTTCAGACTTTTCAATTTTAATTTTAATTCAGTGTGTCGTTGTTGCTGTTTCCTGAAGCAACTACAAGATGTATGCGATTTTATGATTAATTATTTAACTTCACTAGAGAATATTGGAATTAATCATTTACCTCATCCAACGAATTTATAAATTGACATTTTATAGAGATTAAAACAAATTCTCCGGAGATTCAGTCTTTGATTCAGAGCCGGAACCCGGCCACTTTTTTCGAACCGGACCTAGCTCGAACCCGGCCCGGATGAATTTTCTATGTGGGCCCGGCCGGGTGATAAAGTTTATTGTTTAGCGCACTCAGCCATCCTTAATGAAAATATCAATTACGTTAGCTGAGTGCAATTGCATCAAGAATAATTCTGAAAAGCTAATTATTGATTACATTTACATTTACATAATTTTAGACAACGATGTTCCGCGAGGTATTGTTTCATTACTCGAATATTGCTTGAAAGGCCAAAATGCGTGTGTGAAGTTGAAACAGAGTTTCTCCCATTGCATTGAAATTTGCTCTGGCGCTCCCCAAGGGACAGTTTTAGCTCCCTACATGTTTTCAGCATTTTTTGAGATTTTCAATGTTTGCTGCCGTCAACCACTGTGGTCACAAATGCTGACGATTTGACTATAATTATTCCAGTTGATACTGATGCTACAGAAGTTTCGATGGAACGCGCAGTACAGTGTGAAATTGACAATTTATTTAAATGGTGTAATTTTAATGCACTGACTTTAAATTTGTCAAAGTCAAAGGCTCTAATGTGCTTCAAAAGATCTATTAATTTTTCTTGCTCACTTCCAATCAAAGCTGTTGACACCATTGACATTCTCCGTGTTACTCTCTGTAGAGAGCTCAATTGGAATATTCATATAGACAACTTAGTAAAAAGGGCAAATAAACGGTTTTATGTACTGCGCAAATTGTGGCCGTACTTGAATTCATATGAACTTCATTCAGTGTACACTGCATTTATAAGATCCTTACTGGAATACGCTTCTCCTGTTTTCGTGGGATTGAATAAAGCAAACTGTCACAAATTGCTAGCTGTCGACAAGCGTGCTCACAAAATTATTTTTCGCGACAATGAACGTTTGTGTAATTGTCAGGATGATCAACTCCAAAGACGTCGGCAAGAAATGAGCATTCAACTGTATAGAAAAATAGAGGGGATTGAAGATCACGCCCTGAAATGGTTGCTACCAAAAAGACTTCCTCAATCAAATGTACCGTTCATTCCGTTTTGCAGGACGGAAAAGTGTCTCAGATCCTTCGTTATCTTCACTTCATGTATTTTGAACAATTATTATGTTACGTAGTTCCGATTGATGTTGAAACTTATGCCATGGTTTTCAAATTTACTTTTGACTTACTACCTTTTCTAATTTTGAAGCTGTGATGTGTCAATATGTCATACTACTACATGATCGCATGCTGCAGTGCATTATATACCATCTGTAAGTAAGTTGATTACTATTGAGCAGAGAGGTGAATTTTCAAACCACAAATGCATAGTGAAGTTTTTTAAATACAAAAAATGTACATGTGTATCGCATCTGTCTATCACAAGTATATTGGATCTTATTTGATGCGCCGATAGCAGCCTATTCTCATGCACATATTATTTGATGTGCCTATTCTAAGTTGTATTTAGGTTTATGAAAACAGGAAAACGAAAACACCAACGACATGTAGCCCGTCTATTTGAAAAAGTGAAGTTATTGAGTACTAATGTCACTTGCTAATCTCCTCGTCACGTGATATATACACTGAATCAAAAAAACGGAAACCCCTTCAATCTTGCATTACAATGTTTTTATCCTTATCTTTTAAGTTTAGGATTTGCTATTTTATCGTTTTGTTAAGTTCAGAAATCGGTGACATACAAAACAGCATGCTCGTTCAGATGGAGTATGTATTAACCAGAAAACATTCAAAAAATATTGATTGAAGATGCACACAAAACAAAGTTAATACCTTGTATGGCTGCCATTCGCCAAAAGTAAAGCCCGAACTCTTCTGGTTTCACTGTCAGCCAAGTTGTGGAGCAATTATTCTGGAAGTCCGTCCCATTCCTCAATTAGAAGAACTCTCAGTTCCTCCAAATTCATGGGATTCCTCCGGGCAACTCTTGTTTTCAGTATATCCCATAAATTCTCAATGGGATTCAAGTCAGTGGATTTACTGGGCCAACGTAAAGTTCGAATACCCATGCCATCCTTGAAATCCTTGACAACACGGCATCGATGTGGCGTTGCATTGTCATCCATCAACAACCAGTTCCTGGATTCTCGCAGGGATTGGTGGGCAAACGGCAAAAGGTGATTCTGCAAAATGTCCTTATAGACCGTTCCAGTCACATTCTTGCAAATTACTAGATTTGTCCTCCCACTGTAATTAAATCCTGCCCAAACCATAATGCTACCTCCACCAGCTGTTAAGGTCTCGGTTACATTCTCTTTTAACCACTCCTGGTTGGGTTCTCGCCACACACGTATCCTATTGTCAGTTCGCATGAGCTTGAACCGACTTTCATCCGTCCAAATAACTCTTCGCCATTGTCTTTCCCGCCAGTGGCTATGCGCCATGTCCCATCGCATTCGATTGGAAACATGCGATGTTGTGAGACGTGACCTTTTTCTAGGTCTCCTTGATCTTAGTTTCGCTTCTGCCAGCCGGCGTCGAACAGTGTAAACAGATGGAACAGGGCCAGGGACTTGTTGTCTAAGAACAGTGGCTGGCATGAATCTGTTTAAACGCGCTGAGCGAACTAGAGCTGAATCAGTTCGTCTCGAGGTACACCTGGGACGGCCATTGCTCTTTCGATGAGCCGTTTGTCGATATTTCTTTATAATCTTTGATACACTCCCCTTTCCCTTTCCAAATTCCAATCCGATGACCCGCAAGCTTGCACCTGCCTTCCACATCCCTACCATTTGGTTTCTAGCACTGTCACTAATTTGCGGCATTTGATAGATCTATATCTCAGCTTGGTGTGCGCTTAATCAATCGCTAACAATTCACAAACAATCAACGCGCATTACAATGCATGCACGGTTGTTTCTTACAACATGTCACTATTGCGTAATATATCAGGCAGCTCTGTGACTGTTGTCTAGTAACCTAAATATTGTAGAAAGGTCATCATGATTAATTGAATGCTATGAATTGTAAGCAAACAGAGACAATCAAAAAATACAAAAGTGCTAGATAAGTTTACACTTAAAACAAAGTTCCTATATATGACAAACAGGGGTTTCCGTTTTTTTTTGATTCAGTGTATAGTTGACATTTCAATAAAAAAACATGTGGGCTATTCTGCAGCATATGGAGTCGAAAGTAACAACGTGCTGTTTGACTATACCAAATCCATAATTACCTAATCCATTCAATAAATACCTTAGTTCAGATAAAGGCATGGAACTCCATACGCAGGATTTGATCGGAAAATGAAATTTGACTTATTTTTCCCGGCATTTATTTCATCAAGCTTCATCAAGAATGATGTTGATAAGCCTTCAAATGATTTGATTAAGAGAATTTAAATGACCAAATGAGGAAAATATTTTTAATGTCAGACATAGTCAAAATCAGCCCAGGTACTAGATATTTCAGGTCCACGAGTTCGCAGAATTGTTCAGGTCCAAGCCCGACCCAGCCTGCCTAAGGCAAAAAAGTGATAACATATTTTCATCATCTTGTGGCTATACCGAAAGTTTTGGTTTGATTGATTTGGAACCAAAAACTGGATATAACTTGAAGCTGTAACAAATGGAAATTAATTGTTGGCGAAACCTCATTAGCTTGATGATAGGCCTACAAGCAAAGTACACTATTTATACGAGAGCTTTCAGTTGGTCACCGATCACCATAACCATGATTATGATAATGGTGGTCACCCGAAAGCATTCGTTCACAAAGTGTTTTTCCACCACGATTCAATCAGATCGAGATGTAGGCACTGCCCAATGAGCAGCCTTCCGTGATTGTGGTACATGATGATGTCCGGGTGCTTCTCCCAAATATTTTTCCAGGTTCTCAGTGTGGGGCCTCAGTGCCACTGCCTATACGACTACAGGGATGACTTTTACTTTGATCTTCCACAATTTTTGCATTTCCATATTACTCTTCGATCTTGTACTTTGCGATCTTCTCTCTTTCAGTGTTGCTTATATGTCTGTCCTCTGGTACTGAGATGTCAATTATGTATCCACTCTTTCTCCTTATCTACAATCACAATGTCATGTCCTCTTGATGTAATTTTCCTGTCCGTTCTGATTTCAAAGTCCCAAAGGATTTTCATCGAATTATTTTCTATCACTCGTGAGGGCATGTCCTACTATGTTTCACGTGATACGTTCAGGTCATAGCACAAGCTGATGTCTCCATACTACAATAATAATAAGAGGTAGTAAAAAGTGACGACCAGTTCGACGCATGTCGCTCACCCTGCCCCGTTCAAACCCAAGAGAACGATTAAAATCGAGCATATTGTATATTCCGCCCGATTGATTTCATCAGTGTTGTCAGATAAGCAAGTAGTAAGTTGCATTATTATTGTCATTATTCATTATTTTTCTGCAAACAAGGACATTTTGCGAATTGAGTTGAATTAAAGTAATTTTTCCAGGAATAGTAGCATGAGACGCATTAGAAAACTACATTTCTCGACTTGATGATTCCGACTGTAATCCAATTTCACATCATCCTATCATATTCCTGTCTATCAACGGATCTAAGCTTGCTGAAAAGTGTTTTCATTTCCGCATTAATCATCACAAATTGTGTCGAGACGGATTAAAATTCACACGTTTAGAAGTAGACGTATGGCTTTCTTCTCAGATTTCAGCCTGTCACGCGATTTTCTTGTGTTGGAAATTGAATTCATTTGAAGAGAAACAAATAAGTGTCCTGTTAAAGATAATTTAATTTTTTATATCTATCGGAAAATTGCACATATTCAAGTTCCTTTCTTGGATAGAAGACTGATATGAAAAGGTTTGCAATGATGACATCTTTCAACAATAAATTACAGGAAAACAGTTGACCTGCAGCTGAAAAGCCGCAGTCCGGTCTCCTCGAAGGCCTGCCATCCGATTCTTGTTGAAGTTGCGCCATGATGAAGTAATGGGTTGCAAAGCGTTCGGTTCCCATTTATTTTTACAAAATGGCGACCTTTTGACAAGAGACTTTAATGTCAATCTTTTGTGCAAGGCAGTAGGCGTCTCTTCATGCTAACCGTCTTCGTTCCGTGTACGCGGTTGTTCTAATGCAGAGGTTCCCAACCTGTGGTGCGCGAGTACCTGTCCGAAGAAGGCTATATGTATCATGAAGATAATTTGATCTAACAATGTCACAGACCAAATCTATAAGGAAAAGTGTTGGTCAGCTTGAGGAAATTAGATCGATGACAAAATTCGATGCAATTTATCACTTTTCATATTTTCAAAAGACTAAGATTTGTCTTGTGCAAAGATTTCATCTTGTCGCATCAAATTTTGTATGAAGTTGTTTAGATATCAAGCAATGCAATGACACATATTGACAGATCGACAGGTCGAAATCGACAAAAGAAAGCCACGCATTTTAGATTGGTGACTTCCAATTCAGCTGGTTCCCATTCAACTGGTTCCAACTGAGATGGATCTCATTCAGCTGGTTCCCAATCAGCTGGTTGTCTGTTCAGAGTCTCATTCAGCTGGGAATTTTTGGCTCTCTTCCCTGCTGTGACACCCCGTAGATTCTCGCAGTCTGAGTTAAGAATGAGATAAACAAATATGTCATGATTAATTTATATCTTAGTTTTTGTATTAACACTTACACAGAAGGAGAGAATTCGATCATCGCTCCCATCGTCTATCTGAAGAAAGTCCAGATTATCAGATTGTGTTTTTGTCCATTCACATTCGATCATAAGCTCAGAAAGAGTCTGAGGCTGATTCGGTAAGCGTGTACTACGTGCCCGATACATTGAGGACTTGAGAGACTTGAATGCAGGTTGAAGTACGTCCTCTTCGTCATCGGACTTTGAAGAAAACGCCGTAGAATATAGTCGCTTCATCGACGTTGTCGGTTGTTGGAGGGCATTATTGACAGCTTCTTTCTTCTTCCGCATCACGCTTACGGCAGCATTTTCTGGTAAATGTTCGTGACTGGATAGTTTGGAGGTAATGATGAAAGAATCCTCCTTAACAATTCCTCGAACGTTGCGGTTTTGGGGACGACAGGCGTACGATATGGTTCCATTCTTATTAAGTCTTTCTTTTTTAAACAAGTAATTTTGGTAAAAAATGAGATTCGCACCCTTTCTGCTTTCGATATATTCGTAATTCATGTTGCCGATTAGAATGAGGCTTCTATGACTGAGCAGTTAATATATAAGAATTTCATGTAATTCTATGACATCAATTTAATTTAAATCTCTCAATATGTTGGCAATTTCGTATCGTCTTTCCACAACAAATCTTTCACATGTCAATATTATAGTATTCTGACAAACTGTTTTCTTATGTTAAGAATTTAGAGGTATCAATTTTCAACTTATCAAATTATCGTAATGATATAATTGACAGTTATTTTGACAGCATGTGATTGAATCAATTTCATGCTGTTTCTTGAAAATTCCCAGCTCGTTGAGACTGCATGACCAGCCGGTTGGGAACTCGAATCGTTAGCTTAGTCATCTTTTGATGATGTAATGAACACAAAGACCCATCTCAATGGGAACCAGCTGAATGGGATGCAGCCTTTAGATTATGCTTGAAGTTCAACAAGCCAAAATCACGTATTTTGAAAATGCTTATATGGCATAGAAATTAACATTCAGCTTCGGCAAGCCAAAAGTATTCACAAAGAATATGGACTACGTTTCTTAAAAAATGATGCACAACTTGTATTTGATCGTAAATATTTGACACAGTATCCTGAAACAGCATTCATGCAGATATCTACGTGGTCTTCAGAGAATGATTTCTCGAAACATGGATTTGAAATAAAAAAGAATTAATTCTTTCCTAACATAAAAACATTCTTTGAGACTAAATTGTTCGCGGCGAACGTGTGAGATCTCAAGTGGTGCTGAGACATATAAATGGTTGGGAACCACTGCTCTAATGCAATCTACTTTAGTCTGTAATTGATATGTTATTTAGTAAATTGTATGATATCGTTGCTGATTGTACTGTCTGTGAAAACCACTCAAAAAAACATATACGGTTATGCCGTTATTGATGCGTTCCGGGAATATCTTCCGTTAAGCGAATCCATTCATATCTAAGGGAAGAGTCAATGGGGAATCAGGGCATGCATGCATTCTTAACCCTGAGCTGAAACTGGGACCGTGCGCCCTCAGCCCCGCATCGACTTCAAAATATTAATCCCAGGCCTGGCCCGGATAAATTTTATATGTGGACCAAAGTGAAAATTTTTATCTTTTAGCGCACTTTGTCATCTTTAATGAAAATATCAATTACGATAGCTGAGTGTAATCGCCTTTAGAATCATTCTAGAAATCTAGTTGCTGATAATATGATCGCATGCTGTAGGGCCTATGTCCCATCTGTAAGTAAATTGATAACCGTTGAGCAGTAAAGTGAACTATTAAACATCTAACACATTGTAAATTTTCATTTGTATTAAATATTGTACATATACAACGCGTTTGTCTATCACAAATAAATTGGATCTTATTTGATGTACCGATGGCTGCTATTGTTGTAAGTTTATTGAAGCGTGGAAAGCGAAAGCACTGAAGACATAATAGTCTATTTGAAAAAGTGATGCCATTACGTCAAAAGTTAATCGAACTATTAGTCGACTCTTTTGACTAAAATTCTTGAGGAATGTTACTTACTAATTGTCTATTGATTGTTGCTTCTGGCAGAGAAAGTACATTTATTTTTCAGAGAAATATGGATATGAAAAATATGAAAATGTTGCTTTCAGAATCTTTCAGGCCAGAGCCCGACCCATGCCCGCTTGCAGCTCTGTCTTAACCGTATGATGTTAATGGTCAACTTATGTTTATTTCTTCAAAATATTATTATTGCTAACTTAAGATTAGAATTAGATTCATGCAACTATCAACTAGCTGTTCACGAAATAATGCGGACAGTAATTTACTTGGATGAAATGCAACTCCTCTCGTCATTTCATACAAATTGCATTATTCACTAGAAACAGTGTTTTCCAAACAGGTGGTTACGATGCGATTTCGGCTCATCATGTATTGAATAGCTTCTGTTAATGATCATTTTAGTGGAAGCTTTAACATAATAGCCATATTAAAAAATATTCTCGTCCATGTTAATTTCGACTTATTCTCAAAATGTGTTGAGACAATAGACCCATTAACTAGACGCTGACTTGACGCTGCCAGTCCATCAATGAAAAGAATAGAATAAGTGTAACGGCATCGGAAGAAGCAAATTACGAGTAAACGGCAACAATCGAGAATGCTCACATTATTAAGCATTCTCGGAGCAAACGGCTTGTATCAAGACAATGAACCTATGAATATGCAAGTTTTCTATAAAAATCAACATAGAAGAACTATTGCATCAACTTAAATGTGAACATTTAATTGGTGATAGAGCGATTGAGAAACATATAGAATCCTACAGGCCCAGTTTTCTTTTTTAATCGAAATCATCTACCGTCCTGTTGCTGACTTATAGATTAGCATTGTCCAATCAATTAAATTTATCAGGAATGCACATCTGAGAGAAGTCCTAGGCAATACAATGACTGTGGTTCTGACAGTTTACGGGCTTAGGGACTCCCGCTAGAAGGTCGAACGTTTCAATGAAATAGTGACAATAAAATCTATGTACAGCATGCTCGCAACCAGATCTGATCTACAGTGGGAAGTATGGCCCCATAGGAGAGAAAGGTGATGTGGCTAAGTGCATGCATTGCATGAGGAAAGTTGTATCAGGGAACGCACGATCTTCCGGTTTCACATTGAAGTTTGAAAATCTGCCAAGTAGACAGTACCTATCTTTGACTCAATGTTTCTCCGTGATAAATTCATCAAATGGAAATATTATCCACATCGTTCGACTCCTCGCGATCTAAATTTACTGACTGTGAATGTATAATGGGGTGCCAATGATTCAGTTCGTCAGAATTCAGGCTTGAATTTGCATTACGTTAAATGGAAAATGGATCTTTCTGCCCCTCGGGACTAGTTCTAGGCGTGACCATCAGTATTAAAAAATGTCATCTGTAGACCAAAAAACGCAGACAAACCAATTTATCTCTGTGGAACCACAGAATTAAATTCTTTGAGCGGACGATCTGATAGTCTAATTCTGTAGCAGCGAAAACCCACCGTCATCTTTCGGATGAAGTATGGGCCACGTATATTCTAAGTGGTAGGAGAGGTTGCCATTTCGTTGATTGCATATTGATCATACAGATAATTATTTTAGCAGAGGGGGCACAAAAATTAACAGGGTGGGCCTTATTAACTGATATACTTTAATCTAGTTGATAAGCATTTCTAGAAGATCCTACAGAAAATTCTTCAGTACGATGGAAATTGAAAACGAAAGAGAGAAACCATCCTAAGTGGTTGAGTTCCTTCTATTTAATAATTTGCTTTTCTCATGCAGTCGACGAAACTCGTCACTTGTGGGAGCGCACGAACTAATCTTGAAGGTCGTATGTGGTCGGTGACATCTAGCTGAGCCGCGTTTAAAGCCGCGTCTAACTGAGCCGCGTGATGAATTCAGTGTATCACAGAGCCACGGAATTCCTTATATATAGGGTGTTTCATATGTCTCTGTTTCTGCATCTGTTTCTTGTTGCTTCTACCTTGTCTCCGTTTGCAGAAAGTTGCAACTATTCATGTGAAAGGAAAAATATTTTTAAATGGTGATTTTTTCTGAAGTCTCTCCTTTTTTCAAATGATCGAAGAATTATTACAAGTATTACACCAAATACTTTGCCTATTTTTAACACTGTAAAAGATTTTAATGAATGAAAATTCTATTTATTTGGACAAGCATTGAAAAAATAAATGAATACACGTATTACACTTTGTGTTCAATATGACGTCCTTCTTCTTGGATGCACACCTCACAGCGCCGCACGAATTCAGGATAACACTTTTTGATATGTCATTTGGAAAGTTTGTCAGTGTGTCCTCAATTGAAAATCTCATTTCCTGTAATGACGTTGGCCTGTTTCAGTAAACATTTTCTTTGACGTAAGACCACAGCCAAAAGTCGCAAATAGTCAGGTCCGGAGATCTGGGCGGCCATTATTATTCGTCCGATAATGAAAACACATGAAAATGAAAAGTTTCGAAGATGAAATGTGGGTTTGCGCTATTCACCGCAATCGTGCAATCAATCACAATTGAACGTCGCTTTCGTCGTCACGAATACCGATTTCTTGACCTGGCCTGACTTAGATTTCTTTCTCTGGTTTGTTGAAGCAGGCCTGCATAATTGCAGCAAATGAGGTGCGCCGTCCGCACGAGTGCGAATGAGTGCTTCATGCGCTATTATGATACATGCATTTCATTTTGAAAAAGGAATCGAAGGTAATAAACAGCGCAATATTGTTTTCTTAATCATTTAAAAAGAAAAATCTTCTTAAAAATCATATTTGAAAGTTTTTTTACCTTTCATATAAATAGGTGTAACATTCTACAAACGGAGACTAGACAAGAGATGACAGAGACATATGAAACACCCTGTACACGCATCAATGGCATCTCCCACTGTTTCTTGCTGACAGGTGCCGCTGGTTAACGCCTATGAACAATCGGTATTGAGTTTCATATAGAACATTGACATCAAAACAATTACCCCAATTCCCAAAACTATGAAAGAAGTTTTTGGGAAATGGGTGCTACACTGCAGCTACCAGAGTAGTCCCACGCTTCTGTGTCACCATCTTCCAGCCTTTTTTTAAGTCGGTGTAGACGCGATGCCGCCCTGGCATACTTGCGCCACTGTTTTTCTTTATTTAAAACCAACTGATGAAATGATTTCTGTTAAATAATTTCAGATCTAGAATTACTGTCAAGCAATTGACAAATAATAGTCATTTTGCATTATCAGCTTTCAACATTTCAAATTAGAAAATACTCATTTGACAGTTATCTTGACAGGTGAGGAGACCAATTTCCCACTGTTTTTGACGGACGCAGTTTCGTGAGAAAGCGGATCTTTTGTTTCGAGGCATTTTGCCTATATAATCAAAACAAAGACGCGCCTCAGTTAGACGCGGCTCACCTAGATTTAGCCATGTCGTCAGTGGGCAGCGATTCGCACACCCCTGTTGTAATCAGTTATTCAGCATTCTAGCTATAACAGCATGTTTAACTGATTTCATTGTATAGTTAATCATATTGTTGCAGGTTTGTCTATTATATTATTGTAGGGTTTTTTAGTAAGTGACTTTTTTACATCGACCGGTCTACAATCCAGGATCTCGGAACCCTACCAGGATTCAGGGAGATCGAGAGTGCGTTTGAGGATATAGGCACTGCCCAATAGAGCAGCCTCCTGTAATCGAGGTACATGATGAAGTCCGGGTACTTCTCTCAAGTATTTTGCGAGATTTTGTGTGTGGGCACCCACTGCCCCAATGACTACAGGGATGACGTTCACCTTGATCTTCCGCAATTTTTGCACTTCCATCTGCAAGTCTTGGTACTTCGCGATCTTCTCTCTGTCTTTGTTAGCTATATTCCCGTCTTCTGGTTCCGAGATGTCAATTATGTATCCGCTCTTTTTCTCCTTATCCACTATCACGATGTCAGGTCTTCTTGATGTGATTTTCCTGTCCGTTCGGATTTCAAAGTCCCACAAGATCTTCACCCGATTATTTCTACCCACTGGTAAGGGTATGTCCTGCCATGGTTCTTGTGGTACGATGAGGTCATAGCACATGCTGATCTCTGTGTTATATAATTCTTGCCACTTCATTGTGCTGCTTCAAGTATTCATTCCCTGCTGATTTTGAACATCCCGTGAGGATGTGAGAGACTGTTTCATATGCGAACTTGCATGTTCTGCACTTTGCATCTACGCTTGTTTTCAGGATATATGCTGCGTGGGCTTTGGTGTTCAGTGCTTGATCATCAGCAGCAGTGCGTAACGCTTCTGTTTCAATCTTGAGATTGACCTTCTTAGCCAGCTGTAGCATGCATTCTTTTATGTAATTTCTTCCATCTGTCTCGCATATTGCCCATTGAGGGTTATTATTACTAAAAGCAAATTACAAGATTCACAGCAAAGATGCGCCTGGTGCCCCACCCACGCCAATATGGACAGGCATGGAATGCCTGATGCATATGTCATAAATGCAATTTTTGTGTATTCTATTTACTTTTGTGAGTTTTATTCATTCTTACATGGATACTGCCTGCATTTTAGATAAATATTTTAGACCTTTTATCATAATGAATTGATTCAAGAGTTAATAATAGACATTCATCAGACTATGATATTCAATCAAACTACAACTTATCATAAATTGAATATACTTTACTCGTCAATTGATCTATGGAGCCACTACGAGTGCATGTTATTTTTGACATTGACATTTGAATAGTTCAGCTAACAGAATCCTTCGGCTCAGCCCTAGGGGCCACTATGCTCAAATTCTAGTGAAATTTCATGACTCTTTTTGTACAAATGGGAAGATTCCCAGGTAAGACACTTGTTAAATAAACTATTAATCAATATGTTTGAAGCCATACCCGTATATAGTATTCAAGAAAATTTCCAATAGAGAGAAAGCGCTGCATGAGATAATTTGCCATCAGAGAAAGACATGGTTGTCCTTTCATATGTTTGTGGTCCCTGAGCCCGATCCATTTATAGATCGAAAAATGTGATTCGTACGAAGCTTCACTTATTGATCCGGACAAGAATTTATCTGTGGACGAGAGCACGCCCGCAGATGAATTTCTTGATTCAATCAATAGAGGAGGCTTATATTTTCCGCTAAGCCATGTACTGCAGATCAGCGTGTGTCGCTGGAAATTTTTTAAAGAGGTCGACGCATCGCAAGCATTATCCAGAAAGCTGTTTTCCACTCAAAATAGCCGTCGCATATTTTGCAACGTGGTTGAAATCTCTTTTTAGACAACAACATTTAGGCATTCGGTCGAAACATGTGTACAAATGGGCACGATCTTATTTTTGAAATGTCCAATTGTTTGTATAATTGTTTTTTTGAAAAACTATACAAATCAAAACTCAGAAAGAGATTTGAAGGCCAAATCAAACGCAAAATGTTACAAGTTTTCGGGTCACTAAAAGTATTATTTTGAAAGGCATTTTCTTTTAGTTCTTCGTGATTGTGTTAAAGCTGTAAGAGCCTATGTCAAACAAATAAATACAATGTGCCAATGTTCCTATCAACAATAAGATATACACGTAGCAATAGTTTTATGCATAAGATAGGATAAGGCACTGGACGATTAACTAATCAGACAGAAACAATTATTTCACGCGCGTTCCCCTAATGGCCTCTCATCGTAACGCGTCAAAATGAATGATCATTCCAGGTGCAATTATCTAGAATTCCATGGGACAGGATAATATTCAGTCACGTGGGCGCAATATTTTGATTGAAGTGTTTACGATCTATTAATTTAAACGGAACAGTAAGAAACGTCGATATCAAATCACGCAAACTGATAGCGAAAGCCGCTAGTAAACAAATCATTCCTTTTCTAAACACGATCAAATAAATATTAAAGTACCAACTGCATGAAAGGCGGATTCACAAAACAGCATGGATTCGTCTGAAGTCTAATTAAAAACAGCAAAAATGTTGAGACATTTCTGATGTGAAAATCAAAAATTTGAACGAACGTGACGACTTCAAGTAAACAAAGTGTCGACAGATTTGATTGTTCTTAACTAACAAATATGTTTCCACATATTTGTAAAATTGAATGAGTGATATTCGGAAATAACGTGACAATTTCTCGGAAGTTCATTGTGATAAAATTGATTTACATTGAACTTCTTTCTCGTCCGCATATTTATCATAGTAAATCCGACACTGTAATAGTGAAAGACTATAGACTAGAATCGACGTGGACATTGAAAGAATACAATGGTACCTAATCCATGGCTGCTTCCAGTGCTTGACATTGGGAATGCACCAGCACCTTATCAGTGTAATTTTTGTAGATTCACGTTCATTATCATTATTCTTTATGTATAAAAGCATCTTGATAAAATAGCTTAGATCGCCCAACGGCAAGAATCGGCAAGTGTTGCATGTTTTAGTAATTTTATTCTTGCAAGACCTTCTTAAGATTAAGATCTAGCAACATTGACCTAGATCGGTGCAAAAATGAGCGGCTGAAAAGATCATCAACAAGCCGTTCTTATCCATTTTACCATTTAATTTTATCCATTTAAGTTTCAACAACTTAGAATTTCAAAACGTAGGATTTCTACGATTTTAACCATAGAAATCTAACTTTTCGCTGTAATTTGAGGAAGTGAATAATAGCAGATTGGTGACGGTAATTTCAGCTGCTCAATTAGGTACCGGTCTAGGTCAATGCTGCTGGATCTTGTGAGTAATAGAGTAATTATTATTGCTCGCTTAATTGACTGAGATGTAGCCATAGAAATCCCAGTTTTTGCTTTGTCTGTTTTAGTGAGACTAGAATGGATAATAACGGCTTGGTGATTCAGTCGTTCAGTTGATTTCAGTCGCACACGCAGACAGGTCGTCCCTTCTTCTGTTTGACTAGAAAGGAAGCATTGGAACATGTGATGCCTATGAAGTGGCACAATCCGCTGACATAATACCATAGCAATCGAACAATGAGCAACCAGTTCAACATTAAACACGTCAAATTGTGCGAGGTTTCAGTGACTATTATCTACCGGATCAGGCCTGCCAACTTTTTTAATAATGATCGGAGGACCCAACATTATCGAGAAAACTTTTGCGCAATGATCTGAATTCTTCGAATCTGAAGGAATCGTAGCGATCGGATAATCTTGAAGCAATTCACAACACTCCACAAGCGGCGCATGACTATTTTTCCTATCTCTGCGAGGTATTAAAAATTTCTTTTTGCCCACTTAGTAAATTCCTACATGTGCCAGTGTGAACTTCTTCATCAGTGTGAACTTCTAGCAAAGTGACACGTTTATGCAATCTAATTCTGTGGTCGCACATTTCGGCACCGATGTAGGTCAGTGTTACTAGATCAATGTTTGAATTAAGATCAAAAATTTAAATTGGAAGAATCAAATTTGTGAAACATGCAACAGTTGCAGGCTTCTGTCAAGAAGCGATTTACTGTAAGTAATTTTATAAAAATGCTTTTCTGTATTAAGAGAAATAATGATCCTTAATTTCTTGGGTGTTGATAAGATTGCAAGAAAATGTCAATATTTGTTGTGTGAACTGCCCCATGGTGGTATTCATTTGTTCAAAATCGCCCACACTTCCATTTCTAGATAGCAAATTTTATGAAAATCTTGAAATTTTGTAAAATGACGCTATCTTATGATTAAAATCATCGAGGGCGCTCAACATAGCAACTGTTGTGAGTTTTCTGTCATTTTCTTTACTTAAATTCAGTGAAAAAACGCTGTTCTAAGTTCTTAGCGCACAAAAAGTTATAAATTTGCTGAAAAATGGATTTTTTGTAAATGGGAAAAGTGGAAATGGAATAGAAATTTGCGAAAAATGGATTTTTCAATCTGCAGTTCACAAAGTAGGGGCCTACAATGAATTAAACTATAGGGGGAAAGTTCTTCACTAGCTCAATTTCTATTTAGTTCTCATGAGATTTCATTCTGTAATTATCTCTGTATACCCATTATTTGCCATGGTGCGCTCGATTTAGATTATTTATGAATATCTAAAGTCAAATGCTTTACTTTTGCAAGTCCTCTCGCAATATTGGCAGATGTGAATGTTCAGTGCAGCAAATGAAGCAACCTCTCTGATTTAGTTGACATACGAAAGAGATAGTCGCTAATTTACCCTTGGGTAAACTTAATGAAGAACTTGGTTTTATAAACTAACAATATTTTCTCTTCCTGTGATAATAAGGCTGCCATAATCCATCATCTCAATAAGAGGGCATAAATCATAAATTTACAACGATATTATCAGTATCATGGATCTGACAGAGTTTCGGTTCAGTGTCATGTGCTAGATGGTAAATTATACCATTAACCATTGCATCCCGGTAATCATTCAAAATTCAACTGATTTATTTCCTGCTGGAGACAGTTTTATTGAAAATATCAAACTCATTTATTGATAAGGAAGTGAAAATTCAAGATCACGCAAGTGAACAGGAAAGACACGTCGCTTCGAATACAAATTGCGGATCAACAGATGCAGATTGTCTGAAGACCAAAATTATGACGGCAAGTATATAGAAATACAATAAGCAGGAAAACTATGGCAGCCGTGCTGTTTTTCTGCCGTTACTGCAACATGATTCATCAGTTGCTGGAAGTAGTTCCATTCCTTGTTGATGCTGCTTGGCCACTGCTCATTACAATTTGCTGTATGCTGTCATACCTATTCATAAAGAGGCTTTCTTATTATGTTGTCATTCCAAGCGAAAGCGGATCCTTTAAGTTTTTTGTTTGGGTCAACCCACCATAAACGAAGCTCAGTTCCTTTCTCCAGCGCCTTTGTTCTACCAAACAATATGAATCAAAATTTCAAAATTAACATTTTCAGCTGAATTAAATAATTAGACGCATGCTATCTATATCATTAGTATAAGGCTTTAAGATATTAAGATTAGTTTGAGGTTTAAGATATTAGTCAAGTGACATCGAAACATGAAAAGTTTACTCAGATGCGCACTATTACCAGACATCTTCATACTCAGATACAGAAGAGATTTTCAACCTAAGCTACATGTATTTGCGAAAGACATATGATCTGATCTGTCATATGTGGACTATTTCAAATTCAAGAAGTTTGCAGGCACGACATCTCTCCCTGCAATACCTCGTGCTTCCTCCCGGACTAATTAGGCATATTGTCTCCACCCTACTCTACGTATATAGCAGTCAATCACTGCTAAATAGCAACATTATCAATAATGTGCATGTAAGGCGGATGGCACCCAGGTTTTGTGCCATGATGAGAACGCTGAATCGATTATTGCACTGATAAATTAGATTGGAATGTGGCCTCAAAGCAAAATGAAGCTAAATTCCAACCAAGGGGTTATCATTTTCTTTTCCTTTATTTTTCCATCAGTTCCCTTTGTGTCCCAATTTTTGAGAAGAACGTCCCATTGTCGAAGGTTAGCAAATTGCTGTGACGTTGAATCGGGCGACTTAAACTCACTAGGGAGATTATTAATGCATCTCGAAACAGTTTTTCAGCTACACAAAAAAAGATTTTTCAGGTGTGCCGAGAGCCAAAGAAAACTCGAGTATTTTACTATATTGTGGAGTGAGGAATTAAACAGATGGAGAAATCTGAAATAATGATCTCTCAATAAGATTTTTCACCTACACAAAAAGTTTGATTTCATAGATATTGATACCATGTCGTATTTCTTCAAGTAAGACGTAGATCTTTTATCTATTATGCATTGAGTTTTATGTAGCACTTATGTCAGTGGAGAATGGATGGTCTATAAATCGATGCTGGGCACTTCGAAATGGATACTTGGATAAAAATGGATACGAAATTGGAAATGGGCACTTCGAAATAATACGAATCCCCAAACTGCAAACACGCAGCACGCCTCCGGTGGGTGGTAGGACTCGAACTTACGATCCAGATTACCTAGACCTGTCGCGCTACCAGCTGTTCTACAACTGCTTGTATGCGTCCAATGTCAATTGGCAGAATCAATCCCTCACCATCACACCTCAGTTGTCACAGTAATTGCAACCAGTAAATAAATATCTCTAAACAACCCCCTCCAAGCAAAACCCCATCCCTAAGGTCTACAGCATGAAACCTTGTCATTGGACAGTTTTTAACTGCCAGAAATTAATTTACTTTAAGTTCCAATTTCTTTAATGGTTTTCTACATCAAACTTCTTTGTTTGTCTTTTGATCAATTAACGCTTTTGACTGTTGCAGACTGTTACATTCACACAACAGTATCAATTGCACATTAATCAGACGAAAGAAAGCTTCCTTTCTGCAAAGTGCGCAGTTTTCAGCGAGGCGTCAATATTTATCATCCCAGTTTATTCTCTCTAACAGAGACACGGTGACTTTTATCTTATCATTATTTTACGCCTGTTCCACGCATTGAATTGACGGTGGAAAGCAGATACTGGGTGACAACTCAGGTGAAGAACGTTTGATATTTTCATTTGATTAATCGGCCTATCGTCACCTAAAAGATTATTTTTATGACTTTGATGATAGTGACAGGTGGTTGATATTTTATGGTGATACGCAATATCACAGTCAAACGAAATCGCTCGATTAAACTGCCATTAAACCAAGTGCATCGATTGTGAATCTCCAAATATAACTGTTCCAATCAAATAAATGGCATTATGTGATGGAATTCGAATTATAATTTCATACTGCTGACAAAATACATTTTAACTTTATCAATATTTTGCAGAAAAATCTCTGATTAACATGTCAAAAATCTAAAACAAAATGGAAAGTGAGCTTTCCAGTTGAATTCACGTGGCCTTTCTAGGAAAGTTTGTGAGAAATAATCTAGACAGAAATGCGAAAACGAAATCAAGCCAAAACTTATTTAGTATCGCTCAAACTCCACAGGCACTCAAATGGAACTTTACTTCACCTCAGTTGATATCACATTTCCCAAAATTCTCAATAATATCGAAAGTACAATTAAAATAATACCCAAAACCGAAAAAAGGAGGTCACAATCAAGCCAAAACTTTTTCTGTAGGTATCTGTAGGTAAATGGAACTTTACGTCACCTCAGTTGATATCACATTTCCCAAAATTCTCAATAATATCGAAAGTACAATTAAAATAATACCCAAAACCGAAAAAAGGAGGTCACAATCAAGCCAGAACTTTTTCTGTAGGTATCCCATCAGCCGGTGCTAGTCATAGAACATCAAGATATATCTCCTCTATCCACATGAGAACGGGGCTATGACTCGTTTGGTCCAATAAGTTTCAGATGAGCCTCTTGACAGCGAATCAAATAGAACGTGTTGAATACGCTGCAACTTTCTGGGTGTGCATCATTCTGTGAAAGTCTCATATTCGGCCTCGTTATCAGCTGAAGCTCGCCCTGGCTGCCGGACTATTTGAATGCATGTATTCGGAGGGTTACAGTTCCTCGACGACTCCACCGGAATACACACTTATAAATGCAGTTTTCTTTTCATGAAATCTGATTTCCTTAAGACCCTAATTCAGTGAACATGCAACAAAGTCCGATGTAAATTGTTCACAAAAGGCCTACTAAGTTGTACAGGTTTCAAGTTTATCCACATTGATTATTATTAAACTCTCCTCATATTGATTGTAATTAAACTTTTCTTCATCGTAGAAATCTACAAGGCCAAACACGTAAGGTCAAAACAGTTTGAGCCATAGATATCTGACTTTTTGCTTTTGCTCAAGTCATCAGTAATTGCATGGAAACCTGTTGCTCCGCTAGGCATCGACCTATCTATAGAAGAATACAATAGTTAGATTCTTACTTATGATGGTATATTGCTAGTCACTCTATCAAAATATTTTCATATTCAAAGACAAATGATAAAAATCATGAATCTTGCAATGTAGATTCACAGACAATGTTCCGGAACCTAACCACTGATTTGTCATACGAAATCGCCATTCTTTAGGTGTTGTTGTCATAGAAACGTGTTTTCACGTTTTCTTTTTGGTTTCACTGTTTGTGTCCGTTATACTTTGGGCGATAAACATACAATGTTCAGGTACAAGTTATGAGCGATCGAAGGCGCTGAGATGTACACGTACCGATGTTATACCTGTAGCCGACTTGTTTCTCCACATTCTAAATGCCTTTTTGACATCTGCTTCAAATTTGTTTAGTTGTGCAGTGTACAGGTTATTAGGAGTATTTATTTCTTGGACATGTGTTTCTGATTAATACATTTCATGTTGGAGACTTATGCTATCTGAGCGTCATTATCGTGAACACTCCTACGTACCCTGACAACTGAATTTCACAGGCGATAGAAAGACAAACAAAACTTCAGCACTTTTACGCACAAATTACGATAACCACTGACAATCTGATAATGCGTCTAGGCAGTGGCGTCGTGCCATTGAGGCCAGAGCAGGCTCTGGCCTGCTCAAGATTTTGAACACAAGAAATTGCCGTCCTATTTTTTCTGTCTACACTTTTCCCAAAGTTGGCCTACCAGCTAACCCAACTGACGACGGCAGAAGCGGTAGGACTAACTCTCTGCTCAGTACATTTCTATCCGCACACCGTCGTCGGATGAAGTGTCATACAATAAACTGCTGCTCTCATTGATGACTGCGCCTAGCCACGGTGCTTTGCCTAGCCGAGTCACAGCGACTGCTCTGAATGAAATCACGTAATTTCTGCACCATGAAAACTCGCTTCGGGCTTGAAGCTATTACAATGTGAGGCGGTTAGACGGACAAGGTCATCTGACTGCACGCAGCCGCATGAAGTCACAAAAGTTGATCTGCTCTTCAAGGTCTCTGAGTGAGAGGACTGTACGGCGTCCTTGTTTGTCACATCATTGCTGAAGACTTAAGAAGCTGTCTACGTCGGTCGTCCATGTGCAAGTTACATGTATATCCTCCTCCTCCTAGCAACTTGAACGAAACATATCAATGTACATTTTAACCGAGCTCATTCCACAAAATTTAAGACCGACTTTTGTTTATACACTTTATTTGATCTCAGAACCGTGAGCAAGCTTATAAAGTTGAGAGCTTTCTTCCATCTATCTCCACCGTCCTTTTTCATCGAAACACCAAAATTCATTCTCCGAGTTCGAGCATATATGTCGGGCATAGAGGAACATGCAACTACAAGAACGTTACAATGAAAATCATCATCCAAGATATCTAAAACAGTTCTGCACGACAATAACATCGCTTCTATGAAATGTGCTGACAAGTGTAAAACGCATCCTGTGAATTTGTGACCTTGACTCTAATTTTTCTCGACATTATGCAACTGCAATTTGAATGCACAGCTAAGGTATGTCACGAAATTTAGACACTTCATCGTTTCTACACTTCTATGCAGGCCTATATGTTTGGATACAAGCCGATCATGAAAACATCTAATTCATAATTTCAACAATGTTCTTTCATGAAGTAAATGCAGAGCAAAGTCCTTGTCTCTTTTGTATTTCTACACATGTACATACGTGCGCTGTACATTGCACATGCAAGGGAATGGAAGGGATTACTTAACATATTGAAGAGGAATGTAGCTGAAGCATCGAAAAGTGATTTTCTAGAAATTATTTTCGTAAATGCTAACACCTGTCCTCGCAAAATTTTTCTTGAATCTACATGTACACTTATGATTTTTTGCATATTGTAGCTGTATAATGCGCAATGTCTTTCTTTGATAGCTCTTTCTTGGATGGTTGATTGATGGTTTTGTGCTAGTGCAAATCGGCTAAGTGCAAATCCACCGCCGTTGGCGAGGATGGAGATGTTGCGACTTCATCGAAACGGTATAGAAACGGATAATACCTCTGCCATTGAAGAAACGAATCATTTTATGATACCCAGTCATCGTTTGGAGCGGGATGAATATATCAGGTAGGCTACATTTATTTATGAATAAAATCCTAATTTTGACACTAAGGTTTATTCTTTACATATTGCAGACGTGGTCCTATCCGTCCAGAACTGCAGCATTATCCCAAAACGAATATTAACAATTGGCAGAGATCTTTCCAACAAAAATTGGTTCGAGTATAACTGTCAGAAGGATGCGCATTTTGCTTCCTTGTCGAGTATTTGGACAGCCAAATTCTGAGCTATCATTTTCGTTGATGGCTACCGTGGAAAATGGCTCTTTCAAGGAACAGAAGATTTGACCAGACCAGTAGTAGCCAACACTGTTTCAGCAAATGAGCAAGCAAAGAAGGACAGAGAGAGTCGAAAGAACATTCTCCCCATCTTCGATGTGACAAATACAATTTCTCGACTAAGATTGCCTTTCAGAGGTCACGACGAAAGTCCAACCTCATCAAACCGGGGGATTTTTGGAAATTGTAAACTTGATTGGGAGGTAGAATAAACAACTGAAAGCACATCTGGAAAAATCAGAGCGAAATCCCAAAGCATGGCCTAGTTATACATCACCAACCTCTCAGAATGAGATGATCCATAGTAGTGCTCAACTTCTTCGCGAAGATATAGTCAAGGAAATAAAGGATGCTGTGTACTTCGCCATATGCCTTGACACTACTCCTGATGCAAGCAAGAAGACCAGCTCTCAATGATTATTCGAAAGAAGAAGAGGGTGACGTGATTGAAGCCCTGCTAGATACTTCACATGCAGAACACGCTGACGGTGAAAGCCTGTATAACCAATTGTGCTCATTATTGAATAAATATGACCTAAGCATGAGCAAATTGCGTGGTCAGGGATACGATGGGTGTGCGACAATGGCGGGGCAATATCGTGGATTACAGGCTCGTGTGAAGGAACATTGTTCAGAGGCACACTTTGTACATTGTTATGCCCATCGCTGGAATTTAAGTAGTTGTTGATACCTGTTCGCACAACGTTACTGCACGTAACTTTTTCGGTGTTGCGCAGAAATTGTACGATTTTATTGAACACTCGACCAAACGACACGGTCTCTTTAAAGAGATTCAAAAAGATGAGCAGTCTAAGGATGACAATGATGAGACGGCGCATCATACAGGTACATTGACGTCACTGAGTACTACTCGTTGGTGTTCACGTTCCCAAAAATTGCACTGTGTTGGCGAACAATATCACCGCAGTTGCACGGACGCTAAATGACATTTCGACAGATGCAAAGTACGACTCAGATACTGCTGGAAATGCAATTTCTCTTCACAATAGCATGAATTTCAAATTTTGTCTCTGTCTAACAGTGTTCGTTGAAATTTTGAAGCTTCTTTGCAATCATCCAAGATAGACATTTCTTCTGCTGTATCCCTTGTTGAAGCATTGATCGTTGCAATTCAATCTCAGAGAAATCAAGAGAAATATGATGAATATTGGGATCGAGCCCAATCAATGGCAGCAAACATTGGCGTTGAAGTTATTGCTCCCCGTCGCAGAAAGGTGTCCTCGAGAATCGATGCAAATTCTGCAAATCAGACCTGCTTTGATTTTAAACAGGAATGTCGCATTGAATTCTACTATGAGGTCATAGATCTCATGCTCAATGCTTTGCAATCACGATTTAGTATTGAACTAAATCCACTATTGAAATCAATACAAGCTCTTGAGTCGCCGTCACTTCAGAATTTGAATTCTTTGTTGACACTGGCAACATTTTATCCCCGTGATATTCCATGTTCAGATACGCTTAAAGCGGAATACCAACTTTTTGTGCACCATTTATCTTCAACGCAAACCGCACCAAATGGCGTGCACAACTTATATTTGTACATGGTAAATAACAATCAGCACAAAATGCTAAAGTTGTACCGCCTTGTACTGACTTTGCCCGTAACATCATCATCTTGTGAGCGTTCTTTTTCCGCGTTGAAGATTTTTAAAAACAAATAAAGAACCACAATGAACCAGGACCGTCTAAATGACTTGATGGTCATTGCAGTTGAAGCAGCTCGATCCCAGAAGCTATCACTGGCCGCTTGCCGGGACTACTTCTGGGAATCATTTGCTGAGCGTCGCAAATAGCTTTTCCACTGTGCGAAATCTATCATAAAAGCAGCTCTTTACTTGTGGTCTCTATATGCCTATCTACATGTACCCGTAGATTTAAGATTTAGGACATAAAATTAACTAGGCCTATACAAGAAGAAATCAATTGTATGTACGTGCAAACAGTGTATTTCAAGACCAGTCTATACTTCAAGTTGTAAATCGGTTTTTCTACATTGTAGGTATGAAAGCATTCTGATTACACTTAGTGTTAGTAGCCTAGCATATCAGCAACACTAGGCCTATACAATTACAAGTGTGCAAGCTGCCTTTATGAAACATTTCAAATGTAATGCATGCAGTTTGCATGTAGAGGCCTATACCGGTAGGCCTACATGTGTATTGCCGGTGTATACATACACATAATTGTGTGACGTTTGCTTGTACATGTACGTGTATAACACAGAAATTTCCTATTCTCGTTTTTATTGCTAGATCTAACAATGTAAGTTCATAGCTTATCCCAAGTTTGTGCTTGTGCCATGAAATCCAAAGACGATTGATGAAATCCATGATAACATGCCGATAGATTTTCTTAGAATCATTTTTTGTTGACGTGCAGTTTACCCTCAACCAATTTAATTTTTTGTGCATGAACTGCCTTCATAGCACCGAAATTTGTTTTACCGATTTTTGTGTGACTGAATCCAAAGACGACTGATGAATCCATGCCATGCCAACAGATTTTCTTAGAATCATTTTTTGTAAACGTGTAATTTTCCTCATAGCCAGTTGTACTTTTTATGCTCAATTGTTAGACTTCACAGCACCATTTTTACAAGCTTTTTCATCCTCGTTATTGTTTTCTTGATCATATGAAACACATGCACTACACCACTTCCTTGTTTAGGCATACACAGTGATATTTTGTCTGCATGTAGACCTATGTCTTTTAACAGCATCTGCTTTTTTGAATTGTTTTCGATCCACACCACTAGATTTTGTGAGAGTACCAGCTTATAATACTCAGTAGGTAGATTGTTTCCCTTGTCAATCGTGTTTTCGAAGATTGAATTGTTAAATAGCTGAGTTTCAGATATCTCCAAAGCGGTGTGTTGTCTACGTTTATCACGTAATTTTTCAGAGATAATGAAATATAAAACTTGTTTATCTTAACTCTGTTGCTATCACTTTAAACAGTGTAAAAGGGCGAATGAATGAATTAGAATTCAACAATCAGAATAGCAAGAAATAGAAAATTCAAAATTTGTACATTTATAGGCCTACAGGCCCATGGGGGTTGACAGCAAGGGTCACGGTCACGGATGAAAGTCAATGGTGTGGCGTGGACCCATAAACTTATGAACAATGATGTCACAAATATGGGCCTGCTCAAGTTTTTGCGGCGCACGACGCCCCTGCGTCTAGGAAGCAAGGACTCAAACTAGTTCCGGTTAAAAACAAGATAGGCAAAGTATGGCTTCTCCAGCGTAAAAGAATGATAATAGAAACAAAGCAGACGGCGTTGCCACTGAACTTGCCACCTGCTATTATGTATCTTCGGTGTAGCAGCCGACTGGCTCAATGGGGCAATTCTATTGTAGATTAATCTTCTTTTCCATAAAGGACCATTTTTCATAATCGATTTTGAATAATGCGATTGATCAATTGATCATCGATGAAAATTAGTTTTGAATTGTTCTATTATTGAAGTATCCATTGAAAATAAAAGGAAATTATTAAACTCGTATATATCGCCCCGCAGTTTGAGATGCAACTTTAAAGCAACTATGAAAGAATGTTGGAAGAGACTCCGATCGCGCTATTCGTATTCGAGTGAGAATTGATGTTGCTCGTGAGATTGCATCTATCTTTCCTTGTAGTAACACGAACGTCATTTCAATATCAGATGTAGTATAGCAGTCCGACAACAGACTTGTTGGTGGGAGTGGGACTCCAATGGATAATGGCATGTGAATGTTTGCTCAGACTATCAAACTCGCAATAATTAAGGTTTTCGTCCTTGAAATTCGGTTCCCCGGAATTAGCGATCATTTTCAAGCATCGACTTCTCGGGAATGCATGTCGGAGATCCTGGAAAATTGCTTCATCATACCGTGCTTATTTTAACTAAAGATCTGGACTTTAGGATTTATGCCTTTAACTTAAAGGAATGGACTCTATACAGAGAAATTCATCTGAAAATTCTTGCTACTAATTACTACATCACTTCAATTTAATATGAAGACTTTGTAAGAGACTTTCCTTGCGATGACATCAGCCAACAAATAAAGACAGTATTTACAATATAACATTGTTTTCTTCTCATTTCAGTTTTGTTGAACCATACATCATTGCTAAGTCTCCTCTTGATTATAACGCCTTATAGGCCCATCAATTATTTCATTAACAGATTATGCCATACTTCTATTCTTCCCCACCCCCACCACATTTTTCAAATTTTCCAAAATCATCAAATTTTGCCAAAGTTAGTCATATTGGGTTTAGAGTAGACTTGATCTGTCATTGAGTAACACTACAACACGACTGAGAAGTCTTACTTGAACTCTGGGATTAAGGATTGGTTCCTTGGATACTCAGTTAGAACACGAGGTACAGCTGTGATCATGAACTTCGAGTGATCGTTGTCTACAGACAATGACGAGCAGTTGTCTAATTCTGAGACTGTAAATGCTCTACAAGTCAGATCAGAGGAGTTTTACACACTCAACGCTATGCCACGTTAGTTAGACTGCCCGTAGTAGCAAGAGAGGATCGTTGACGATGCAACACTTCCGGGTGTCAACAACAGAAATGTGGGGGGGAGGAAGAATAGAAGTACCAATTATGCTAAATGAACAAATAACGAAAGAACGTCACCATTTGCTACCTTATAATATTCTGTTCTGCCGCTGCAATGAACTCCGCAAATGAAATTGCCGCTAATAGAATCAGTGTATCATAATATAATGTTATAAACATATTGAATCGTGTATTGTAAATATAGTCAATCGGAAAAGACGGATTTATCTCTGTCTACTTATGTTAAATTCGTTTCGAAGTAATGATTTCACTTTAAACTGAGATCACTTCAATAAGAAGATTTCAATTTACTATATTGACATGCCGGCACAAAATATTATGCTATGTCTAACAAATCTATTATATCTAATATCTTACGTAATATAACGCGAATGTCATTTCAATACCAAACGTAGCATTTATAAGGAAGGGCTAGACAGCAGACTGTGCTTGTTGATGAGAATGGGACAACGTGTTGATAAATTTAAATAAGACTGGGCTCTGACCGGTCCGGGCCTTCAAGCTGAAACAGAACAGAGATTCATTTTAAGGACTATGACAGTCGAGTGACCATTGTTGTTCCAAAATACCATCTCTAAACCACAAACACAGACGTCGTTCATCTATATGAGTTTAGTCACTCCAATTTTAAGTAGCTTCACAGTTTCGTACTTGCTTTGTAATAAGACAGTTTTGAATATCAAACAGAGATGCGATGCCTGTTTAATCATTCTCTGTAATATTGTGGCGCGTTGAACAGCGATTTCACTATCACGATCAGAGGAATCTTGTTCGATGAACGGAACGTTATCCACAAACTCTTACTTATATTACTTATCGCGGTGTGGCTCTGCAATTTTGGAGCTATGGATAGTCCCCTATACAATAGGTGCTCTAATTATGAGAAAAGGCGCATATGATGAAATTATGAAAAAATCACATTTAGATTCACATTCAGAAGAGATTATAACTTGGTAACAGATGAATTACTCATCGAATAACGCTATAATAGCAGCGCAGCTAGAATATGACATTCAATCACGCCAAGAATGCTAGCGAAATAAAAACACGAAGAATGTCATTCCTTGCTCAGTTACAAAGATTAATAACGATCCTCCTCGTCACCTTTGATTATAACAGTCTTCGTCCTTTTAGTATGAAAAAGTTTTCCAGTTTATTAATCGAATTATTCATCGTCTTCCGGACATACAGTTCGCTCCCGTGGTTCAGCTGTTGAGTAAAATGTAAGTCACAGAAAGATGTGCTCGCTATATTGAACAATTTTGGATCCCAAAATAAGTTTAGATTATCTGTGAGTGTTTACTGTGTTTGTTCTATTAATCAGAGTTGTAATTCACTGTATTTCTCATTAGGCACGATAAATAAGGTTTGTTTGTAGTGCTTATTATTCGATCTTCACTATAGAATAATAATCCTGGGAGTCGGCCATGAATTTCTTGCCAGTGTTGGCATTATGTTCCTATGTTGAGCGCATCAATGTGAGCGTGACTTTGACGCAGAGATGGAACCAGTTTACCGGTACCGGTGCAAATTATAAATAGTCATATATATTTTTTTCAAATATATGGCCACATATTCATTACGAAGAAAAAAATCATTCTTTAATCCAAACGCGTTTCAGAGCGTTGCAGTCACTATTCTAAAAATTCTAAATTATTTTTATATGAGATGAAATGAATTGAACACAGCTAAAATGGCGTCAGATGGCAATGTACAGATGAAACAGAAAAAGGACAGACATGAAATTGCGTAGTTTGAATCCAATGACATAGCTATAAATTCAATAGAAATGGAAAGGTGTCTCTATTGTTTAGCAAATTATTATTGCTTTTAATAAGAATCGATTCGAGAATCGTGTAATTGTTGGTGCACGCAATGACTTTAAAATTCTTTCTCTTGAGCGTGTGGGGATGAACCGATATTTCAGTGGGTAAACTGGGTACCCCTTCATGTGCTCCACGATGCGAGTAATGAAATGTCTAGAAGTCTCTCCGATATAGACACATTCACATTGTCCACGTACGAATACATTTTGATTTCAGATCGGAGGGAATAGCATCTTTATTTATAAAGAACATGCTGGTCTTCAGTGTTTGAAAGACCGCTCTGATTTTCACATTGCTGGGCAACACTTTGTTTAATTCGTGTATTCTCTTTTTCAGAACAGGCGCTTTCTCATGGACAAAAGGAAATTGCCAGTTGATGATTTTTAAATTCTCAGGTTTAGCTTCTTTTTCAACTCCAAACTGATTATCGACCTTGGCTTTAACTTTGGCTATGTTCATCATACCCGTTATCAATAAAAAATGATTTGATTTTCAAACAAGAATTTTGATAAATTTTAGAATTCGACGAAATGCGCCTAGCGCGACAAAACAGCGAACTCATGTCATTGGATTCAAACTACGCAATTTCATGTCTGTCCTTTTTCTGTTTCATCTGTACATTGCCCTCTGACGCCATTTTAGCTGTGTTCAATTCATTTCATTTCATATAAAAATGATTTTACCTTGTTTCACATCAATCCATTGAGAAAGGATATATGTATAAATCGTAAACATGAAAATCGGTCATATCGCATCACCTGCGTGTTACGTGCTGCGCTTCGAACGCCGTGTGAAACGCAAACATGTGAATGTCGGCTAACCATGAAAGAAGTTATTGCACTGCAGCGTCATAACAAAGATGTCTATGAAAAGTGTGATTATCATAGTATTCATAGATTTTCCTGGTGATAACTGTCACATCCAATCAAATTTTCTCTAGTTGCACATTTTCAACTTCTGCATTTTTACAGCTACATTAACATTTCATGCCATTTCATCCCTGTTATCGCATTACATGTTCATGTACGTGTGTAACTACTTACTCTTGCGCTCGAAATTTCACCATAGATATAAATAGTTTGTTGACCATTCATCTATGACTTTGAACACGCAACACGTAACATGCAGGTGATGTGACACGACTTTCGATGGGAGGTTATTCATTGTGATTGCATGAACAAGTTATTCACCTGCCCATGATTATGCCTCTGAGACGAAACGTTGGGTCTCACTTTCTTGTTTTTATTTTTATTTTTTCATCCGGCAGTAAAATCTAGGAAGCCGAATAAGCTGTTTTTACAATCAAAACAAATAATACACAGGGTATTCGGTGAATGCGCATCCGATATTTCTTCTAAAACATCGCAATAGGCATCGCTGTCCTCCAAGCACTGGTAACAGTGTTTTCTCAACGTTAAAACGTACGTAAAGAAGTAAAATATAATGGAATGAAGTATGATTTTCGACAGGATTACTTCACAATGAGGTATTTCTGAAAATCTGAATGATATATATGAAGCGAAGCAAGATATTCTCCTCAACTGCAATAAGTGGAGTGGTGCGCTTTTTCAAATCGTTAGCGATGACGGAATATACTCAAATTCATCAAAATTGCCAAAAGTCGTAATGTGCTTCGACGCTTCAAATGCTAATACTGAGCGTGGCTTTAGCGCTCACAATATCATCAAAACCCCAAGTCGTGCACGATTTTCGACGGACCGTTTGGATGAACAGCTCCGTCTTGTTCTTGTCTCAACTCTCATCGAAGAGTTTCCTTATCAGCACGCCTACCTACATTGGTTCAGCTATCGTCCACCAAAGAAGAATGAAGGGATGGACTGGATGCCAGTTACTCGTCGCATCATACCAAGAACCTCGAAACCGGCTATTTCCATCCCGTCTTCTAGTTCATCGAGTTCACAGAAATTGAGAAACTCGATGAAAGTGAAATAGGTGATGCTGAAAGTGATAAACCCACAGAATTAGACCGCTCGTCTCTTCTTCCGCTTGACTAGAAAGGAAACATTGGAACATGTAACGTCAATGAAATGGCACAACCAGCTGACATAATAACATAGCAATCGAACAATGAGCAGCCAGTTTAACATTAAACACGCCAAATTGTGCGAGGTTTCAGTGACTGCTATCAACCGGATCACACAGCAAAGCGACGCAGTCGATGTCAAGTTTTACAGAGAAGTTTCTTTTTCAGAGAAGACACACGACTATTTTTCCTATTTCTGCAAGGCATCAAAAATTTCTTTTTACCTTCTTAGCAAGTTCATGCATGTGCATCGTTTTGAATCAGTTTGCACTTGTAGCAAAGTGATACGCTTGAACAACCTAATTCTGTGGATAAACCACATCGAAGCTTATTTTCGGGGGCGGTTGGTCTAATCTGTGTCTCTCTATCGTCTGTGCTTTCTTAGGCTTATGACACTGTCTATTGGAAAATCTAATATCATTTCGATCGTCGTTGAGTCGTCTGTCCGTTTATGTGCTCTCTGATTCTCGAATCTCCTTGGTTTGTGTGACAGGGCTAATTATTTTGAAATTTACTGGCTTCTCGTCGAGTTGTGATCATTCCGTCGATCTTCAACAATGTACATACTTGGCTTCAGCAGAATTTCTGTTATGCCTCTATCATTTATTGATCTATTATTGCCTATTGGTTTATTGCCTTCACAGCGTGTTGGGCCTTGCGTGACTGTATTTGATCACATGCAAAATTGGTCAACCGAAACAAGCTGAACAAAGACACGATATTCAATCGATGATCGGAGATTCCAATTATCAAGAACTATTGCAGTGCTGGTTTCATCGACTGGCACGGTGTTTTGCTTCGGTGCTGTCCTGGGCGTCCAACGTCGTGTGTTCGAATCTGTCTCTGATTAGATTGCTTACTTATATCATTTTGCGGTAAGTGCTATGGCGACCAAAACTCCAATGAAATTTGAAAATGTCAAGCGTATGTCAAAGGGTCAGATTAGGAAACTTACCAAAGAGCAACTGTCGTCTGCTTTAAAAGATTCATTGGAGAGCCAAAAAGTTGCTTGAAAACAGATGTGAAACATTGCAGAAAGAGAGAATTGGATAATCTAAATAATCTGAACTCTATTACTGACCCAACCCATTTAACGGATAAAGTCGAAGAGAATGTCGTTAGTGAAGTGACGCACCGACATGATAGATGTATGAATTTGATAGTCTCTGGCTTACTAGAGGATGAAAGTGGCTCTCTTGAAACTAAGGCTGCAAGTGAGTATGAGAAGCTGAAAAGAATTTTCTGGGCGTAGGTGTTCAGAATTTTGACGTAACATCGGCCAAACGCATCGGAAAGCTCATTCCCGGTAAATCGAGACTTCTCCGCATTCAGTGCTCAAGCATGCATTTAAAATATGTTGTCTTGCGCCGATCACAATATTTGTGTCACCATCCGCCTTACAATAAGGTGTTCATTAATCCAAATTTGACTGAAATGCAAAGAAAGAGAAACAAAAAGAATTGAGAGATGAGTTACGTCAAAGGAGGAGTAGAAACAAGGATGTCATTATGCAACATGGGAGAGTGGTTCACCGAACCAACGCAAAATTGGATTTTACTGAAGATTTTATCCAAGCCTAAATCCTTGGTGCCTACAAAACGCTATCCCAAAATCCTGTGTTCAAATGCTCGTTCTGTAGCAACAAAGATTGATGAATTGTGTACGACTTTACTAATGAAATGTGTGCATATTTTTGTTTGTACAGAAATATGGCTATCATCCGAAAAGCACAACATTGGCAATGTCTTAATCGACGGATTTGTCTGTATTCGTGATGATCGTCAAAATCAAGTCGGAGGTGGCATAGCAAGTTGGATCAGAAGCTGTATACCGTCAAACGTCGATCTTCTCCCCCTCCATGTGGGATTGAGTTGGTATCTCTCATTTTAACTGCATCAAATATAATTCTTCTCGCCATGTATATTCCTCCTGTATTCACGACTCGTGATGCCAGTGCTATTGCCGACTTCGTGACAGACTGTCTTGATGCTATTTTGAATGATAAATTCGACGTCATCATATGTGGGGCGTCCTCTCCAACAAGGCGTCTCCTGATTTGCCAATATCGCTATGTAAACATGCGGCTTCATTTTAGGCGGAACCTCTTTTCAAGCTGTATTGAGCGTCTCTTGAAAGTAGTGTTGTCCCGCTTATGTGGAAATCAGCATCAATATGTCCTGTTCCAAAATGTTCGTTGCCTTCTCTAAATGATATTCGTCCTATCAGCGTTTTGCGTCTCCCTGCCAAGATCTTGGAGAAAATAGTTGTCAAAAATCTGAAACATTGTTTAATTGATTGCTACGACAAAATTCAATATGGTTTCAGAGCTAAGTCCTCCACCCAGTTTGCTCTTATCAGTCTGAATGACAGCATCACTAAACAACTTGATTGGCCGAGTACACAAGGGGTATTAGTAATTTCTTACGACTGCACTAAGGCTTTTGACAAGTTAAGAACTGATTTGATTATAATGAGACTTATGTCTTGCGACTTTCCCGAAAGCATTGTAAAATGGATTGCAAGTTATCTGGCTGACAGAGCACAGCATATCTCATTTGGTGCAGCTAAGAGTAGTGAAGTAAAGGTGTCCTCTGGAATACCACAGGTTTCCATTCTCGGCCCCTTCTTTTTCGCTGCCACAACCGCAACGAATGTATGCTATTCGTATCCTGAAACCGTGTCTTTCTTTGCTGCCATCACTTATCTTTCTTTCTGTTTGCGACTTACAACAAGTGCATCATGCCTACGCACGTTCGATTTTTGAATATTGATATCCACTATTTGTAGGCTTGTCTAACACGGACTCATTGAGACTGGAGCGTGTACTATATATGATACGCCTACATTTTTGTTTTACATATTATATGATGTATTTATATTTCAAATGAAGTAATTTCCTCTATGGTTATGCTTCACACTGAAGTAATATTTTTACACACAAAAAACACTGACTGGTAATATCACATGAATCACCTGATGTTTAAATATGCCCCGATCGTTTCCTGATAAGAAATTTCACCCATATTGACCGCATTTAGTCAGCTAACGGTAAATGTTTCTGTTTATGATACAGTATCATTCTCACAACCGAGTTACAACCGCCAACCCCCTTATCTATTGTTCGACATCAGTTGACGGGTAATATAGCTTTCTCCAGGGACAGACAGTAAGCAATGATCGAATGCGCGGCGTTGAGGAGATTGTCCCATTGTCAGAGCCGAAGGTCAACAAATTGCAGTGATGACATGACGTCTGCTATGGTGTTTTATTATTCATTTGACTTTGAACTCACCAATTCATCTCAACTTAATGCATCTCAATACAGACAGCAATATACAAAAGCTATACAAAAACTTTAATGTTTGAAACATATGACACTCCTTCAAACAATAAATAAATATCTTATCTCGCATGAATCGATTTTTGTGGAGCCTTTGCGTCATAATTGACAATAGATGGTCTATAAAACGATGTTAGATACTTCTAAAAAGAGTATAAGATAAATAGTGAATATGAAGCCTACAAGCCCACCGCACGTACCTGAACGTTGGAAGAGACATGGTTGGGTTTGACCATTGAAATCCGAGCTCTCGCCTCATCTAAGCCAGCAGCACTAGAACCTTGCCGACCAATAGACGGTGTTGAAGCATGAATTTATTCTTTCTGTGCGACAAGTGATAGCTTCTGCTCGACAGGCCATCATGGCGGCATGTTTTTTAGTATAGGAATATTGTCCTAGTTTAGAGGACAATGATGCAGATTATCCGAGGATGCGTTAGCGTCCGAGCATATCCGCATCATTTGTCCGACAAAGCTACGACAATATTCCTATTATAATTCATCCACGGTAATGGCTCGGACTATGTTAAAAATGACAACATAACGTTGAATATGACATAAAACATTAAAATTAAAATTCCTGGCAGTGGAAGTTTCATGTCACATAAATCAAGCATTTCCTGACTGCAGGTTACATTTAGCAATGGTTAGTCAACAAAAGTAGGGAAAACAGCGCAACTCTACAACGTGAGCAGAATAGTAATTAAAGGTAAATAGGAGTACTTATGCTTTCATTCGGTTTGCATACTTATACTTGCCTATGTTTCATCAACTCTATTTCAAAAAATGGTGGCTGGGTAAGAAGCCAGAATTATTTATAATGTGAATTTCATAGATGGATTACAACTGACGCAATTTCTAGAGAAAATGGCAGGATAAATTATTGAACATTATCATCCGGAATGCTAATCTTCACATTTAACGAGGATTAATGAGGATTATCATCTTCATGGACGGATTTGAGAAAAGTGATTTTTCATCATGCATGGACATTACAGCATGTAGTTCAAGTAATTTTGACAATCATTGATACGATTTCAAAATCCAATCAAAATTTATGTCACGATGATCATCGGATGCTGATATTATCCATGAAATTTGCCAGAGGACGAAATATGTGCATAAAAATGCACCCCATTCTGAAAGTAAATGGAATCGTTTGACTTAGACACGAATCTTTCGACGGATCTATGCCAATGGAATTTTGCAAGTGAAGTCATATCTCAGAGCCCAAATGAATGTTCCTGTGCCTTTCAAGTCATCTACTTGAAAGTATTGACACATTAACATCATGGAATAGTAAAAAACAGAAATGATCCTATTCCTTGATCATCGAGAAATTTGCATTGCGATTCGTTTAAGCATTTGCTCTATAGCATACAACGACAATGTTAATGTTATCAATGAATCGTTGAAACTTCTGTGGTGTAGCAGACATATAATGGGCTTTTTCCTTCCATAGGAATTGTGTAGCATTTCCCGGACAATGTTGCAACTAAGAGCAATATTGTCAAGAAAAATGTAGAAATTTTATGCTAGGATGAATTATAATTTATAATTATTGTTTACTCAGACGCAGAGGTTAATTGAAAAAATACATTGGCATTAAGACGCAAAGTCTTTCTATTCACAATGCCAATATTTTAATGACTTCCTATTGTTCAAAAACAGCATCAATTAACTATAAAAGCATTGATGGACTGAATTTAACCAATTACCCGATTAAATTGATCAAGCAAAATAACATCAAATTGTATCATATACATTCCGAGCCGGACCACCTCGAGATAATTCGTGGAAAGTTGAGTTTAGAAAATCCGCTCCCAGTGTGACAAATAGGGTTGATTATTTTCATTTGTGGTGCCAAAATCCTGTTACTTGAATTTTTATTTGTTGGATTCAATTGCTGAAGACTGTCATTTTGTCAGACTGAATGACATGAAACAATTTTGTCTTGTTAAATTCCACACTGTTGTTCGGCCAGCTGAGATGGCTAAATAATGGTACTGTCATCTTTTAATCAAGTAATTGCTCATCAATCAGAGGAGAAAGCAATGACAGCCACATTGACCGTGTTATTTTAACAAAATGATCCATTTTTGTATGAGCAAAGTGAAATTAAGTTCAATAAAGTCTAATATTCAAATAGATATACATCATTCCATTCAGATTGGCATACATTGCGATCTTTTAGATGAAATTCTATCAGGAAAGACGCATTAATATTGGCAGTCGATAAATAAATAATAACAATAGGGGCTGAAATTCGATAAACTCCTCTTTAAAATTCCTTACAATGGGATGTGTGCTTTCCATCGAAAACTTTAATTCTGATAATAGTAATGATATGAAAATCCTTAAGAATAGATTTAAATTCATAAAAAGCTGCTAATCTGCTTGAATTTTCAAATTTCCTTGAAAGACCTTCTGAGAAGAAGTCGATGACTGTTAGCAGAGTCAGTGAAGATATTAAACAAAAATTAGTATATGCTAGTAATAAGGAAGCTACTTGAGCACAAACTGAATTATTTAAGAAAATTCATCCTTGACTCTGCTTTTTTCAAGAAATTTTAGTAAAATGGGCTATTTGCTTATTACCTGTGTTTTCTAGCAAAGATTTTGTTTGACCAAAGAAAGAGAAGTCTTAGTCCTACTATCAATCGATCAGACTTTAGATCAGTAGTATCATAGAAATTGATGATGCACATACAATGTACTTGTGCAATGCATTGTATAGACAGATCTTTAGGACACATAGCTTATATTACCATTAATTGAATGCGATTTATCAATAATTTTTATTTTTGTATTGAATGCAAATATTCCCAATGATGCACTATACTTTTCGGCAGTGAAAGTAAGGTAGTAGAAGAATGAAGTATTCGTTGATGAATTCGTTGCTCTACACAATAATAAATCGTACCAAATCGTACTAAGACTGAATCCGACTTTCCAAAAAATTGAGTACTCTTGAAATATCCTCATTCGAAATTCTAACCGGCTTTCATCAGCTGAGCTCATAAACGATGCTGCGGAGAAATGCGATCGACGTTCCGGTGTTTTATGCATTGCAAGGCATTTACCTCCAATCGGAAGTTACGACAAATTTACAATGTTGTAAGTTGTAATTCTCTCATTAACCGAATTAGCATGTCCTGAATTCGTGGTATTACATAAATGTCTAATAACAAGTCTGGAGAGAATTTACGGACGAACATGGAAACTGCAAAAAGATGAATCAATGAATTATAAAGCTAATGAGACACAAAAGTAAATCAACTTCTGTCGACGAAAATTGAGCGCAATATCAGGAGCATTTTCTTCAAACACAGAATACGTATTAATTAAGACATTGTCTATCAAGGCACCACATTTACAACGCGGCAGTTATTTCATTAATCATATTTATATGTCCTGTTTGTGCAATATGAATGAATTAGACTGGAGGGGGCTACAAGACGAGCACGGAAGCTAGTTAGAGAAAAGGTAATGACTTATTCCCATTACCAGGCCTGTTTTACACTCTATGAAGAAGGGTCTGGACCCGAAACGTCGAGTAAAAGCTAGTTTTTTCTTTACTATTTTAACTAACGGATTTGCAGAAATTCAAGGGAGTGCGTTTCTCGATTACGAGTACAGCCTATAATCATGATCCTCCCGTTTGCTGCCATCACTTACATGCATTTTCCTTTTGTAGGGTCTCCATCGATATTTTTTTCCAGACTATCCAAACTATTTAGTCCGACAGACAGAACGAGTTTCTGCAGGGAACGAGGCCGAAAATGAGACTTTCACAAAATGATGCACACCTTATGCCTACTACGGATCTGCGCGTCTGCCGACTTCTACACGTAGTTAGTTCCTCTTCATGTCAGACACGATCAAAGCAAAGCACATGTAAATCCAATAGGACGCAGACTGCAGTTTTTGGTGAACATGAAATTTTCTTTGTGTCCTCAATTCTCATATTAACTGAAAAGTACAACGTCTGCAGCAATCACTTATAGCATGGAATGTCTTGATGTCATTTCCTATCATGAGTATGTGATATTATCATGCATCTTATCGGCGATACATACGAGAATGTGATTAAATACGGATCACATTGGCAAAAATGCTGTGCTTATATAGATAGGGAGGCTTGCCAAATCTAAATGAGTCTAGCTTTATAGTCACGGGTGCATGAACATGATGGGAAATGACCTGAAGACATTCCATGTAAAAAAAAATATGCCTCTAGACTTAGTGCTTTTCGCTAAATCAGAGATAACAAAGAAATTTTCACTTTCACTAAAAACTGCAATCTGCGTCCCATTGGATTAACATGTGTTTTTCTTTGATCGTGTCTGACAAAAAGAGAAACTCACTAGAACTCAGCAGACGTGGCGATTCGAAGTAGGTAGGCATAGGGTGTATATCATTCTGTGAAAGCCTCATTTTCAGCCACGTTCCCTGCAGAAACTCGTTCTTGCTGCCGGACTAATTGGTACAAATATAAGTTCAGGGATTTTATTCCTTTTTTCAACTTCATCTATGTCAATTTTTAGTCAAATAGGTAGCTCAAATAGGCGAATGCCGAAATCTGAAAATGAATCGAAGTATCCAAATTTTTCTCAAAAGGTATTGTATACTTTGCATTGACCGATATTTTGAAAGAAGCAATGTCAAATTGATATGGATATAGTGCGACATTGTGTGACAGAAAAGCATTCCCCAACTTCACGAGTGTCCACTTCATCAGTGTTTGTCTGACTTGAAAAACTGGCATAATAGTGATCGAAGAACAATTCATATCAACTCATGAATGAGACATCCGATCGACTTCTTTTCAGGGATACTTGCGGCTCATGGCATCACGATTCCAAAAATATAGAGAATCAAGAATTACAGCCAGCAGAGCCTGAAGAACTGTCCCCATCAACCGAAGTGACCATTCTGCGCAGATCCGCGTGGAAAAAGAAGCACACTGACTTTTTTTAATGCTCTTGAGCTACAATTTATACGGATGTTACATTTTATAATTATTCCTTATTTTTTTGGAAAAAGGATGATGTGACGTGACGAATGATTTGATGGTGAACGATTGTTCATTCTGGTACACTGTAAATCGCTCAATACCAATCACATACGAAGGATGCATACCAAAATATTTTTTTGGTATATTTCTGTATGATCTTGGTATATATTTGTATGCTTTTCGTATGTTTTTTCAAATGTGGTATGCTTTACATACTAAAGCCATACCAACACAATGTTATAAGAAAGCATCAATCATGTCCAAAGTATGTTGATCTAAGGCCTTTTGTCAATAAAGATCACACTAATGTTACTGCTGTTCTGTAAATAGTGAGATAATGACATTCAAGAGTCATACTTTCAGTACTGAATTCGATTTAAATACACGTAAGTCTAAGGCATTTCATGAATAATCAATAAGTATTCAGCCATCAACAATTATGTATCATGTAATTTTGAAATAAGGCATATTATCAATCCGAAGTAAAAACACATTATAATTCATTAAACGCAAAAATAGTTATGTTTGAGATATATAAGTCAACATGGTTGCCGAAAAGTTATCGTTAGATTGAAATGATGTTTATCAATTTAGTTCAAGGAAATGAGCTAATTATGAGTCTTGTGAATGCTATAAGGCAAGTTGCGAAGATGACATGCGGCTTTAATTCCACAATAAATCTAATCTAGTTAAATACCATACTTTCACAAAGAAATATTCACGGCTGGTATTACTGGAAAAAAGTTATTTGTAAGTAGTATGTAGTATAACATATTTTTTGCCATATGACATAAAGCTATTCATACGAAAGACATACGAAACACATACCAATTTGCATCGGGTCTCGTATATAAAACATACCAAGAATTCGTATTTCAACGTAAAACAGCCAATCACAGTTAGCATAGTTCGTATCGTTTACATACCAATCACATACGAAAGTAAATGGGCATTCGTATGAAAAACATACCAGATTTCTTTATATATACCAGAATCTCGTATCAAATGTTGGTTTCAAATTGTATGTAAACTTGGTATGTGTTTGTATGTAATTTTCGTATCCAGCGATTTACAGTGTACATCAAAACGAAGTATACGCTAGCACGTGCAATTGAGCAGCTAACCTGCATCTCATTTCCAGACCACGTTGTAGCAATAGAATGACACTGAAGCAATGTAAATTGCCGATACATTGAAATTGAAAACTCGAAACTCGAAACTTGAAAGTCGTCAAGAAACTTCTATTGATGAGCAACATAAATTTCACTGGTACGAACGCTTTTGAGGCCTCTATTCATGCGTAGAAAGGCAAGTAAAATGACAGAATGATGGTCGTCTGTACAAAAATGAGATATATTCACTGGATAAAATGAAGATATCTGCAAAACATCAAGACTGTAATAGAAAGAAATACCAAAGAAAAAAGAGACTTTAAATAAATTCACTTTGGATGCACAGATGAGGGGCACTCTTTAAGATAAGCAATGCTTCAAGAATTTGCAAGGGCAAAGCTATGCTGGATGAGCACAAAATAGAGAAATGAGTCAGGAAAGAATCAACTTTGAAGTCACTACATTTGATTACGGGTTTGACTGCGCATTTAGCGTGGCAAATGCTTTTTGATAGATTTCCCAAACTCATTTCTGTGCAGTCCACATAACTGGCCCCCCAATCACATTGAATATTATAAGTGATATGAGACGGTTTGACAAATGCCATGGGTTTTTTAAAGAACTATCAGGAAAAGCTTGCTCGACAAAAGAAAATATGCGCCTCATGGTGAAGTCACAGCAAATGACCATCTTAAGAAAAATGATAGGGAAGAGGTGCTATATTCAGATGACATCTTTATAAGTGCGTCGTGCGACATTTCTTTAATAAGCTTAGCAGTGCATTGAATGAATGGTGATGGTGTGTGCCATAGAAATCCGACATTCAATAATCATAGGGGACTATGGCGGACATGGTATTGAAAACAATGCTATGTCGAGGACATGCACTGTCATGGTAACGGTACCAAAACGATGGAAGCTTGGAACCAGTGGTTGACAATGGGAAGATGCCGGCAGCTTATAGATATAATTCGTAAGTATTCACGGTTATTAATATCCTCAACATTGCAAATGCTAGCAGAACCATGAGTTCAGCAGCGAAGACCGGAAGACCAGACAAAATGGAGAATTATGCAATGCAGAATTCCGTTCCCTTCTCCGTCTGTGGAGCTAAAGAGATAAAGCCAGTTCCAATTTGCATAGCCGTGCAAAACATTGTGACATTGAACATCGCCCAGCAATTGTTTTAATGAAGTCGAGTGCACGATCCCCTTTGCCGTAACTGACCTAATTTGTACTGTTTTCCTGATTTTTGTACAATGCAGAAATACCTATCTCCAAAAAAATGATGCTGCATCCATCATGACTTTGCACATGAATTAGCACACGTCTAAAGAAGGATCAATATACATGTACTAGTCAAACATGACGGCGGCTGCTCGCACCATCATTGTGAAGATGAAAGGAGTAAATGAAGGCAAATGCATTTTGCAGCATGGAAGTTCTGTAATTAATCATGGATTTCGTAAATATATATAATTTGTAGATAGATTGCTGTCGTAAATATTTCTTCGATGTCTTGTGCGGGAAGTTCTGCATTTTGCCAGTAAGCAAGAGAAAATCATCGTTCCCTTAATTTAAATACAATATTTATTTTCAAAGGTAAAATTGCCGTAAGGAGAATTGTATTCTTGAAAAAGAAGATGGTCGCTAAATTAGGGGAGCCATAACTTTTTTCTTTTCCTTTTCGCAATGCTCAACTAAATATTAGGAAGATATTTATGGAGATGGCTTACGTAAATTATTTTGCATTTTGAGAGTGGGCAAGTTGTCAGTAATGGACAGAGTATGTGCATGACCTCTTGAATACTCGGATAAGGAACTTCCGAACACTCTATTCGTAATTGTTGAATAATCCAAGAAATACACTTGGAGTCTAATAGATCATATCTAATAAAATTACTGCCTGAAGATAGGCTTTTCCAGGAAAACCTTTGCCTGTGGGTTATTTGCAGTGTTGACGTGTTTCATCATTATTCCTTATTTTGTTAGTTCAAAAACTAACTTTGCTCTACCTCAAAGTGTTCTAAAGACATAGGAACTTGAAAATAATCTACGTATCACTAATTTACCCCTCAATTGCTTTGTGTCATACGAAAACAAGCCAGATAATTTCTGATGACTTTTCGATAATACATATCCATGTTTCTCTGTCGCGTAGATAAATACGCGGAAAAACAGTTGCAATCTTCATCACAGAAGACCATTCATGTACTTTCATGATGTAATAAGCCGAGGTAAGAAATTTTCTAACTGTCACGACTGAACGTGGAATCGTTTATAATGCTAGGAATTCCTGCCTCGACGCAGTTCATGTCCCATCAGTCGGATATCGGGGAAAAAACATCTGATTTGATATAAGCCTGAAAGCTCTTCATGTAATTAGTGATGGTAGAGAGATCGATCTTGATAAACTCTCATAGCCCTCATTCGTCAGACAAATCTGATTTCCTGATCTCAATCACTTTCCAAAATAATGCAGCAATCTTTTGTTTCGGAAAAAATGTTGCCTGAAACTGGATCATCCGAAGAATATATGTTCACAGACTAATTAAAAATCTTTTAATCTATCCATCTAAAATTTGTACTGCTTGTTTGTTATAAGCTTTATTCTTCCTAGATTTTATGATGTGCAATATGTTCTGTATTCGCTATTGCGTCGGGAGGTTCTGGATCTATAATACACGATAGTATTCAGTCGAAGGACTGCAGTTTTGTATGAAGCTGAGATTTGATAAACGGCTTCAATAATAATTGCTTTATGGGAATATTAGTTTTCGTTCTATGACAATGTGACAGGAAATTCCAACAAAATTTTGACCTCAGTAAGGTAAATGTTATGTCTATTGAAGACCATCGTTGCTGCTGAGCTGCTCTTCAGCAAGGTCGTCTAATAGGCTAATGCTTATATATAATTACAAAAGTAATTCTTGAAGCCAGCATAAAAATGTCTTGGTCGTCTATAGAGACAAATTAATTACCGATTCCGGCGAAGAAATATGCGTTTTATGCCTGTCAGCAATTCTCTGTAGCCAAAGCAAGTGACGCATATTTCGAACTCAAATGATTAATTCGTGTTTCCTTTCAATCAGGCTGATAATTGCGGCAAAGGTTTCAGTTTACTTTCTCAAGGAAAAGCAATTATCGTTTAAAATCAGCTATTTGTCTTTCTACAATGATCCTGTCGCATGTAAATAGGACTCAAGAGAACTCCCATGAACATTGTAAACAAGAAAATATTTTCATGTTTCGAAATATTTTAGGCATGTGCAATTTCAACAGCTATCTACATCTAATAAATAATTACTTTTTTGTTTGTATTTGGATGCAGTCAATAGTGAAAAAAGGCTTATGCTTCCCATCAATCGGAAAATGTGACTGAATTGAAAATTGCTTACAATTAAAGGTTTAATTGTCGCGAAGCGCGAGTTTAATCTGGGGTGGTGTAACCGAATTGTTGACACAGTTTTCTGCCAAACTAACATACCTCCTCAATGCATGAGTTGTATGAATCATAGATATCGGGCCGCGTGACCAATTTCTAAAACAGTTTTTGAAACTGTTTCTAGACTATCGACATGCAGAATTTCAATGTCTAATTGGTTGGTCGGTTGGTCATAGACTCATAAAGATTTTACATATCAAGTAAAGAACACTAACTTCATTGTCTTGCGGTGCTTTTCATCACAGTACCTTATATGTTGTGAGCGTTTGAGAAAATACTTGCAATATCTGTGCCTAATCGGCATACAGTATTATCCTGTTATAAGCAACATCACTATACGTGACCATATGAAACCCCTCTATACGTATCTCCGCCTGTAAAAGCATTTTTACCTTTAGTGAAACATGATTTACGTATGATGAGGTTGCGCAATCACTGTCCCGATACTAAGAAAAACAAATAAAGCTCTATAGATTTTTGTAGTAATGCTATCAAATATTGATCATAGAACCATTTAACGATGCTGTATTTTCTGTGCACAGGCGAACTTTTATGAATCTTTTGTGATACCGGCTGCATGACAAGCCAGAATAAATAAACGCAGAGAAGGCTGCAGTACTGTCATTCTGAATGTCATAAGTTATTTTGGGCCATCCGAGCCACACTGATGAGTTTGTAGGAATTTTGAGCTTGATTTGCACAAGTCTGAAGACATCTTTAGGTAATGTCCAGGCGAGCTCGTACTCTGCAACATTTTGTGTTCATGATTTCATGGACAGTGCAAAATTCATATGCATTCATTTCAGGATGTAAAAGATTCGAAATCTGCGCGTTATTGTTTTCCTTTTGATTTAAAAGTCGAAATGTTGATTTCAAAAGAAAAAATACACAGTTGACCTCCGAAAAATCACCAGGTTCAGAATTTCCCAGCAGTTCTTTGCCCCGATATTCGCATGTTTCCTTTGACGTAGGATTATTCTGAAACGAACCAGTGGCATATAGCAGGCATTACTGCATTTTGCTAAAATTTTCGTCCTGTTGATATCTTATGTCATCAGATGAGAAGCATTTCTTTATCTTTGTGAAAAATTGAGTTTCTTGTAGGCTTGACCAAATATTTTCTCATGTCATAGCCTGCAACGTCAATGAAATATGAAATGCATCGGCATTTCAAAGAATATAAAGGAGATATTTCAAAAATTTCCGAAAAATGCTTTTCTTATCTTTGACCGATTAATATTGCATAATTTCTAGAGGTATAGCTACACATTTATCGGATGATACAATTTCCGCATTGCACGATTCACTGATCCTGTGTCTCGACGGTAAATGATGTGGATTAGTGATCAGGATGTAGAGGGGTCAATTTTTACCACAAACCATTGATGAGGAAGGGCCAGGAACTCCAACTTCGCAAACACTCAATTGGTCAATGTGCCCTATTCGCGAACGACTACTTGCGATTGTCCCTCAAATGAGTAAATGAATATACAAAGTTGATGACACCATTTCCGAAAACATTACCTCACTTTATTTGATTTAGGCTTGTTTATATGCTTTTGTACTGATATTCATTGTTGCTAGATTAATACTTCATCATTTGTAAGCACCGGTAGGGTTCCAAAACGTGTTGAATATGCTTTAAAACTATTTCAAGAGCTTTTGTTTCTTTTGTTTTCATTAAATCATTTTCAAACAGTGACTGCTGATGCAAGGCACGTTTATACAAGCTTATGAATGTCGGCCTCTCACTGTGCCAGCACAGCACCAGCTTTCATGAGTGTTTTTTGCACGTGGCAGTCATTAACGAGGTCATTAATTAGGTCACAATTGTGCAATGACGTTACCTGGCTATTATACACACCGGCTGTTTCACTTTCCTGGGCCGCTTTATGAAGAAGCATAAGATGATTTTATCTTACTGTACGTCTACCACAACGCAGTTATTGATTTCATTAGCTGGTCTCGTGAATCAAGCACCTGGATAGCGAAATATCTATGATTATCATTGTCAGAACAATTATTTGAATTTTCAAACACAGTTCGATTCTACGCTCTCACTGTGTAAAGGCTAAAGTTTCATGCTTGATCTCTGATGCTTGACCCTCTCGCGATAAACGTTTTTGCAAGTGAAGAGATATGAACTGTTAGTCCGGCTACCAGAACGAGTTTCTGCAGGGAACGAGGCCGAAAGTGAGACTTTCTCAGAATGATGTACACCCTATGCCTACTACAAATCGCTGCGTCTGCCGAGTTCTAGTTAGTTCCTCTTCTTGTCACACAGGATCAAAGAAAAACACTAAGCCCAGAGTCATCATTTTTGGTATGGAATGTCTTCAGGTCATTTCCTATAATTTTCATGCACCTCTGTCTATAAAGTTAAATATGTAGGTTTGGCGAGCCTCTCAATGTCAGTAAACACAAACATTTTGAGAAACTTTATCCACATTTAACCACATTCTCACATACATTGTCGATCAGAAGCATGATAACAGCACATGCACATCATAGAAAATGACCTGAACACATTCCATGACAAAAATTATGACTCTAGACTTAATATTTTCTAGTTGATAAGTGAAAACATAGAAAATTTCATTTTAGCCAAAAATTGCAATCTGCGTCCCATTGGATTCACATGTGTTTTTCTTTGATCCTGTCTGACAAGAAAAGGAACTCACTAGAACTCGGCAGACGCAGCGATTCGTAGCAGGCATAGGGTGCAAATTATTCTGTGAAAGTCTCATTTTCGGTCTCGTTCCCTGCAGAAACTCATTCTGGCTGCCGAACTAATTGGTCTCCATGTAATAATTTTCGACAGTTGAAAAATTGACACTGGTCTTAAGACAAAGCTCGACAAGGACGGTCCACACGCTAGGACAATGTGCAAATGGCGTCAGCGTCCATGAAATGACCAGCCGTCAAATATTGGGTGATGATCTATCAACACGAACTTACTCATAGTGTGATCTATGATTTCGTGAACGCAGAGAACCACACTTCTATCTATGAAGAAACTGTGATTCCCTTCATCCGACCAAGAAGAAGCTCCTGCGCAGTGCGCACTTCTCACTTCGTGCAAGAGTCATTTTTGATCTTAACTCCATAAACGGTGGATCGCAAGAGGCAGCACCTTCCTCGAATGGCCTCTATGCAGCCTTGATCTAGCGATAAATGATTTCTGGCTGTGGGTCTGTGTTCAAACCAGCTTCTACAAACCACCAAGACCATCGACTCTTGAAGAACTCGAGAAGCGAATTTCATCCTTTGTGAACAATATTGATATTTGTGAGGTTCGAAAGGGTCATGTTTACTCATGACTCTTTTCAAAACGGTGATGACTTTCCTTCCCATGGCCGTCATAAACTGACAATCTTTTGTAAGAAGTCCCATTTTTCGTACATTCATAAATTAACATTTTCTTACAACCATAAATTGCATTCATGATTCATAATCATTACTGTTCTTACTGTTGGTTATCTCAATAGACATAGAAAAACTTGAAGATGAAGGTGTTCAAATAGCGGCCCAGAAAAGTGAAAAAGTAAGACACAAACATCAGGTTGAAGGTGGGACATTCCCATAACAACATATTGATCATAGCTTTAGCATACCGAATAGCAAGTTATCGACATCACAGATGCTCTATTTTCCAAAACTGCTTTTGAGATTGTCGATTAATTCAAAAAAGTTTGCAATGAAAACAAATTCTGTATGAAATTCTGAAAACAAAAAAATTAGAACATTTCCAAAATACTTTCGGACAAGTAAGCAGCAGAATCTTGAGTTCACTCCTTCTCTAAATATATTCGGTCAATTCAACTGAATGACACAACTGAGAACGAGCAGACGTTTCATCTCAATGACAATCGTCTCTATCTTTCTGTCTTACACAACAAATGCTCTCTCCTCTACTTCAGGATGTGGGACTGTCAAGGAGATATATTTCGTAATAATCTGATGGTAACTTGCTAATCGTCGGAATTTGAGTTGCTCATGACTAGAACCGACACCTGATGTTTGTGATGTTATAGTGAAGAGATTGAGAATAGATTCTTTCATCATGATTGTGTCATATTAAATGCTCTCATATGAAGTGGAATTCTGAAATACTACATTTCCTCGAGTTCTATTTCAAGCAAATAATTATGATGCGTTGCTTTGAGTGATAATTGATGATCATAAAGATTGGATGGAATAGAAAGACGTCCTCAGATTTGAACAATTTAGGCACACAACTTCCTTAGCAGCCGTTGACGCTGCTTTTGCCCTGCAAGGGTTCGTCAGCACGGCTCGGAATGGCCCACACTGGCTTAAAATATCTGGAATGACTGAAAAAGCTGAATACCCGTCTTCTTAAGGACACAGTGTCAGTCCATAGTGTCAGTCCGCCTGGGCAAGGAATAGAAAGATGTCATCAGACTTGAACCATTTCCGCTCAAAACTTCGACTTGACAGCCGTAGACGTCGCATTTAGCCCGAAAAGAGCGAGTCAGTACGGCTGGGCGATATGGCACTCTGCAATCTTTATGATTATCAGCCCCACTGTATAGTCAGGAAAACCAAACGCAGAGCCGTCTGTTGTGTAGTCCTTCAGGTGGTCCACCCTACAACTGGACGAGAGGATTCGGCGATCGCATTGAATATCACATCGTTACTCCCGCCCCTTTGCAACCCCAATACAGCATATAGGCCTACTAATGCTAAGGCTGCTTTTGAACAATATTTGATTTTTTAGAATGCATTGATAGTTGCATGAGTGAATTTCGACGTTGGCAGCACCGATAGGAAGCTGAGCAACACGATATTAGGAATTCGATCGACATCGTTCACCTCGAAATAAGGAAGTGTCGACCCTCTCTTTTCCCAACCTTAATTACCCTATTCAAAATCTTCATGAAAATGCTTGTCACGACTTCAAAGGCCAATCTCTCATTCAGTCAATTAAGACATTTGAAGTCCTAATTCTCAAAATTGGGCTACGATACCATCATACAACTTTGCACTTAGAAGCGATAGTAACAAATAAATTGAATTTGATCAAAATCTTGCTTTATACTGTGATAAGATGTGCCTACTTTGTATGAATAATGACTGACAAAAACCATTCATGAAAAGCAGGCCTCAAGGACTGAAATAGACTACTGTAAAATGATACTTTAACTTCCTCCCCCAATAGTTTTCTGATTGCGCGCCTGCTTACGATAATAATCATTTGATAATTCCCATTTCTATGCATTAACAATGAAGTGATGCCTCTTAATATTCATCGTATTTTGTAGAAGAACTTTGCTGTACATGCATACTGCCACTGATGAATGAAATCACATATTTTCAAGCAAACATCGAATGAGTTGATGCGTTATAAAACTTGTCTGACTGCTAAATGTCATTTTTGTTTTTGCTTTAATGCGATTTTATCACGAAAATTTCATCTCTAAATACATCTATAAATATAAATCCGGAACAACAGCTTTTCATCAGGTCAAATGTTGTTTTGACACGTTCTATTCTAGCTACTCTTGAACTCGGCAGATGATAGCAGTCAGTGTTTGCAATTTACAATTTTCAAGTCAGAGCATGCTTTCAGCAGTTTTTCCTCATGTCTATCTAGCATGAGGATCGACTTCTCTATCGATATTCTGCACCACAAATTATTATTTTTAATGTATATATTACGGAGGCGTTCTCACAGCTTTGCTCATGAAATTTTCATGTAATGTCAATAAAATTCCGTTTACAAATCAGCAAGTTGAAAAAAAAGTTGCTTCTCACACGAATAACCTGTCTGCTCGATACACAAACTATTCTTGATAAAGGAACGTCACATTGTTATGCTCGTTTTATTCATTTCTAATGACCTTCAATAGTCAGCATTTGAGAAATGTCATGAGAGCTATTCATCTGTGACGTGTAACTAGTGTTAGGAGCAGAGAGTTTTGGAGTGCATGTAGGTATTCACTGACCTTATTCAGGCCTACTGTACGCTCTTTGAACTGTATGCATCAAACTGAGTTAGCTTTATCAAATCTCGACATGCCACCCTAAGTAATTTTCGACCCACTACACCAGATCAGTGATAGCCAGGTTTGAACCAGTGAGGACATCCATGCAATCTCCTAGCCACTGCACCGACATGACGCTGTATATGATGTCACGGTGCCGCTGTCCTCACAACTCGATCTGAAAATCGTTCGCAGATACATCATCCGCAATTGCTGAAAAACAGCACAATACCTGTAAAATCACTCTTATTCTTGTGACCAGGTGGATTCTTGTATTGATGGTAAAGGTTTGATGTAATTATATCAATCAAAGATGTGATACCACCAAGCATAGAAAATCGACACTCCACAGCAATAATGAACTAGAACGGACACACATCGGAAACAATGCGACGTCGTGTGTATGAGCTGTCATAACAACGGTACCCAAACGTTGGTGGCTTCCAATGGTTGACAGCTGGAACCACAGAAACCAATTGCATTGTTTGCGTGTTTAGTTCTAGAGATGACTTTCCTTTAGTCACGGCCAGTACTAGTCTCGAGGGGAGAGGATCAATTTTCCATTGAACTTAGTGCAAATTCAAGTGTGAATTCTGCCGAGCCGGAAGACTGACACCACATTAAATTATATAGTCAGTGAATTTAGATAATGAAAAGTCTAGAACTGTAAATGATATTTGAATTTGACGACTTAATTACTGAGAGACATTAAGTCAAAGAAATTTACTTTTTACTTGATACGTCTGCCTGCAATCTGAACATTGAGGTTCATGTGTTCTCTGATAAGAGTTACTTCTGCAATGAGCGACAAATTTCTATGTCAATATCTATCGTTTGCTACCATTACATACAATGGCTGGAATAGGATCTTCTCCGCTCTGCGGCTCTATACTAATCTACACGCAAATGAATCTATCTCTGTAATAGGAACGCATCGGTAACTTTTCAGTGTACTTTGTAAAGGTTTGCGGTCATTTTCATTTCACTTCTAAACACAATAATCATTTTGATAGAATAACTTCAATATATCGCCTTACGTCAAGAATTTAAAAAGCAATTGAGGGCACAGAATTAGACAGGTCGTCTCTTCTTCTGTTTGAGTAGAAAGAAATCATCGTAGCATCTAGCGTTAATGAAATAGCACAATCTGCTTACATAATACCATAGCAATCGAACAATGAGCAGGCAGTTCAACATTAAACACGCCAAATTGTGCAAAGCATAGAAGTGAATTCACAGAATTAGATTGTTTAATCCTATCACTTTGCTAGAAGTGCAAACTGATTCAAACAGATGGCACATGCAGGAACTTAATAAGTGGGCAAAAAGAAATTTTTAATACCTTACAGAGATAGGAAAAACAGTCGTACGTCGCTTGCGGATTGCTCTGAACTCCTTCAAAATGCTTCGATCGCAACGACTCCTTCAGATTCGAAGAATTCAGATCATTGCGCAAAAGTTTTCTCGATAATGTTGGGCCTTCCGATCATTTTAAAAAAAGTTAGCAGGCGCATGAAAAAACGTTCACAAACTTCTCTGTAGAACTTGACATCGTCTGTGTATCTTTGCTGTGTGATCCGGTTGTAGTCCGGCAGTCAGAACGAGTTTCTGCAGGGAACGAGGCCGAAAATGAGACTTTCACAGAATAATGTACACCCTTTGCCTACTACGAATCAGCACGTCTGTCGAGTTCTAGTCAGTTCCTCTTCTTGTCAGACAAGATCAAAGAAAAATACATGTAAATCCAATGGGACGCAGATTGCAGTTTTTGACTAAAATGAAATTTTCTATGTTTTCTCTGATTAAACGAAAAATACCAAGTCCAGAGTCATAATTTTTGATATGGAATGTCTCTATGTCATTTCCTTTAATTTTCATGCACCCCTGTCCTAAAAGCTAAGCACAGTTAAATTTGGCGAGCCTCTCAATGTCCGCAAACACAAGCATTTTGAGAAACTTTATCCACATTCAACCACATTCTCACATACATTGCCGATTACATGAATGATAAAAGCACATGCACATCATAGAAAATGACCTGAACACATTCCATGACAAAAATTATGACTCTAGACTTAATATTTTCTAGTTGATAAGTGAAAACATAGAAAATTTCATTTTAGCCAAAAATTGCAATCTGCGTCCCATTGGATTCACATGTGTTTTTCTTTGATCCTGTCTGACAAGAAAAGGAACTCACTAGAACTCGGCAGACGTGCTGATTCGTAGTAGGCAAAAGGTGTACATCATTCAGTGAAAGTCTCATTTTCGGTCTCGTTCCCTGCAGAAACTCGTTCTAGCTGCCGGACTAGTTGAGTCACTGAAACTTTGCACAATTTGGCGTGTTTAATGTTGAACTGGCTGTTCATTGTTCGATTGCTATATGGTATTTAGTCAGGAGATTGTGCCATTTCATTTACGTTACATGTTCTAATGCTTCCCTTCTAGTCAAACGTAAGAAGAGACGACCTGTCTAATTCTGTGAATGAATTCCTATTTGCGCGAGTTTCAGTGACCGGATCATATAGCAAAGAGACGCAGTCGATGTCAAGTTCTACAGAGAAGTTTGTGAACGCTTTTTCATGCGCCTGCTAACTTTTTTAATAATGATGGGAGGGCCCCACATTATCGGGAAGACTTTTGCGCAATGATCTGAATTCTTCGAATCTGAAGGAATTGTGACGATTGGAGCATTGTGAAGGAATTCACAGCAATCAGCACGCGACGCATTATAGTGTACTACTTTTCCTATCTCTGCAAGACAATAAAAATTTCTTTTCGCACGCATAGTAGGTTCCTGCATGTGCAATCGTTTTGAATCAGTTTGCACTTCCAGCAAAGTGGTGAGCTTAAACTATATAATACTGTGATCGCATGTTTCAGTAATCTGATTCCCACTAAAATCCAGCAATATTAACTTAGATCCATGCTTGACCGAACATTTGAAATAACCATCAACCAAAGGTTATTGTCAAGTCTACTCATACTGACCTAAGCAAACCGAAAAGTCGAATTACTATCTTATTATCAAAAACAACACGCAAGGAGTGTTTGAAAACTTCGACATTGATCGAAATCTTCCATTGTCATAACTTGATGTACAGGTACATGGCACTTCTAAGACATCAGCCGCTGTCATTACTTCACTTAGCATCTTGTTGTCTGTGATAGCAGAACATAAATGTTTCCTTTCACTGTTTTTTGGTGGTCATTTAAATCCACGATTTACTATGCATCTAATTGTCAAATATTCAAGTCTATTTTAGCGAATATTTACAACCACAATCATGTTTACCAGTCCATTAACGGAGCTTGTCAGAAAAACAACAGCCATTCTTTGGCGACAATTTCAAGTCAAAAGAAGAATTGTTCATTGTCAGTGAGAAAATAGGTTTGTCAGCCAATATTTCAACTGTCATTTTCTTATGAAAGTCGTTTATATATCTCCAATTCCAAATCACAGCCGACGGCCTCTATCAATCACACGTTCTGTAACTCACAGTAAGACCACAGGACCATCTATTGAGAGCGAGAATTACTCAATAAAGTGCTATTTTACGCCATGCTTTAGAATTTACGACAGCTTGAAAAACTCAAATGCTGCACTGTTTTAGAACAGTACAAGGACAATAATTAGTTTTAGGTTTTACGAATAATATCGCTCATTACAAGAAACGCACATTATTCTTTGTTGTAGTGAGTTGTAGAAGGAACACGTGTATAAAATATTGGATCGGCTTTGTCCATCTTTGCTTCACGACAATTGAATTTATCTTCCCGATTCAGAAAAGGTGGGAGTAAGTTATTTAGTAATGATTCTCATTTGACGATGTATTTTGTAGTTGAAAAGTTTAGATGCTGTCGCACAATCACACATGGACCCACCATAGAAATTTGTGGAATCTCCTCCGTAGACGCTCTACACGTATCTGTCATATGTATTCCAACGAAGAATGGGCCACAATACTTAACTCATCCAGAAATCACACACGGCAAAAGTAAATAAACACTTTCAAATTTTTGTCGATCAATGGAGGTCGCAGTATTCCAATCACGTAAAAATTTAACCTTTTTGATGTTATCTACATAAGTTGACCACGTTCCTTTAAAATTGAAATAAAGACCAATAATACATGGCATCTTTAAAATCTACTGTGAGAGTGCATGATTTGCAATGTACTTTTGTTTTGATTAAGCCACAGATACTATGATCAACGAACACATGTGGAATTAACTAATCCATGTGCAAGCTCCGGCTTTGTACACAACATACAAAATGTAATGACATGTTCATTTTCCTTATCATTTAAACTCATCATTATTATTAATTAATCACAAATGCGTTTGGCTATGCTTTTTTAAGGTTAGCTAACAGCCATCACATTGGAGACATAATGACACCAGTGGTATGCACTATGTTTTTATGATGGGTCATATTTGTACCATTCCGTGACATAATTCGGTGGGTCATCTCCTGCATACTATGAATATATTTCTATATCATGTGTCAATAGCAAGCTTTCACCACTAGGACGCTTTAGGTAAGATGCAGTGCGATAAAATCTCCTGCCGATGGCATTTTCTTTGTTTTCGACAAGGGAATAAAGTTATCCGATTTGAATAAACTTAAGGTCTTATCAAATGTACAATTGAAGCTTACCTGAGGAATATTTACCAATGCACTTAGAAGCCATACAACGACGATTAAAGCCTTGATCCATCTTGCCATTAGATTCCTTTTCATTGGAAACAATATAACAGAAGCGCGATCAACGCCAATCAGTACGATGATATAGGTACTCAAGGTGATAGAAAATGTCTGAAAGAATTTGAATAGTTTACACATAAAATTACCGGCGTACCACTGCTCAAAAATCGTCCACAAAGACTCCCCCAGCATGCAAAATACAGCCACGAAGAGATCCGCAGTTATTAGATGAAGAAGAAGATGGTTCATGAGGGATTTAACCCTACGTAGTCGCACAATGAGATAAACTGTCGCCAAATTTGCCACGGTTGAGAGTGCAAACATTGGCAAGAGTACACTAACTTTTACAGCACTTAGATGATCAAATGTTGGCGGATTTCCAGGTTCTGTTTCCGACTGAACCGATTCGAAGCTGTCATTAAAAGTTGCATTTTGATAATTTGAATTGTTGAAAACAACAGGTTGGAGAGCCATGAAGTAATTTCGGCGAAGTTGACGATGAATTGAATCAGATATGTTCTTCTAGTATTTAGTGAAGAATTCATTTTGTTCATCTGCGTGGACAAGCAGTTTCATTGGTTGAAAAACATCATCCGAATCTGATTGGCTATAAACCGAAATGTTCGTGGAATAACTTTTTCTGTCCTAGCGATGCGCTTTATTTCTTTCAATTTAAATCGAATGTTCTTATTCTTCAACAGATTCAATTGTTAATAAAAAATGAATGAATAGTAGTGTATAATTCATAAAAGAATAGGAAGGAAACTTGTTTGAATGAGAATCATCATTTTTCCTGTTTTACTATTGGCAAGGTGGAGATGATACGGAATTAGATCAGTCAAATAGACAACGATTTAAAACAAGATTACGATGGGGTATACTACAGTGTTTTATCCACTTCCAGTGGTTCACAGGGAAAACTTTCCTTAAGGGGGGGTTCTGAAAGTTTATGTATTTCATCATGCTATGAGAAATTGTAATTCCTCATGTACAATATAAAGGGGCCTCTACATGCGACATGTCACTGATCTGATCTGTTCATGAATACGTCAAAAATATGCCTATATAAGTATGCCTATTTTAGGCCTATAATTTCTAGACGATAGAAATGTTTTTGAATTGTAACTTTTAACTAATCACCTGTTGCAGATTAATGATTACTTTATTGTCTGTAGCGTTTCGGCATAATCAGGTCGGATGATGGAACTGTCTATAAAAGTGCAATGGAAAGCTTTCATATCTCGCAGTCACAGACAAAGTCCCTCCCACCCATTCATTCCAATGCTGTTTGCTGCCCACCCATCGATCGGCGCGTGTCAGCAGAAGCGATTACATCTCGCTGCAGCGAAAGGGAAAGATTACAAATCTTGCTTTGTCTATGGATAGATAACTCCCGCTCACGAGTGAAGCCGCGGTCTGCAGGCAGCGGAGCGTCACTTAAGCGATTTAAAAGGCGATCTTAAAAATTTGCAGCTACATCCTGCATATAGGGTATGATTTTAGTTATGGCTTCCATCATAGGGGGGAATTCTGACGTTTAGGGGGAAAGTTCCCAAAACAGGGCTGCATAAAACACTGGATATACTACAATGTTTTCCTACTTGCGCTGGATGGAATGAAATACCTATAGATGGAGATTTATTCGTCATAGCTTTTTCAAGATTCTAAATCTAAACATAGGTGACATAGAATGCCAAAGGTGGGACACTTATTAGTGGAATTCACTCCTAAGTGAATCTAACTGAGATGTTTTTATTGAAAACAAAATGATAAAAGATACTAACACCCTTGATTCCCGACCGCACTGGCCCGACGTAGAAATCGAGCCGAAGGCTACTGAGAAACTGCACATCTGTCGAGTTGCTTGAAAAAAAAATATATAAAAATAATCGTTCCCTTTGTTTGACGTAAATCTATTTAAAAAAATTTCAACAAATCACCCGACGCGTTTCGTCAATCCGACAGTCTCAAGGGCTTAGTATATGACACAAGTGTTAAAAGGTAGGTTTATATACAACAAATCAGTAGTCCAGTCAGGGCAACTCATCATGTCAGCTCATGATTAGCATTTAAAAGAAAATCTAATAATGAGTGTACTTGCAATATTTGCTCGACAATCGGCCCAAAATTTAACTGTAAGCATAAATATGTAGTTTATGAATTCTCTTGCAATCGTTGCCAGAAGAAGTACATAGGTCAAACATGTCGACCTTTCAGAACTAGATTCAGCGAACACCAACGTAGTTTAAAGAATCGAGATACAAAAAGTGCATTAACTGAACATAACTTGTTAGACCATTGCGATGAAGTGATGACCATTGATGATTTTAGTTATAAGATTTTGGACAAGCAAAACTCGGCGATTACTACTAGGATGGCTGAATCACGTAACATTGCGTCAAAAATGCCGCTATTGAACAGACGTCATGAGCTGACATGATGAGCTGCCCTGACTGGACTACTGATTTGTTGTATATAAACCTACCTTTTAACACTTGTGTCATATACTAAGCCCTTGAGACTGTCGGATTGACGAAACGCGTCGGGTGATTTGTTGAAATTTTTTTAAATAGATTTACGTCAAACAAAGGGAACGATTATTTTTTTTTCAAGCAATTATGACTAACCTCCCGTACGGACGAACTATGAAATTGACATCTGTCGAGGTCTACCTGGTACCTCTTCTTGTCAGACAAGATCACAGGAAGCACATACACGTATATATCCAACGGGAGCTCGCTGAGATTTTTTGTAAATGACATTTTTCTGTGTTTTCTGTGATTAAGTGAGAAGTACTGCGGCGTGTAGAGCCATCTCTAGGTCATGCAGTTCATGTTTGTTAAGAAGCTAAACACATTTAGATTTATGAAATCGCTACTTTGCCGTGAAACACAGCATCCTGATTAAGTTTTAGCTGAAACTTATTAAGTCTTTCGATACATTTTCCTACATATCACAGATCGAAAGCATAAACACATGCAGGATAGAAAACTTACCATGCTAAAAATTATGACTAATGTGACTTAGCTAGTGCTTCACTCTTAAAACTTTTTACCAAACATGAGTCGCAGAGGGAGCTATAGACTGATAGACGTCTCAGATTTAGTCCCTACCACTACTGCTCTCAGCGCTTAATCGGAGACGAAAACAAATATTTCATTCTTCCAGAATAAGGCATCAATGATAAAAAAGAGGTATTTTAGTCAGTGAAAGAGTTTTCAAAAGCTTCAATCCGCACGCTGCAGGACATGTGCACTTTCATTTATCGTATCTGATAAGTACAGGAACCGGGTGGAAAATATGTAGTTTATGAATTCTCTTGCAATCGTTGCCAGAAGAAGTACATAGGTCAAACATGTCGACCTTTCAGAACTAGATTCAGCGAACACCAACGTAGTTTAAAGAATCGAGATACAAAAAGTGCATTAACTGAACATAACTTGTTAGACCATTGCGATGAAGTGATGACCATTGATGATTTTAGTTATAAGATTTTGGACAAGCAAAACTCGGCGATTACTACTAGGATGGCTGAATCACGTAACATTGCGTCAAAAATGCCGCTATTGAACAGACGTCATGAGCTGACATGATGAGCTGCCCTGACTGGACTACTGATTTGTTGTATATAAACCTACCTTTTAACACTTGTGTCATATACTAAGCCCTTGAGACTGTCGGATTGACGAAACGCGTCGGGTGATTTGTTGAAATTTTTTTAAATAGATTTACGTCAAACAAAGGGAACGATTATTTTTTTTTCAAGCAATTATGACTAACCTCCCGTACGGACGAACTATGAAATTGACATCTGTCGAGGTCTACTGGTACCTCTTCTTGTCAGACAAGATCACAGGAAGCACATACACGTATATATCCAACGGGAGCTCGCTGAGATTTTTTGTAAATGACATTTTTCTGTGTTTTCTGTGATTAAGTGAGAAGTACTGCGGCGTGTAGAGCCATCTCTAGGTCATGCAGTTCATGTTTGTTAAGAAGCTAAACACATTTAGATTTATGAAATCGCTACTTTGCCGTGAAACACAGCATCCTGATTAAGTTTTAGCTGAAACTTATTAAGTCTTTCGATACATTTTCCTACATATCACAGATCGAAAGCATAAACACATGCAGGATAGAAAACTTACCATGCTAAAAATTATGACTAATGTGACTTAGCTAGTGCTTCACTCTTAAAACTTTTTACCAAACATGAGTCGCAGAGGGAGCTATAGACTGATAGACGTCTCAGATTTAGTCCCTACCACTACTGCTCTCAGCGCTTAATCGGAGACGAAAACAAATATTTCATTCTTCCAGAATAAGGCATCAATGATAAAAAAGAGGTATTTTAGTCAGTGAAAGAGTTTTCAAAAGCTTCAATCCGCACGCTGCAGGACATGTGCACTTTCATTTATCGTATCTGATAAGTACAGGAACCGGGTGGAAGTAGGCTCAGAATACACACTTGGGGGTTCCAGCGCGAGGTGTGCATTTTGCGTGCAAAATACACACTTCGCTGATTGGTCCCGCGGGGTCCTGTGAGCGGCCGGGTCCTGTGAGAGGTGGGTCCCGAGGGCGGGCGCGGTGACGTGGGTCCCGTGACCACCATCCAATGCGGTGGGTCCCGTGACCCACCGGCTGTTAGGCGGGTCCCGTGAGAGGATGACGTGGGTCCAATGAGAGAGTGGTGAAGTAAGTATAAGAATGGGAGTGGGATGTAGGTATTCCGCATAACAATGCGTTGTGAGTTTTGCGAGCGCGACTTTCCCTCGGAAGAGGAGTGTATAGCTCATGGCGAGGAAGAGACGGGTCGTGTATACTGTAGGATCTGCACGTTATGGTATAGTGTACATCCCAACGACAGGCATCACTGTCCATTTATTTTCCATCGTGAGAACTGTGTGGAATGCCCCATGTGTGACGAGAGGATGACACGGGACGAATATCTCCAGCATGGTTGTTTCTTTATGTGTCGTTTATGCGGCGAGGATGTGTTATTGGAGGAGGAGGAAGGAGAGCATTTATGTCCGGTGAAGATGGCTGCCTTATTACATCGTCTGGATGAGAATGAGGAGGAGGAAGAGGAGCCCCAACGAGGTGGGGGTAGAATTGAGGTGCGACAACATGGGGGAGTGAATGAGCACCGTCAGTATTATTTCCGCGATGCAGGCCTTGAAGTGACGTATCGACCGGAGGAGGATACACGAGATGTGACCAATTTTATGGATAGTATGTATCAACAATTGTATGAGTTAATTGTGGGTGAGAATGAGGACTATGAAGTGGTGGTGGTGGTTCAGATGACGTTTCTGTTTGAACGCGTCATAACAGAGGATGAGTCAGAGGATGTGGAGATCCGTTCTAACCCAATCTATCGCCAAGGTGTTCAATTTTTAAATTTCGATACATGGTTTGAGGAGGTGAAGCAAGAACTGAGTGGGTGGATAGAGATGGTGACAGCGATGAGTTCGGGTTTGGTGTTACAGAAGATTATACAAATGGAAGTGCGTATGAGTCGTCACCTGGGAGATGGCCGTGTAGCCGGTGGTGGATTGATTAAACTGCCGAAGGCGTTGTCACGACTACGGTGTATCAAGAATTTTGAGTATAAAAATGTGAATGATTTGAACTATTGTTTTCAAGATGCAGTCTTGTATAGTTTGGCCTACCAGGATGGTGTAACGATGGCGACAACGTTGGCAGAATTACGAGATGAGAAGTTAAATGAGCGTTATAAATTGGATTTCAGTGGAATGACGAAGGAGGGTCTATTTCCATTGAGGGATTTGCGCTGTTTTGAGCAAAAGAATAACATTGCTGTGCGCATCTATGTGCATAATGGGTATGTGTTTAAGGGGACTCTGTATGACCATGACTGGTTGTGCAATGATGAGACACGTATAGTGCATTTAATTTTGTTGACCAAGATTGAGGATGGTGGTGAAGGTCATAGGAATGAAGCGGATTGTCATTTTATTCCAGTGATTAAATTTGAGACATTCATGTACAATGCCTATGACGTGAATCAGCGGAAGAAGAACTATCGCCGTTACATTTCGTGTGAGTTATGTTTAGAAATATTTGCGTGTAGTAATTGCACAACACCCCCACCCAATATTCTGAAGAAACGAGACGATCATCAAAAGATGTGTCACGGAGCTAAAACGCAATTGGAAGAGTTACCAGACAAGCTTGAATTGAAATTCAAAGACTTTGGGAAAATGACGCATCCATTGTGTGTGGTGTATGCAGACATTGAGAGCATCATTCATCCAATTACCAAGATTCATACCCCCGCAGTGATTGGCTCGTATATCAAATGGGATCCTGCATTGAAGATGCCGGTTGAGAGTGTTGTGAAACATGAGGGTGAGTCATGTATATCTGATTTCCTCGACAGTATGGAATCGTTGGTGTACCGTCTCCATCACATTGTTGACAATCGTTCCCGTAGACCGATGATCTTGTCAATGGCGGATCAACATCGTTATCGGAATACGCATCATTGTAATTTGTGTAAGCGACATGTGGTGGAGCGTAGTATGGATAAGGTGAATGAACATCAGATGATGGATCATACGAAATGTCGGGATCATGATCACCTTACCGGGAAGTTCATTCAAGTGTTATGTCATGCCTGTAATTTCCGTCGTCGGCAGGTACGTCGTCAAATTCCTGTATTTTTTCACAATTGGAAAGGGTATGACAGCCATCAGATTATTTTATATGGACTATCGAATCGTAATGAGGATCTGTGGTGGATTAACCCCTGTTATACGAGTGGTGATAAGACGATTGGGGTGACGGCAAGTTTTCGAGTGTATGGTTGCTATAAGGATAATATTATATTACAATTTAGAGACTCGTTTCAATTTCTCCCCAATTCATTGCATAAGTTGCGGCAAACGGTGGATGACTTACCGGTTTCAAAGGATGTACTAAGTGTCAGTTATCCGAATATTGATCATTCATCCATTCAAAAGGGGGTGTTTCCGTACACGTATTTTGATGATTGGACACGTTTGGATGAGACAAGTCTACCCGCTATTGATAAATTTTATAATGATCTGTTGGAGCAACCGTGCACGGAAGAGGACTATGCATTGGCGAAGGATGCCTGGGATAAATTGGGATGTACCACTTTCAGAGACTATCTTAATTATTATTTAACAGTGGATGTGACTCTGTTGGTGGACATATTTGAGGATTTTCGAGCTCGGATGTATGCAGTGTCTCAATTGGACCCGGTGCATTTCTTTGGAACGCCCGGGTTGACATATGCATTTTTTCTATTGCATACAAATGTGTGTTTGGATCACGTCATGGACATTGACATGTATAAGATGTTTGAGTCTGGAATTAGAGGGGGTATGACATTTGTGAATTTACATCATACCGAACATGTGGTAGCCAGCCCCCAAACCTATGACATTCATACACATTTGTATTACATTGATGCTAACAATTTATACGGTACCGCCATGAGTGCTAAATTACCGAAAGGAAATTTCGTATGGATTCCCCCACAATATCTGGCAACAATAGATGACCAATGGATATTGAATTATGATGTGAATGGCTATCAGGGGTGTATACTGACGGTGGATTTGGAGTATCCGGATGAGGTGCAGGATAGAACAATGGAGTTACCTTTTGCACCGATGCAAGGACAGTTGTATTCCGATGAAATGTCTCCATTTATGCACGACTTGTGGAGAAGTATACACCATACAGAGGTGAAGAAGCGCTCATCCCAGAAGTTGTTGTTGACTCATCATCGCAAAAAGGAGTATACTGTACATATCTACGCACTTCAGTATTATGTACATCATGGGATGCATGTGAGTCATGTTTATAAGGGAATTACCTTTCAACAGGAGGCGTACATCCAGCCATATATAGACTATCATACACGTGAACGAGCACGGAGTACAAGTGTAATGGCGCGTAATATGCACAAGTTGTGTGTGAACGCACTCTTTGGAAAGACGATGGAGGATGTGCGTAAATATGGTAAGACGCGTTTTGTGCGTGATAGGAAGTTGTTTTTGAAACATACGCACCATCCTCTATGCCAGAATTTCTTCGGTGTGGGTTCCTCGGCCATGGTGGTGCATATTCGTCGTCGACATGTGACATTGGATCGTGCCATCTATATTGGGCAAGCAGTGTTGGACATTAGCAAGATACACATGTATCGTTTATATATGGAATGGCGTATCAATCAACATTGTTTATCGGTGCGTATTATTGGTGGTGATACTGATTCGTTTTTTCTGGAGGTGATGAGTTTCCGTGACCGAGATGAGATTCTACTATCCTTTCGCAACGTTCCCAATACGGTGGATCCAGAGGCGCGCGGTATTCTTGATACGTCTAATTATCCCACAACGCATCCTCTGTATGATAGTTATAATACAAATCGATTGGGATGTTTTAAAGACGAGTGTCGTGGTGAGGAGATCAAGGAGTTCATTTGTTTAAGTCCTAAACTATATTCGTATATTACTGAGAATGGGGCACGTGATTGTCGTGTGAAAGGAGTGAAGGGATATAAGAAACGGGATTTGTCACACTTGCTCTATAAACGTGTCTATGAAGATCAGTTATGTCATGTGGTGACTCAGACGAATTTGGAATCCCAACGGCATGTGATGCGTACAACAAAAAGGAAGAAGGTGGCATTGACGGGCTGGGATGATAAACGATTTTGGATAAGTGGAAATATAAGTATTCCCTATGGTCATCACGCACTTATAAACAAACAACTTTGTGACATTCTATTGGAAGGTGTGGAGGATGCACCTGATGCAGTGGTGCGTATAAATCATCAAGTTTTGGAACGTGTGTTAGATGGTGTGGAAGATGCGCCAACAACTGGTGAAATCGCAACAGAAGACGCCGCAGATGACATCACGCATGTGTAATCGGATGGTGGAGATTAGAGCCTCGAATGACTTACCGTTGGAAAGGATTGTCCCTGTGTTACAGGCACGTGGTTTTACATCGATACGTTTTCGTTTAGCCAAGCCCAAACGCATTTATACGAAATGGTGGAATTATATACCATTACAAATATTTCCACGTGGGTGCATTCAAATAATGGGCTATCATGATATGAATGTATATAGATGTGTATATAACAGTTTGTTACAGCTTTTGACCAAAGAATTAAACTTGACATTGACATTGAGTGAACCGGAAGTGAAATCGTGTACAGTATTATGTGATTGGCGACAGTATCGAGCATCGATTCCATTTCAGCGTCTATCATCATCCGCCTGTGTCATGAACGAACATGAATTATTTCCTGGGACACTGGTCCGTTATAAACATTATCATTGTTCACTGTTTGCCAATGGTAAGGCAATTGTTACCGGTGTATGTTCGCGTGAAGAAGCGGACAAGATGTTACAATTTATTGTAAATAGATTATGAAAAACGATACGATGTGAGTGTTTTATTATTTATTCTTTAATAGGGACACTACAAGTGATTTCATGTATCGTGCAATGATACGATCGTTATGAATGAGTTCACGCTTTTGTTGGGGTGTAAATGTTCGTGATTGGGGTACATTATAAAAGTCAGTTAATGTGTCCGTTAATGAGGAGGTATGGGGGCGATGATTTAAGTAATAGATGCAGTAGGCGCCACAGTATGCTTTAGGACCTTGGATGCACGTCGTGAGATGGTGAAGTGGATAGGGGCGTGTTCTCAACCAAGTATGTAAATTGGGGTAGGTATGAAGGGGTTGACCGTATGAGTCAAAGAATTCACACACTTGTTGTTCATTGTCTTGATAATACGCTAACCAGTGTTCACCTTTTTTGTGTCGAGGATCGGAGTTTAAGATGCACGAAAAGGATCCACGTTCACGGGTGGGAGCTTCATTGGCGGCAAAGACACCTTTGAATGGGATGGGGGAGGGTTGTAGGAATAGAGGGGCCATCGATCGACAACTACATTGTAATAGACACAAAAGTTCGTCTTCGCAACAACATTGTAGCATATGTTGGCGTTGAACATGATCTAACGATTTCATAACCGATGTTAATTGAGTAGAGGAAAGCCATTCTGCCATGTTATATGTTAGACATTAGGTGTTACGTAATCACTAGGGATGACGGATGTATTCGGTCGAATGATGAAACATTCATCCACTAGGGAGAATATGATGAGATCGAGTGGATCACCTAGTATATTTTTGAATACAATTTCTAGTGAGAAATTTAAATCACCACGTTGGCGCTGTTGTTGTCCAATGTGATGGTCGTTTGTAATGTCGAAGGGGATGAGATAAAAGTAGTCTTTGAATGTGTCTAAGTCAACATTACAGGATGCATTCGTAGCGTATAGATTCATGGCGCGATTAAATTGAGTATACACTTGACGTATATGTGTACAGTCAATACTGCCTCCGGTGAGGGTAACTCCATTCGATTTTAGAGTGAGAGATGACAGATCAAATGGTTTGAAAAGAAGTTTACGTTGTCCATATTTCAACCATGAATCACTTTTAAGAAACCCAAATAGAAATAATTTCGGTTGAATGTTGATAGCAAAGTTGTAGACATCTTTCTTTTGCCAGCCTGAATTTAAGTTGATACGTTGTACAGTGATTCCATTATATTTGTAGGCGATATTTTCTTTCATACGACGTGTTGCAACAGCTTTCTGTATGGTATCCGAGGGTTGAATCATGGGCATATGTAGTTTAAAGGAGTGAAACCAAATACGGTATTGAGTGCCAGCAGCTCCAAAATCGCGAAACATATATTGAGGGTGGTTGACAAAAAATTCCACATCTAATTTTGTACCCGGTGGTAGCGCTTTTTGTTGTTGAAATAGGTTACAGTGGATGGGGAAATCGAATTGTCGTCTATATTTACTATCACGCCATAATTTAAGTTCATATTCATTCGTTAAATTATCTTCTTCATCAAATTCCTTGGTCACCTCAACGAGAGCAGCATTAGCCTTATACGCTCCGTCTGCACTTCCAGTACGTGTCACTGATGTAGTGGGTGTATAAAAGCCTTGTGTGACCAAGTGTGTTCCTTTAGCTGTAGCATCAAATTGTAGCATATTGATTAAATACGCCTGTAAAAAGTAGAGACCGTTTCCTCCTTCTACCACCTGTTCATTGACAGTAATTTTCACATCCCGAAAGATACTGTGTGCGGTATTATTAATGAGGATAACTTTACTAGCGGGTGGGACAGATTTCCACGTACTGGTGCCTGTATCATATTCTTGAAGTTGAATGTCAATAGTACAATAGGCGTTGGATACGTCCATCCAATAGGCGTTGGAGGGTGGGATAGAGAAATGAATGACATCACATGCATCTAACGCATTGATGGGGGCCACAAGGTTCATAAAATGACTACGATTCGACACATCGACAGGGTCACGTTCAAAGACGTCAAAGCGACCATCTAGATGGCTAGCATATGAATGGGTTGATGTAGTGGCTGTGTCAGCAGACATACTGAGATACGTTGGTCATAGTAGGGGTGGGAAGTGTAATTACTTAAAATAGACGTTGTCCACCAGTGAGTCGACGATAATAGGGGAGGTTTTGTGTAGCAGAATACCGTGCCGATGTGCTAAACCGACGAGGTGGAAGGCGGCGGCGAGCTCGTAGTCGAGGTCGTTGTCGAGGTGTAGGATTAGAGGTGGGGGCGGGTGTGGGAGTGGGATTGACCGTATTATCGAGGACAGTTTGAGCACGTTTACGAATGGCGTTTGGAATAGTTTTTGTAATAGCACGTTGTCCCTGTTGGATGATACCTTTACCAGATGTCGTTGCAGCTTTAACAGCACTGGCGACTGCATTAGTCGCTGCACTTCCAGCAGCAGCCGCGCCTTGTTTCACTGTGCGTTTTACACCACGTTTGATACGATTTGTCACACTTTGTTTGATGCGATTGATGATCGATGATGGGGTTGATGATGTGCTAGGTTTGGAGACGGTTTTCGTAACAGGTTTTGTGACAGGTTTTGTGACAGGTTTTTGTATACGTCCTGTAGTAGCACGTTTAACAGGTTGAGTGACTCGCCCCCGTCGCTTTAATGGAGGTTTTTTTACCGTACGTTTAGTACCTTTTATTGAAGGAAGTTTTGGGAGTTTAAATTTAGGAAGTTTTGGGAGTTTAAATTTAGGAAGGCGAAACCCACCTGTCATAGCGCCAGAATTACCTATAATATTCATGGAGGGGACTAGAGAAGCTTGCCCCCCAATCAACTGGATCCCATTTGCTCTTGTGCTGCGATCAAACATGAAATGGGAACGGGGTGGAATACGTGTAAAAAGGTGAGCCATGTTGGAAAACAAATGTATAAAATATGAGCACAAGTTACTTAAACACGTCGACGTCGTAAATGAAGTTTGATGTACGTACGACCACCTTGTAGTGGAATGAGACGCCCATCATCTGAACGTAGTTGAAATTGTAGTTGATTGATACTATAGATAGACATGGGGATATAATCAACATGACTGAATTCCTTATAAATAGCAGCACCATAATCAATGTCACGATAGGGGATGACGCGCATTAAATTTGTTTTTGAACCCCCCACATAAATGGGGTTCGTCATGTTGGAGTATAAAAGAATATTATAAATGTACGCCTGCATATTAACAGGTGAGGGGGCATGTACTGTTCGATCGACGAGGTCATGGTTTAGACCGAGAATATCGGATAGTAGGGGATCAAATTGAATAGAGTAGTGTTGATCACAATGAACTGTAGCAAAGGTGGAATGACCGACTTTTTGATACATGAATTTGATATGGGGTTGAGTGACAGAGTTTAAGGTATAGAATAAGGTTGGAACATCATAGAGGCCATTTTGTAGTTTGAAATAGAGCACTTTTTTACTGTCTACTTCTGTACGCAGAGCAATGGGGTGAGCCGATGGTGTATCAATGGTGCTAGAGGTTGAGGGGATCAAGGTAGGGTCTTCTTCTTCTTCATGAGATGATTCATCGGAAGAGGTGTCATCACCATCATAGGCTGAGACAATATCATGCATAAGGGAAGTATCAAAGTCTGAGCGAAACTCAATGGGTTGATCCTGATGGATGAGATCAACTGGTTTTCGTGAATGAAATTGATTGAGTAGAACATAACATTCAAATGCGTTATTATGTTTGGATTTACGAGCAAATTGGTAGCCGTGATTGGTGTCATCCCGTGCTTTAGCAGTGGCTATGGTCAATTGTTGCCATACCGCATTGACACCTGTATCATGAGTAGTACCTTCATAACCAAACAAATCAAAGATTGTAGCGGTTTCAGGAGCAATGCATAGGTCAGATTTAATGTTCGTATTCACAAGTAGGGCTTGTGGATTCGTGTCATATTTTTGAAAACGTTGAATTAAATAAGGATCACCCAATGTGACACGTTGTTCAATCTCGAAATTGTCCATGTCGAATGCACCAGCCAAATTAGGAAAGTATAGACCTAAAATGAGACTGGTGTCATGATTACTCTTCAGACGAATACGTCCTTGACGGTACATCCATTTGAGATAGGTTTCATATTGACCCTTTTTGACACGTAAATCGGAATACGCTTGAACACGTGTAATAGGGATATGAAATTTAAATTTCGTTTGTGCACTTTCTCCATCTGCAATGTCTTGATCAAACATTAGTTCACCATTGGTAAGTACTCCATCCCGTTCCGTCATTTTAGAACAACCATATTTTGTTAATTCACTACAGATTTGAGTAAATTGACTACGAATGGAGCCGGCGTTGATTTTCAATTTTACCACACGTGTGCGATAAAGAGGTATGGGAATCATATTATAGTCAGAGGCACGATAATCTTTGAGAAGACGAAAATGAAAAATACTTTGATATTGTCGCAGATTGTACAATGTACGAGGGGGTACCACCCCTTTAAAGTTTTTGGATGCTTGTACATTGTCATCACGTAATTTATCCTGCTCTTTCAGAGATGCATACCATGCATTAGTGTATTCATAATTTGCATTCGGTGTTGTAAGTGTTTTCAAACTCTCAGTTAATATGGTATCTTTTCCTGACAATTCAGCTTTTGCAGTCTCATTATGGAGGAAAGGATTCCCTCGTGATGATAGATTGGCTGTTTTGTTATGTTTTACAGGTGTTCCAGTGAGTTGTTTAGGATTGTGTAGAAAGGCAGGGCCATAGGTATTAACGTCAGGTGTTAAGTCTAACTCGATAGGTGTGGGTTGATAAATAAAACTACATGGCGCTCCAAGCAATACTTGCATGGGTCCGTTCAGTATAAGGGCATGATTGAGATAGATATGATTCATTGTTAATGTATGCCACGGTTGAGGATTGGCTTTAATGGCATTAAATAGATCGGCGATGGGATTTGAATCTGTATAGAAGCGTTGTGTCATTAAGTTTTTTAACGCCTCAGGCTTTTTGATGACCCACTTTTCAAATGTGTCAGGACTGAATAGTTCATTGGTAGTTGTGGATTTTTCAAAATTGTGTAAAATAGGGGAAATGTATGTGAATTCTTGTTGATAAATGTCACGCCAGGCATTGGGAATATCCTTTATGTTATGATAGAACATACCTTTCACACGATGTAGGTTGTAGAAACATAGGGGTGGTGAAGCTTTAAAAAATTTAATACCCTCCAGACGTAATGCAAGATGCATCAAATAGATGGCTGTGACATTGAGATATTTGGGTTTGACATAGCCTTTACTCTTTGGATTAGCAAACTCCTTCAACGTACCAAAATATTGAATATTCGTCATGCGTACATCACCTGCATCGGTAATGTAGGGGCCGGTAGAGATTGGAGTGGTTGTTCGATTGTTAATGTGGTCATTTGTCATGAAAACAGTGGAATTATTGAGCGTTTTGAGTTGTGTCAACCAGTCATCCATAGTGGCGCGAAGACGTAACGTTATTTTCTCCGATTTGAATGTGGTTTCATTAATCAGTAAAGGATCAATGAATAGGTTGAGTAATTTATTCAAATACAGTAGATAATGGGCAGGCTCAAACACTAATCCTGGGTATAAGGCTTTAGGAGGTGTATTCTCCGCCCCTCCTATTATAGGTGTGCCCTTATCCGGTTGTAATACTCGAAAAGAGTTGGGAATCTCTTTGATGAGTGGATATTCCATGAAATGAATACGATCAAACTTTGGGTGGATAGACTTCCATCCAATCGTTTCATATAAAGCATCCAATATCCCAATGGGATACATTGAAAGAGAGGGATCTAACCGTGTCGTGTGTATGACTAATTTCATGCGTTTACCCGCTGGTCCACGTTCACCACGTGGTCCACGTTTTCCCGGTGCCCCAGGTGGACCTATACGTCCGGGAAAGCCAGAGGGGCCACGATCCCCCTTTTCTCCTTTAAAGCCATGAGGTCCACGGTAACCTCGAGGTCCAGTTGGACCACGCTCACCTGCCACACCCTGTCGACCCGGTGGGCCAGGAGGTCCAAAAGGTCCCAGCTCTCCTTGTACCCCTTGATCACCTTTAGGTCCTTTCGGTCCTTGTGCACCTGTATCTCCTTTAGGTCCTTGATCACCTTTGTCACCTTTAGGCCCCTGATCACCTTGTTTTCCTTGATCACCTTGTACACCAGGAGCACCGGGTGGACCGGAAGGGCCAATAGGTCCAGGTGGACCCTGTTCACCACGAGGGCCTTGTGCACCAACAGGTCCTGGAGGCCCTTGTTCACCTCTATCTCCTTTAGGCCCTTGTTCACCTCGATCTCCTTTAGGCC